>CM075200.1:23827971-23987971 GCA_037577475.1 Chaunax sp. Z400
AATAAAAATACCAGGCATGGACACCTCAGGATGTCCCCCCACCATGCATAACAGGATCCAGATCATAATCCATAATCTCTATGTGGAGGGGGTCAGTATGTACTGGGTCACAGTACGGTAACAGAGAGGGGTCGAGACGTGACACTGCCACCTACAGGTAGCTGATATGATGCAGATTCACAGACATTAAATAGATTTCATGCATCTGTGAAAGGTGAGAAGTTATATCAAGACGAAAAGAACCAATAAATCACTTTTTAACAAGGGGATTATGTAACCTAGACAGAAGGGAAGGTGGCAAAAATGTTCATGAGATGGATTAATTATGGCTGCAGGAATCTTCAAGTCTCTGCAAGCAGGTCTTTACAGAGCAGTGAAATGAACAGAGGGGCTGAAAACCTGCAAAGACCATCTAATATAACCTAAAGAGAGATTCTGCTACTGCAAAATGACCCTATAGTAAAAACAAATCTATGGATCCTTCACCTCTAATCAAACAGAAGGTACAGGAATGTAACACACTCCTACTTTCCAGTGGATTCTGTGCACAGGTTAGTCAACAAGACAGTGATGTAACTCAGACTGACAGCACCGACAAACACAAACAGAGTCTTCTACTTCAGATGGAGCACTGAACCGCGTCCTCGGATGATTTGGATTCCAATCAGATAGTGTATCAGGATGTCAGGGTGAAATAATAGAGGCAAAGTTCACTCTGTTTTTCCAATAGCTGTAAAATGACACCTGCCCAGACCTGCCTGCTGCTCCGCTGCCAGAACGATGCCCTGAAATGTGTAACGCTGAGCATTTCTGCAGGACTGTAAAATCCTGAAAACAAATGCTCCGGTTTCAGCGCTGCAGTAATGAGCAAAATATGATCAGATTCATCAGATTATCTTCACACTTCATCAATTAATCACAGTCTAAAAAAGGTCAAAACACTGTTGACCAGTCCTTACAAAGTGACGTCTTCAAATCGCTTCTTTTGTCTATAAACAACGGTCCAAAATCGAAAAACTTGTCATTTGCGACCATAAATAACAATGAAAAGCATCGAATCCTGAAATTTAACAAGCCTGAACCAGCAAATGTTGATATTTTCTCCAAAAAAAACCTCCCACAATGACATCGATTATTAATATTTTTTTTCTTTGAATCGACAAACTTTAAAAATTATTCTTCACTCTAATTAATATCCTGCATTCAGATCAATGACTTACTGAAGAGTCTATGTTTAAAGTGTCCAGACAGACACCTACAGAGAAAGTAAATAATAATAATAATAATAATAATAATAATAATAATCTTTATATAAATATATAGCACCTTAAAAAACAACTGTTTTCAAAGTGCTTTGACAGGAAATTCAAGTAAATTGAAGACTGTAGGCACAAAACCATCGAGCCAAACAAGATGTGAGACAGAGAGGAAGGCATTCAAATTGAAGATAAAAATACTAAATACACAGCAGGTGATATAAAACTGAAAAATGGGGCAAAGTCAAGGTAATGGTCAATAAATACAAGAAGGAATAAATACGATGATGAAATAAAAGGAAATCAATAAAAGAAAGTCAGAAATAATAGATAAATAGAGGACAGTAAAAGGTAATAAAAAGAAGATGAACAGAGAAGAAATGAGGATTTAGGATGTAGACAAAACAAAACATTTTCCATCCCAAAATAATGTCAGTCAAGCTTTAGATAAAACTATAAAGACAAACCCACGGCCCGTCACACAATAACCGCTGCCATGGCAACTAGCATGAGCCACACTGTTTATCTATCCTTCAATACAAATGATCTGTCAGACAGTACCTGTGTGTAAAAGCTCTGTTTGTTTCACACCACAATAAACTAGACTGTAAACCTCCTCAAAGGCAGCTCCGTTTCCCCATTCTGTCATTACACCTAAAGGCAACAGTCCCATGACAGTCTGACCTGGGAAGGGTTGGCAAGAACCCATCAAGTGGGAAGTGGATACAAATAAAATGTGGATCCTGCGATTTTGGGCGAGTAGCGAGGAAGGATCCATAATATTAGGAATCAGGAATTCTTTTTAACATTGAGAGATTTGACCGTTTTCATCAATTACATGCAAACTACTTGAAACTGAATGGGAGGGTGGAGCATGTTCCTGGGGAGAAAACATCAAATTCTGGAGTTGATCCTGGATTGGCTGCGACAATCCGACGTGTAAGATTCCAGAATATTTTGCAGAAATGAGTTCAGTAGTTTTTGTGTCGGGAAAATATTGATAAAATTCCCTGAACATTCCTTGATCTGCATCTTCAGTCGGACCTTCACCAAAATTAAAAGTGCTATTGCTGAACCCATGCCCCACACCCCACAACAAAGTCTTGCATAAATTGGTTAAATCGTTTTTCCAAAATTAGTGACAATGTCAAAAAACAGTGTCTTGCAATGAAAGTGGGAAAATGTCCTGTATCTGCCTGTTTATTTGCATCCGCATCAAGTTTTTCTGGGTTCTTTCCCAGACCATGACCCATCGATCCAATAGTTTTTCCATAATCCTGCACCCAAACAAACCAAACAACAAACAAACACACAGACATGGATCAAAATATAACCTCCCTGGTGGAGATGATTGCATATTATACACATTTCTGCTCTAGACCGTGCGAATAATATGTGACAGAACCTTTTTTCACACACAGTAGCAGAAAGTCTTTGCGTGGAGTAAGAGGACAGGAGATCCTGTCCTGAAGTGCAGGCAATACCTTTACTAACACACAGGATGGGATGTCACTCTCTCTCCTGCCGTTCTCTGTGAGGACAAGCCTCGACATAAAGGCCTGGCCTGACAGGAGATGTGGAGGTGTAGTGAGTCATCACACGTTTAAAGAGGGAACATCCCATTATAGATGTTTCTCAGCTAAACAGGGATGGTAGGAAAGTTCATCCTCCAAAGCAGACGCAGCTCTAACTTCACTGTTTGTTCAAAGCTTCTTTCATTTACAATCCAATAAATATCAATGCAATGAACTTTGAACAACACTAAGAGCTTTAAGTCAATGCTCTTAATAGAAACAGTGACTGTAGTTAACAACGCTTTTATAAAGTGTTCCTGAGCCTATGTGGAAATATTATTATGCTATTGAGCCTCTTGAGGATCCATAACCAATCATAATGCACGATACTGTCACGTCCCAACATTTATGGAATCCAGGCTGCAGAGGATATACAGTATTTAAACAGGACAACAGACAGGAGGAGAGAGAGAGGACAGACAGGAGGAGAGATAGGAGGACAGACAGGAGGACAGACAGGAGGACAGACAGGAGGAGAGATAGGAGGAGAGATAGGAGGAGAGACAGGAGGACAGACAGGAGAACAGACAGGAGGAGAGACAGGAGGACAGACAGGAGGAGAGATAGGAGGAGAGACAGAGGACAGACAGGAGGAGAGATAGGAGGAGAGATAGGAGGAGAGACAGGAGGACAGACAGGAGGACAGACAGGAGGACAGACAGGAGGACCGACGGTAGAACAGACAGGAAGACAGACAGGAGGAGAGACAGGAGGACAGACAGGAGGAGAGACAGGAGGAGAGACAGGAGGACAGACAGGAGGACAGACAGGAGGACAGACAGGTGGATGTATGAGCTGACCTGTTAGGAAACCTGTGGGCACCGAGAGGGAAACTAGAGATGAGTTCCGCTCGTCTGCTGTCAGATTAAAGTCTACATTCATCTCACAACAGCAAACAGACGACAGGAGAATCATTCAGACTAGCAGGAAGAAAGGAGCTGTAGAAGAAGACATGGCAAGATAAACTTTATTACATACAAAGGGTAGCAGGTCAGCAAAACCTCAACACTGTCAAAGCCTCATAAGCCTCTGGTGAAGAAGTCAATATCGTCTTTATCTCCTCTTCACAGTCCACAAAACTCCTGGATACGTTTTACATCTGATCTTAGATCTTACAAAAGTAATAAAGTTAAGAGTGTGTTCCTCTATTAACATTGAATCCTTATTTAATCTGAGAAACTGAAAAACATTCAATGCATTGTCCACACAGGTTAGCACTGACAGGTAGCAGCAAACAGCAGTGTTGAAGCCTACAAAATGCTATGCAGAGATTTTACTGTTAGACTTGAGCTCACCTGCAAGACTAAAAGTTAGCCTATGTTGAGTAAAGAAAATGAATACCAGCCGATATACGTATCTTTATTCACGTCTATATGAGACTTGATCATGTGGATGACCAGCAGAGAATATCAGACCCCAAAAAACCCCAACCAAATCCTCCGACTGACAGCAGGAAGACAGGTTGCTGTTAAAAGACTGAACAGCAGACCTGTGAGGCTATAGCTGTGGTATTCAGCAAGTGTGGGCAAGGAGCGGCCTGACAGCTACGAGCACAAGGAAAAACACTGAGGTAAAAACTGGAAGTTAGAGAAAGAGGTGAAGAGAACTGGTGCTGAAGAGATGAAGAGGAGAGGAAGACGAGGCAGCAGCTGATCGGGTCCATCATCATAACCAACATTTTATTACGCCTGTGAAGGCAGCATGCTCCATGCTTCATCTATATATATCTATATATATATATATATCTATATATATATCTATATATATATATATATATATATATATATATATATATATATATATAGATATATAGATATATATATATCTATATATATATATATATAGATATATATATATATATATATCTATATATATATATATATATCGATATATATATATATATCGATATATATATATCTATATAGATATATATATATCGATATATATCTATATAGATATATATATATATATATATATCTATATAGATATATATATATATATATATCTATATATATATATATATATATATATAGATATATATATATCTATATATATATATAGATATATATATAGATATATATATATATATGGATATATAGATATATATATAAATAGTTTTATCCAAACCATATATTTTAAATAGTTTAACCTATAACTTCAAACACTGAAATAAACAACTAAATCAGTTATTTCCAGTTTCTGATGATGTTGGATTTGTGTTCACTAACATTTCTGCCAAACGTTTTTTATGTGTAGAAGTTGAACCCTTCAATTATACATGAATATAAAAAATACAAAGTCACTAATTTGGGTGTTAGTGATGCAAGTTTATTTAGAATGGAGCAGAAACTGTGCCTGTTTGATTTTATAATAACAGTTATTAGACTGTTACGACTGAAACAAAGATGACGAGAGAAGAAACAGAAGAAGAAACAGAAGAAGAAACAGAAAAAGAAACAGATTAGAAATCAGACAGCCAGCAGTGATAAATCCAAAATATAGCTTTTATTGGAGTCATAGCTGTAATTATGTCAGCGTTTTGGATCAGATCCTTTTGGACTTGCTGCTCGCCTCCTCCCTCCATTCAGCCCATCCTTCCCTCTGCTTTGACTCAAAACAAACATCCTCAGAAGTCTAGCATCTATTTTAAAAAAACTGTGTCCAGTCTTCTCACAGAGGAATGACTGATGTCAGATCAGCCACATTTGCAAAAAGCAGCATTTAAACATCTTTATGTTGATGATGATGATGATGATGATGATGATGATGTTTCCATTCTGTACATAAAATGGAAGGATGAAGAAATATTCAGGTTTAATCAGCTTTTATGTTTGTTTATGTTCTGAAGTCATTTACTTCCTCATCATCATCACCATCATCATCATCATAATGTGCCTTCAGGGATCAGAAGAAACCTGAAACCTCTGTCAGCTTTGTAAGAAGGCAAACCTCCAAATACATCCCATTTCCCAAAGTGGCAACTTCATAAAAGTGTTTCTTGTTTCCCAAACTGGCAACCTCATCAGACCACTTCATGTTCCCCACCCCGGCAGCATCATCAGACCACTTCATGTTCCCCAAACTGGCAACCTCATCAGACCACTTCATGTTCCCCAAACTGGCAACCTCATCAGACCACTTCATGTTCCCCAAACTGGCAACCTCATCAGACCACTTCATGTTCCCCAAACTGGCAACCTCATCAGACCACTTCATGTTCCCCAAACTGGCAACCTCATCAGACCACTTCATGTTCCCCACCCCGGCAGCATCATCGGATTACTTCCCATCTCCAAAACTTGCAATCTTATTAAACAATTTCCAAAACTGGCAACCTCAAACTACTCCTTGGTAACCTCATCAGAGTATTTCTAGGTTTCCAAACTGGCAACATTTCCTGACTAATACTCCTTTTTTTCTCTAGTCACATTTTGTTAGTTGGGTTTAATTCAAGATGGTGAAGTTGGAAAATCTTCAGGACTGTTACAAACAAGCTAAAAAAAAAAAGCATCACAACTGGAGATGTCCTGATTGGTGTAGAACCAATAACATCCATGAGAACTCAGCAGGTTTACCCACAACTAACTTATCTAATTCTGGCCCCAAAATCACTGAAACCTTTTCATTAAACCTGATAAAGTTTGACCTTTGGTTCTTTAACATTTCCATCTGTCTTTTTCAGATCTTCAAACATCTCCAGGTTTTCTCTCTTTCATTAAAGCTCATCTTTAGTCATCTGACATTTGTCGTTGTAACTCCTTAACTTCCTCATGAGAGCAATAAAAGTTTCATCTAATCTCACATCTGATGCTGCCACAGTACAAACTGGGACATGGCTTAAGTGAGGAAATCTGTGACAGCATGAGACCTCAGACAGGATTAAAACGACCCCAGTGTGTCGGAGATGACTTCATTCATTGCAGGCAAAGTAATTTCAGGTAAAAGCAAAGAAAGTTACTGACGGTTTGTAAAGTTTCTGTCGTCTGGGGGCAAAACAAATCACCAAAACCTCTCGGAGAGAAAGGTCTGGTGCTGCTCAGAGAAGAATAAAACCTCCATTTAGGAGATTCAGCCTGTAATTGTATGTGGAGTGCTGAGGCGATAAAGTGAAATGAGATTTGAAACGAGGAGAGAGTCAAGTTTTGTTGCAAACGTTGAGTTTTTTTTTTGTCTTATTCTCATTCTGTCACAGACAACAACACAAACTGAAGAGCACTATATCCTCAGAAGTAAATCCAAACCGAGCTGCAGACGGAGACGCACCGAGTAGATTTAGACACTCGAGGGAAAAAAGCATTTATCCCATTTGTGACGATGCTGTAATTTTGGGTTTGAGACGACGGCTGCCAGGAGTCCCATCTGTACCGTCATTAAGACCATCCCTCCATTTCAAAGCATCACAACACAACAACACACATTCAAACAACACACAGCGTCTCTGAGCAGCGACGTAAACAACCGACACATTTATATTCTAACTAAATGTTTCCTGTTTTTTTTGTTTCTGATGGAGACACAAACAGACGTTTCTTTGTGACGGCTGATTGTGCGCCTCAGCATGTGTGCTTACAATCCTTTTCAAATCATAATAGGCATGTTTACTGCACACTCTTCTCCCCACTCATTTCCTCAACGCTCAAATCTCTCGCTTTAAATCGTTTTTTTCTCAGTATTTCATTTCCTTTGGCTCCATTTTCTCAGGAGGGATAATGGCAGCGGAAGGACAGGAACATTACAATCACAGGCCTTCTTCAAATCTGCAACAACGGAGTCCAGGGAGGAGGAAGAGATTTTTGAATTACGATGAACTCTTTTCCCCTGCAGGAGTCGATGCAGCCGGTTCAGACTCCGGAGGTCTCCTCAGCCTCCTCTTATTGGTTTTTGTTGAGTCGTTGCTCTTTTCTTCTCAGTCAGAGCTGAAAACGGAGACGTCTGCAGCGCCGTCTTCTCCAATGAAAGGAGAAGACAGTCGAGAAATTCTTCTGCTGTCGTGACAGACGGACGCGTCCATCGTTTCTGACGGAGCGTTTCCTGCTCACCCTGCCTCCATTCCTGTTTTCTTACCTTCTGAAATCTCGTTGTACTCGTCTGTGACGCCGCTGGCCTGTATCCTCTGGGACTGAACCATCCCCACATCTGACTGTTGAGCTGGTAGAGATAAGACACAACGCAATGAATGGAAGGAAGAGGAGGAGAGAAAGTTTAGGTGATGCATGAATGAACCAATAAATCAGAATTCTCAGAAAATAGATCAGACCAATCTTTCAGCATTTAAGAGAAAGCAACACATAGAATGATGCTAATCTCTCGCATCCTTTCTGCTTCCTGCAGGCCATTTGCCTTGGACTTCTGCATCCATTTCAAATTAAAAGCCCTCTGGCATTTCAGAGGAAAGGAAGCCTTAATTTCTGATAATCAGGCATTTATTGTGAAAGAGATGCAGTAACGTCACTGACTTACAAGATCCACACATGGACTTATAATGTAGCTGCTGGCATTATTTTATTACCTCCAACCTTAAAAGGAGTTCATGTTTTCACCGGCATCTGGTTGTTGATTGGTTGGTTGGTTGGTTGGTTGGTTGGTTGGCTGTTTGGTTGGTTGTTTGGTTGGTTGGTTGTTTTTTTTGGTTGGTTGGTTGGTTGGTTGGTTGGCTGTTTGGTTGGTTGGTTGGTTAACAGGTTACACAAAAACTACTTGAAGGATTTCCACAAAAGGATTTTGGTGTGGATCCAGATAACATTTCAGATCCAATGATCTTTAATCCACTTTCTTTGCCTTGGTGAGATGTTTTTCATGGTCCCCCCCCCCCCGCTGTGACATCACTGACTGGAGCAGGAAGTGCAGGCTGATGTCACATCGGTTCAGCAGCTGTTTTCTGTCGTGTGGCTGCAGCTTTTGTCCAACTCGCCTCTTATGTTCAGTTAATTTTATTACATGGTTTAACTTCTGCACTCATACGACAAACAGTGACCTCAGTGAAAGTCTTACCTTCATGTTTGGCCTGCAGGGCTTTGCTCTGCTGTCCCCCACTGACTGCCATTATCTTAAATCTGTATTCTTTGGAGGGGTCGTAGTCGTTGATGAGCAGCTTTGCTTCCTGCTTCGACACCTGAACCTCCGTCTCCTCTCCACCTGTTCCAGGATAAGAGGAGAACAAACACTCAGCTGATATTTTCTCTTCCAGTGCGTCTAACTACACATCTAACTATTTATAATTAAACAGAAGGATAACCTATATATAAATCAATAAAGGACCATTCAAAGGTAGCAGCGCACTGCCTGGTAATATAGAGCTTCTCTTTCAGAGTAGCATCTCCTAAAAATCTGGTTTCAGTTGACCTTTGCTGTGGTTTAAAGGAACAGTTCAACCAAAATGAGCTGATTTGATGTGGCAAATTTTAAATAAACATCTAATTCAAAAAAACTTTTTGAAATTCTATGTATAAAAAGAATAAAAAGAGAAGAAAGAGTGATAAAATATCAAGAACAAGTCCCCATCTTCTTCAGTTGATGATGAGGATGCTGCAGTGCTGTTTTACTCTGCTGGTGTTTAAAGGACAAACTTTTTATTCTTTTCAGAAAAAACCCCAAAGAGACTAAAACCAACATCTGTGTTATGATCTGAACTGACTGTAATGAAACGTGTCACCAAAGACTAAGTATTTCTTTTTTTCTTTTTTTTTTGGCGCTACAGGAAACTAAGATAGACGGATGTTAAAGGATTCATTCATTACTATCTTTAAAGATAGAATAAACACAAACCTTCTGCTTTTAAATACCTCTGGAATCACACAAAGACCATTTCATCTTCTTTTATTACACTGCTTTCTTACTTTTCTCATTGCACATAAAATATCTGCTTCAGGATCATGTGAATGGTCTGGAATCATTTTAAAGTGATCACATCTGCATAATTATGTTCACATAAATTTTGCAAGCAAAGCAAAGACAGAAGTGAGAAAAAGACCTCAAAGTCGAACAAGTAAACTTTTTATTCCTGAAGCCACTAAAACCTGCAAACTGGACATGATTTATTCTTCCTCTGGAGACCCAGACCTTCGCCCGGCACGTGTCAAATGTTACGGACAGAAACATCAATCTGACAGACGTCCACGCATCGAAATGTGAATTTCTTCTTCTTGTGGGGATAAATCTTTTTAACAACTGTCCTGCACTTAAACCCTCCTGGCCTGGAGCCACAACACAAGGATCAATAGGAGGAAAACAACAAACAGGGGACAAACAGATGATTAGATGATTGATTACTTTATTTTTCCATTGCATTCTGCTACAAAAAAAACTCTATTTTGTACAAAAAAAACAAATCTCATCCTGACATGATTCTGACAGATTTCTGACTAAAGTGAGAGTGAGATCAGGACCATCAGAGGATCTATGGGGTAATAACAGAAGGAGAAACAGCCTCTCATCCCAAGATGTGAACCCAACACATCTACACACACCTTCTCTGTGTCCTCAGAGGAGAAAATCTCCACCGTTTTTTATTTCCAGAAAGTGATGTAATCACTTTTTAGACATTCAGAAGCCCTCTGGCATCACAAACCGGAGAGAGGAGAGATTAAGTTGATTAAAGTCTGAGGCAGCGGCAGCAGCCCAACCAGAGAGGAAACTAAAGAGCAGGAGAAGTTATGAAGTAAAGATATGAAGGAAAACAAAAAAGTAATACGGAGTATAAATAAATAAAATCTAATAAATGAATGAAATAAAAGATGGATTTTCAGCATCTAATG
The DNA here is from genome assembly GCA_037577475.1 of Chaunax sp. Z400. Lineage (NCBI taxonomy): Eukaryota > Metazoa > Chordata > Actinopteri > Lophiiformes > Chaunacidae > Chaunax > Chaunax sp. Z400. The sequence continues at coordinate 23,838,556 of CM075200.1, forward strand.
CAGAAGTCAGCAGGTTGTATGAGGATGGAAGGTTTCTGTTTGGCTTTAAAGGGGAAAAAAATCACATCCTGTCCAGCAACATGTGAAAAAGCATGGGGTCGTTTCCCGACCCTACGGCCATCTTTAGTCTCCTGTCTAATGAATCCTCCTTCATCCATTTAAAGTTGACACATCCATACATCCTTAATCTGAAGAATCTAGGACTTACTTCTTCTTACTTTTAATTTCCAATCATGAACAAGAGAAAACCTTCTTCCATACCAGGGTCATAGGTGGGGGGGGGGGGGGGGGGGGGGGGGGGGGTGCTTTGTCTCTCATGTATTTCTGTTCCTATTCTACAGAAGCACATTGCATTCACTAGACAGAAAAAAACTGCTTTGTTTTCTGAATTAATGAGATAATTATGTCTTCAATTCAGAAAAACGTGATGGAATTTTTCTTCATGAAAACGTGCCTCAGAATTTTGAGATAATTATCTTATTAATTAAGAAAAACAGGGCAAAAATGTTTTCTTAAGTAAATAAAATAGGCTTCGTCGTATTTCTGCCTCAATAAAGATATCTTTAAAAAGAAAAGCTTTCTTTACGTTCCTTTGTGTGATTAAATTACTAAGGCTCAATAAATCGTATTCATTCTTTCGCAGTCACCTCCAGCTCCTTCTTAAAGCAGATTCTTTTCCTGATGTTGTTCAGAATGAAGCTCAGCCCAAAGGCAACATGTTTAAGGTGGGCTGTGTGGACATGTCTCAGAAATGAGGCCATAGTACCTTTGGAGAAAACGTCAAAGCCAATTTGAACATCTGTAAGAATGTGAAACAGGAAGTGAAGCTTTCTGGCTACAGCAGAATCATGTGACCAAAGATAAAGGCTTCCTATTGGTTGACAGGAACGCTCCCCCTCCTACTGAAACCACCAACATGTTGTCTTTTATCTGATCTGTCACACTTTACATTAATCTACGGCATCCTTCTCTCTCTCTCTCTCCACGCCTCTCCATCTTTCATCGTAACCTCTCTCTCCTTTAATATTCCTGACATTCCCTCCATCCGTTCGACTCTCCCTCGCGGTGTCCGGGGACGGCTTGGCTGTGCTGACTGCATCTGATCTGACACTTTCTCCATTACTGTGTTCAAACACACACCAACAGCTACAGGTTTACTCCGCCGCCGGCTGAAAGCAGCTCTGGAGCCACAGAGAGGTCGACTTCACCTTCGAACTTCAGGATGGACTGATGCATCCAGATAAATAGTGAAAATACACAGGGTAAAAGCTGGCAAGCCTGAGTCTCTGGAAATGTTCTGTTCTGAATCAGAAAGAGTCTTAAACCAGCTTTAAACCAGAGCAGGAGATGGTAAATCCTCTGCAACACTGAACTGAGTGTATTTGCATGAATTTAAGCTCTTTCAGTTTGGCAGTCAGTTGGAAAAAAATATCAAAATTCTGAAAATGAAAACTGAAAAAAAGAAATTACACAATATCGAGATGTTAAAAATTCCAAAATACTACAAGGCACCAATCTTTCATATGTTTAATGCATTTAAACAAGTTTCATGGACAAATGTTGAATAGTATTCGATTAATGCCGTGGACAAAAAAATGTTTACAGACAGATGGACGGCGTGTCCGTCCCCATATTATACAGCTAGTAGCCGTTAGCCGCTAACTCAAAGAAGAAGAACATCAACCTAAATGGGGAGACAAGGCGAGGTCCTGGAGCTCCTCACCCTCTGAGCAGAGGACGAGATCAAACACCATGTAACAGGGACGGTGATCTCACACATCACATCTCTTCTGTTTATGCTACTGAATGCTGTTTTGTGCCAACAGCAGGGTGGTGTATGGTGTTGGTTTTTAACTCAGAGGGTGGCAGCATCGGGCCAAAAACAAGTATGAAGCACCATTAAAAGAGAAGCCTCAAGCCAATCTGACAAAATAAAAGTGTCTGACAAGAAAGAAAGAAATGTCACTCAGAGGGAAGAAATCTAGAAGGGTTCAAATTCTAGATGATATCTTGCACATCATCTCCCCAAACCCACCTCAGGACTGGGAATGGTTTTAACTGTGCTATAATTACACGTCCTCAACAGAAAGAATTCTTGCAGCTTTTCGTCACAACAGCAACAGGAGTAAAAAGGACAGTTTTACAGCTGCAATAAAATATCTCTTTACACTCAGAGGGGAAAAATAACCAGAGTAGAAGGTAATGAAATAAAAAAGACACGACCTTCCCTACAGCATCCCTGTAAGGTTTGTGTTAGATTATTAACCGAATATGTGAAAGACTTGATCTAAACAATAAAATAGTAACTAATGTGTTTGAATCTATACAGGAAGTCATGCCTGTGCTTCTCTTTCCTCTGACTGTAATAATAGCTGGACAAAAAACACTAAAGCTAAGCTCTGCATCACACACTGAGCCACACAAACCTCAACGAGGCTCAACTACATTCAGAATGTTGCTGAAGCCTTGATGAGTAAATCCAGAGGTGATATTGCTGCAGGACAGCCCTGCTATCACTTCCATCCAGCCTGTGTGTGGTTGGTTGCATGTTTTGCTCTCTCATAGTGAATTATTTAACCAGCATGCAGGTGAGAAGCACATAAAAAGGTTGATTTGTTCTCCCCCAGGGGGGAGAGGTCTAACCACTGGGCTCCTCTGTGCATTACTAGAATATTTGTCCCACCAGCAGGAGACAAACTCAAGAGCAGGTCTGATGAGTTGTGTAACAGAAACTGATTTAACCTGCGTTCTGTTCGTCATCTTAACATCTGGCTTCAACGCACGCCTTTAAATGATGCATCATCCTGTGGGAATTAAATCTAAAGTCCTCCATCCATCCATATATATATATATATATATATATATATATATATATATATATATATATATATATATATATGTTTTATAAAACACAGACGAATCAGTGACGGAAAGTCTGGATCTCACCTGGCAGCTTGGTGTAAACGACCTTGTAGCCTTCGAACTCTCCTTTTGGCTCTTTCCACGACACGTGCAGTTTGGTGGGGCTCAGGATTTTGGCACGAAATCGCCGTGGCGACGAAACTAGACAGAGAAGCGAGAAAATAAATGGTTTGATTGATCGCAGACAGTTGAAACGTACTGTAAATATTAGAATGAGGAATATTAAAGATCCCTGCACCATAAATACATACAATATGATTTCTAAATATATTAGCTGTGTGTATTAGTGGGTTATACTATTATATATATCTATATTATATTATATTACCTATTTTATTTCTGTCAAACTGCTTCTATTAACAGATAAAAGGCCTTTAGACACATTTGAGGTGTTATTTTGTATGATTATTTTATTTCTTTTTTCCAAAATTTGTAGTTTTTGACATGAGGTAAATATTACTTGGAGAAAACTCTTTTTTCAACATAAAATTGACTTTTCAGAGCTTTTACACCACAAATGAAGGCATCAGTCAGTCATTTTGTGCAAAACAGACGTTGTGTCTCAACTTTAATGACAACTGCAGACAAGTTCATGTATGTTTGTCATCACAATGTGACTAAACTGACTTGGGAGCTGCTCCTGGAGCTGCAATTCTTATATGAGAGATGTTACACATATACAGTATGTCACAAATATGCACTGCTGCTGATTTTGATGCAAACATTTGCAGCTGAGTAATTTGCATTTTCATGTTTATTCATCAGTGTAAAGGTCTTAAAAGTCACATAAATGTATCCAAATAGCATCACTGCACATGTTTCACAGGACAGGTTACACAGAATCGTCTCTCCTCCTGTTTCAGTCGTTCATCTGATGAAACACATCTATGAGTGAAGTTAAAACCAGAGTTATGGTGGCGTGGAGGCGGTCGCTCCATCTGTGTTTTTTAACAGTTAGTAAAGGTATAAATAAACTGTTTCCCATCCAAGCAGGAGGAAACACATCAGAGAGATTAGCTTCCACAGACGTCACACTAAAGAAAACACCAAAAGTTCCATTCTCCTCATCCTCGTCTTCCTCGTGCATCGACGAGCCTGCGTTGAACTCGTCTCTGCGGGGAAACGACAGCATCTCCTTCTGTGTTCCACTTGGCATCGGCATCAAAGCGACGCCCCTGCCTGTCATCCCGCCAGGCGCCTCCAGGCCCCCCCAACCCCCCACTTTTCCCTCTGTATCCATCCCCAATATTCATTTCTTCTAGCTTACATTCTCTCTCCATCTCATCTGTCCTTCTCTTTCTATCTGATCCCCCCGGTCCAGATCTCATTTGGTCTCTTTTCTATATTTGCATCACTGCGCTTTGAAATGGTCGTCAGGAGAAGGAAGAGGATGAGAGAAAAAAAAGGTGAATGTGGCTTCAGATGAGACCAAAAGGAAAGGCACTGGAGTAGCATCTATTTACTATTCCTCTCCTGTCCTGAGCAGCAGCGTTTTGCTGCACGATATAAGAATACACTTTACAACGGCCTCGACCTGCGTATAAACCTTCAGAGGAATCAACAGCAGGGAGTCAGAGGAACGTTCCTTCTACACGAGAGGATGGCCATAATTCATTTGTTGTTTTTTTTCCACATTAAGATGCAGATTAGAACGCTGGAATGAGGCCATTGTAAAGCACTGCAGCTGCCAAAAAAAACCCCCCACGTTTGCAGGGTCAGCAAAACACAACATTCCATCATTTTTACACCTGCATGAAATAAATATGTATCTAGAAGCAACACAAAACATGGAAGTAAAAGCCCCAAACTGCTCGTGTTTGTGTGTTTGTGTCCTCATTATGAGGTTGAGCCATCTGTTGTCGCCGCCTCCTTTAAATACCTGCACCATGATTGACACCAGGTGGAGCTGTGATGATGAACAAGAGGCTTAAATGTGAGATAAACACACCGACTTTAGGAATATTCAGTGCTTACATGCAGTCTCTCTTTATGAGCCATGGTAATAACAAACATATGGATGTTTGGATTTTGTAAAGTGCCGCCCATGATAAAAAAAAATTTTTAAAAGACTCGACCTGAGGAGAAAGTGTCTGAGAACAAAGAGGCGACTCTTCATGCATGTCATTATCTGCTCATGTAGGAATGAAACAGCACAGGAAGGATAATCCTCATCTCAGCGGAGAGAACTTGACGCCGGCAAATATATTTATACACAAACACAAATAAGGAATACTGTCGCAATTATCTCACCAACCCGGGGAGGAGAACGGGGGAGGCCTGCATGGGATCTCGGCTCGGGGGTTTAGCTTCTCTGTCTCAGAAACGAAGGAACGTTCTCTCATCTGGAGAGAGCGGCTCAAATCCCAAAAGATCCGAGAAGCAGATTTCGCACCTCTCTGTTTGTCGTGAAGCTGAAGTGTGTTGATTGTGTGCATCTGTGAGACGTGGATGCATGAATTATGTATGTCTGTGTGCAACGACAGGAAAGTGGATTCTGGTGTTTGCACACACAAAAAATCCAAGTAAATCTTTTATTCCATGTAACTCTGGTGTTTGTCTGTTTGTTTTTTCTCATGCAGTTTAAGAAAACCTGCCGGTTCCTTTGCAGCAGCACAGACACACACAGACACACACAGACACACACACAGACACACACAGACACACACAGACACACACAGACACACACACACACACACACACACAGACACACACACACAGACACACACACACAGACACACACAGACACACACAGACACACACACACACACACACACACACAGACACACACACACACACACACAGACACACACACACACACACACACACACACAGACACACACACACACAGACACACACACACACACACAGACACACACACACACACACACACACACACACACAGACACACACACACACACACACACACACACACAGACACACACACACACACACACACACACACACACACACACACAGACACACACACACAGACACACACACAGACACACACACACACACACACACACACAGACACACACACACACACACACACAGACACACACACACACACACACACAAACCGCTTCACACTCAGCAGAAAACCATCCCAGTGACAGTCGGAGGTCACGGCATGATGAAGCAAACAGGATCACATCATCCACAAAAAAGGCGATCCTGAGTCCATCACGAGTCCACGACCATCTAGTATCTGGTCTGACCTGGGTATAAGGGCCAAAGACTAATGGAACCATCTAGTAGCTGGTTCCTTCTGAAGGTTCCTCAGGATATCTGGAGCTCAGAGTCTCACAGTTTTATCTGGTAAACTAATGATTAGACGTCTCGGAGCTGAAACCATCTCAACCTATTGTCAGACTTTAAATGGGTAAGAAAATAAATCAGCCAATCAGAACATGTTCCATGTCTGGATGTATTCCTTAAAGTGACATCATCAGACCAGACACTTTGTGCATTTGTGCACTTTGTGTATCAGATCATGATCAGATAAATCTGATGTGGAATCAGTAAAATCAGAGGAAACCAAATAAAAGAAAACAGCTGACAGCATTAAAACCACACTAGACACTTTATTCTATTCACACTGTGCTTCCAGACCAGACTAGAGACAAAGCTTTTAGTCTCTTGTGATGGAGGATGGTACAGAAAATCCAACATGGACATGTCAAAATCTGGTCTAATTTGTAAATCTAATTATTTGTCTCTTTCATGCACAGACTGCTTCCACCTCCATCCTCTGTCTGATTACGTTCGGTGGAATGTCTGTGGATGAAGTGTACGTCACCTCAGAGAAGCCACTGAAGCACCACTGAACGACTCTGACATTTGAACACAATCCCCTCGACTGTTTCCCCTCCAGCAACACCAACGTTCAGACACTTCTTCCATTATTTCTGCAGGCAAAGACGACATGAGACGCCTGAACAGAGCCTGAGCCTCAGCTCTGGAACCACCTTTGACCTTTGACCTTTAAATAGGGATTTAGGGGCAGGCGTTGGGTTAGAAAGTAATTTAGGACATGACTAAGTAATGACTTAATAACAGGCCTGACTCACTTTCCTTTATGGGACACTTGGTAAACATGATAAGACTAAAACACAAAGATGACAGAAAGGACGGATAAACATCTTATCTCTGGACACTGTATGATTTTAGACATGTCGTTTAATTCCAACTCATATCATCTGCAGTTTGATGGTCAACTCACGGCCTGACTGCTCACAGAAAGAGGGCCGTCTGCCCCTGTGGACAGGTCTGTTAACTCACAAATGTCGATAAAGGTTGGTTTGAGGTGAAGGATGTTGACCAAAGGGTTAGAAGCAGAGGGACCACTATGTGCTGCCTTGCTCATCTGCTCCATCCTGTGTGCTGAGACATCTTAACACACCAGCTACATCCTGTAAGACCCTTTTGTCTTCCTCCTCATAAACTATAACTATGTGGCCATAAGACATTCCCTTCATTATATTAACAATAAACTTTGACACTTTGACAAACTGTCGTAGATCCTTAGCGACATCTTTGCACAGCAATGCATTAAATACAAACGACCCATGTTGTTTGGTGTTGTGTTGGCATGACGCTTTGCAGACACTGTGTTTGCTTCTACACTCACACAGAGTCTGGTTCTGTTTCATCTGTCTGAGGCCTCCAGAGGCCGGCCGGCAGCAGGTGACCAGGCTGCGATCGCTCCTCGCTTCTGACTGTAGGCTACACCACAAACAACGTCTGACAAAGCTGGGATTCAAGACTCTGCAGTAAATGATAGAGATCCTCGGAGAACTCCTGGACTCCTGCTGGGTCACTGGTGGAGCCCATAGTCGAGCAGCGTTTCCTGTGTACTTATTACTTTGCACAAATGTCAGGCTGTACCTTTACTGGGCCAATTATAGGAGCATATTGATCAATACGTGATCATTTACTTAGTCAAGCTGCAAAAAAAGAGCAACTATTCTTATGATCAATCAGTCCCATCGATCATTTCCTTTATTTGCCTTTCTTTGGACAAAACGAGCCAATCAGATGTCACCTCCGGCTGTAGGGAATTATGATGACCATTTATCACAGTGACATTATGGACAGAGAGATCGATCAATTAAGAAATACTGGGCAGATTTATCAATAATGAAAATAACCATTAGTTGCAGCCCTATAGCAGCACCGGCAGAGTACAAGATTAAAAAGATTTTTTTGTAAAAATCAGCGAGTGGTGAGAGTGGAAAGAAGGGGAGATGGTGGGGGGGGAAACTGCTATTTATGTTTTCCAGATTTGATTGTTGAACATTTCCAGCTTGCCATGTTACCATGGCAACCCCAAAAAGAACCAAAACGAGGAAAACAACATGGCACGATTTTAAAGAAATCAGAGAAACCTAATTTTGGATATAGAAGAACAAACATGTTATAAAATCTGACTTCTGGAAAATCACCAGGTTTTTGGACTTCTTGGACCGTTTTGGTCAATTATGCATGAACTACTTGACGGATTAGCATGAAACTGGGTGGAAGGGTGGAGCATGTGCCAGGGAAGACATCATCCAATTTTGGAGTGGATCTGGATGAAGGGGCGGATACATGGATTCCTTTCACTTCTTTTTTTTTTAGCATTTTCATCATTCTTGATCAGCCATTCTGAAGATGCACATGTTTTACTGTAATTTGGATTAGGGTTTAATTTCATTAAAAGTGCCTGTTGGTCCTTGGTGGAGGGATGCGCTGTCCTGAGAGCCATTCTAGTTTCTGCCATGTGACTTATTGATATTGGATTTAGAGAAATGTTGTTTTCACCCTTTTCTCATCAGGACTACGCGAAAAGTACTGGATGGATTTTGACGACAATTGGTAAAAAGGATGGGGCAAGGGCAAAAAAAAAAAAAAATCCATTAAATTTTGGGGCAGATTCGGACAAAAGGGCAGATCCAAGATTTCTTTTTGTCATTCTCTACAAACCTGTTTGGAGCGGTGGGACATAAGCTTAACAGACATGTGTTGGATCATTCAGCCTTAGCAGAAGTTATGGACTCCACAGTGTGCCATTCTAGCTTTTTATAACTTTATATCACATGTTCATACTAGTTTCAACTGTTCTTAGTGGTTTTCGTTCACCAAACCAGATTTGTCTCTGGGGTATCTTTCTTGTAGATCAGCCTCTTCCACTGTTATGTCACCGGTAGCAAAGCTTCCAGAACAGCTTCCCCAACACTATGACAGCAGGTTTTCAGTCCTCCATGGAACCACTGAGCAGGTTTAGTCCTGTTTTAAGTTGATTATTGCCAGTTGGCAGCTGCTACATGTGTTTGGCTGCAGCGTAAGCAGCTAACTGCGCTTAAAGCCAAACATCATTCCTATAGTGTAGCAGTGTGGTCCTCCTTTCTCTCCACATCCTCATTCCAGATGCGACGCCCGACACGTTCAAAGACGGTCAGGTCGTCTGTATGACGAGGGAGAAACTCACTCGGCACAGAAATAAATAAATAAATAAATAGATAACCACTTATTATGAATATCAATCCATCATTTCCATCCCTGGACAGAACCTCTGCTTGGTGAAAAGTGTTCATGATGACAGCGGTGTTAAGGAGACTCATGTCTCCCTGTTAATGAGGTAATGAGGGAGGTTATGTGTTCACTGCTGAACGTGTTAAACGAGTTAAAATAGAGTGAGACATGATGTCAGAGAAGAAGAAGAAGTAAACGTGGATTAATTACAGGTGTATCACAGCACATCTCACACATCGGTTCATCTGGCAGTAAAACGTTTCCTCAGGATGATTTTTAGATTCAAGGCTTTTCCCTTTGAGAGTGAAACATGTGGGCACATTAAAATGATAAATAAAAAAGTAATATTTCAAAATAAAAGTCACCGTCTTTGGAGCAAAACTGCACATTAAAATGATAAATAAAAAGGAATACTTCAAAATAAAAGTCACCGTCTTTCGAGCAAAACTGCCTGTTAAAACTGTGACACAGTGAATGTAGGAGTAACAGAGGATGGTGGAGGGACTCACCTTGGCTCCATGCTGGTTCAGGGAACAGACAGACGAGGACAAAGCCCAGCAGGCAGAGGCTCAGTCTGACTGAGAACTGCATCCTGGTAGCAGCGAACAGGAGGACACGACACACCTGATGGAGAGGAAGGTAGGAGGAAGGTAGGAGGAAGGTAGGAGGAAGGTAGGACAAAATGAGAGACCAGGAGACACGGATGAAGGAAGGAGAGAGGTACAGGATGTAGAAAAGAAAGAGTAAGTCAGGTGAGTAAGGAGGGAGCAGGAAGGAGACGGGAAGAGAGAGAAGGGAAGGGAGATAGGGAAGGGAAGGAAAGGAAGAGGAGCGATGAGGAAGAGGGAAACCAGGAAAGGAAAGAGAGAGGAAGAAATGGAGGAAGGAGGAGGAGATTAGGAGGCTTAAATAGTCTAAGACAGGACTTAAATCTTCCATTTAGCTCTTTATGCACCTGTTATCCTTTATCCTGCTGTGATATTAAGGAACTTCGATTTGAGTGAACTTCAAACAAATGTGTTCAGGTTTGAGTCGTTACAGATAAACTTAAGATTCCTTCTATTTCTCAGCTGTAAACAGGAAGTGAAGGTTTTTAGAGATACAGCTGGAACCATAAGTTACAAGTTGAAAACTAAAAGGTACAGTGGCTGCATGTGGCAGAAAGATAAAGCTATTCACGGAGAAAGGTGAAGAAAAAAAACCTTCAAACAACGTCAAAAGACCTGCAGCAAGACTTAGCTGGAGCAGGAACAGTAGCTGAAAGGCTCCATGTCTCAACTGGGGCTGCTTTGCTTCCTGGACCACTGGAGACCTGCACCCTGTAGAGGGTCAGATGGATTCCATCAAGGATCAGGAAATCCTAGAAGAAAACGTCTCCATCTGTGAGGAAGATGAAGCTCGGCCGTCATTGGACGTTCCAAAAGGACAATGATCCCAAGCAGACTTCAGTCCACCAAGGCCTGGTTTCAGAAGAAGTCCTGGATCATTCTAGAGGCCGTCACAGTCGCCTGACTAGAATCCATAGAAAATCTCTGTTGGGATCTGAACAAGGTGGTTGCAGCAGGTAAACCAGGAATATTCCAGAACTGGAGGCCTTTGTCCATGAGGAATGGGCTAAGATTCCTCAGGAACGCTGCCAGAAGCTGGTGTCTGGATCTGCATCATGTTTGCAGCTAAAGGGTCTACAAAGATCATTTAGAGACTGAGGAGTCAGGAAAAGGAGACTTTTGGTTAGATTTGGAGAAGGAACACAAGGGTATTTAAACTGTTCTTGTGTGATTTGGTTGATAAATCTAATATGCAATGGAGAGGTTGAATAATTTTGCTTGCAACTGTATCAGAAAACGTGATTTCATGAAGTCTGCAGGTACAGATTTGATCAAAACATCCATCTCATCTGTAGGAAAGCCACGCCTTGATGATGTAAGACCTGACAAGTTCACTTAAATAACAAGCCATGCCTCCTGCCCCCTCTCATCCAATCTCTTCTAAACTGATTCCACATTTAAATGATCCCTTCTAGGATTCATCTGCAAAATCAATTATGTTTCAAATTAGTCTCTTTGGCTTCTTTAAGTCCTGCCCTTGTGTGCAGAATCTGGTATTTCATTATATCAACCAATGGATTCCAGTGTTAGTGAAAGAATCTGAGTGTTTCTCACTGCATCAAACGCATTAATCCCTGCTGGAGGCTGAAGCTGCAGTAACACTCAGCCTGCCCCCCCCCCAAAAAAAAGACTAAAGCTGAAGATATTTTTATCTGATATTTCACACAAATATAAAACATTTTATCTGCAGATTCTGCTGCTGCAGCCAAATTCAATTCCAGGCAGTAGTTTTCAATCATTTATTGATATGGATGACTTTTACGACTTTCACCATGTCGGTGTTGGGCAGACAGAGCGATGCTTGTGGTGATAAAAACCGGGTTAGGATGATGGGTCTGTTGAGAGCGGCGCCCTCAGAGTACCTGGAGAATAATCACTACAAGATCCATGAAATATTCCCTCAGGGACGCAAAGCCTGGCTGTGAGTCTGTGGTGACGTTAAAACACCTGGACACGTGGCTACTGATGATACAGCTTCTATATATTTAAGTTGTAGTTTATATCATAGCATCATTTAAAGGTCTTTGCAGCGTGTAAATACAAAAGAAGCATCAGATGTTGCACAGTCAACACATATAAAGTATCATCACCGAATCACTTTTAGCTTCCAGTGAATAAAAGGAAGTTTTCTCTTAATTGAGAAGAGAACAGGTGAGATCAGAACGACCGCGCAGTCTGCAGCCACGCGCGGAGCGGAGCGAGGTGGAGGGAGAAGGTTGTCGGTTCTAAAAGCTGTTGTTTTTTTTTTGTTTGTTTTGTTTTTCATAATAATGATTAATAAATGATGTAAGAGGTGTGTGAGTGAAGAGCAGTCGTACCTTCTCAGATCATATGTCTCCGCAGCTCTCCACCGGGCGGCTGAACGAGGAGCTCACTAGTCCTCAGAGAGTCTCTGATCACTCTGAGCTCCAAACTCTCTGATCCCCAAAGCTAGACCCAACCACACGGAGCACTACCGGTCAGCACTTTCACAATAAAACCTCTGAAGACTACAACCGTTCAGTAAATGTGGTTAAAAAAATTTAGAAAATTAATAAATGAAAATGTTCTTCTTGTTCTTATAGATGCTTTATTCATATAGGGAATCAGCTGCTCTTCAAAACACACCATTAAAGAGCAAATATTAAAAACAGACCAAAAAAAATAGCAGCAACAGATAAATAGGTAAATTATAGGTTTAGGTTAATACAATTAAAGTAAAAATGAAAGCAGTAAAACAAAAATAAAGGTGAAATAAAGTGGCTAAAGTACAGATAGGGTGCATAATACTGTAAATTATTATTATTACTATCATTATTATTGTTGTTGGATCAGTCTTCGATGACACCCAGGTCCTCTCCCTCACCTGCCACCCAACCACAAAGCCCTGCAGGTGGAGGGCCCACAGGGTGGAGGCTCCCCGAAGTGCCTTCCGGCTTCCAGCTGTAGGTATAGCAACCAAAATAATGAGGGTGATGCGGGTGAGGAGATCGGACATCTGGACGGATCAAAAGGAGACTGATGAGGTCAGGATTGCTCCTGGGTGCCTGACGTTGGAGGTGCTGCAGGTCCACCACAGAGGAGACCTGGATTACATATCTCATCTGGTCTGGGAAGGCATTGGGGTCATCCAGGAAGAGCTGGGAGACTCCAGAAGTGCTGGGGAGAGGGATGGATAAGTGGAATGTTATTATTATTATTATTATTATTATTATTATTATTATTATTATTATTATCATTATCATTAATAAATATTTCACATATATGTTAAATATATTGATTGTAGAATTTGAGCTTTTAATTTGTAGACACACCTGTCGTACTTCCGGTCTCTCCAGCTTACTGTGGCCGTCTTGACTCTGCTTGCTGGAGGATCTCTCGGTTGAGACTTGCCGCGGACTGATGGGTGTTTCCCGCTTGATTCACCATCCAACCCCGCAGCTATTCATTCCTCTCACCCATTTTAATGCGAGGCGAGGCAGCAGAAGAAAGAAAATGCGTTTGAGCGGCAGACAGGTTGAACCGCGGTGGGGACAAAATGCCAGGTTGTGTGGCCCCTGGCTACAGGCTGCACTATGACTCCCCGGGGGCCCCTTTAAATACAGGCCTGCCTCTCTCTGTTCTGAGCAGGTGGCTCGTAGTAAAAAGTGAGGATTGTAGAAACACTAACATATAATGGTAGAGTTTAACGGGAGGGTTACTCAAGGCCACATCAACACTTAAATCACGGTTTATTTCTGCATGTCAGACCATAATAAGTCCATTCAGTCTGCCTCTGTGTGCATGACGCTCACACTGAGCTGCAGCTTCAGATGTGCAGGTGTCCTTATCTTTGAGAACACACACAGCCTTCAATGAATAATGAGGTTCTGTCTGCTCAAGGTGAGACGCTCAGTTTCTCTGCGCCGCAGTTATTATTGGTTTGTTTGCTGATCATGGAGCCTTTAAAAACCAGGAGAACCGGAGCTCTCTGCAGCCTCTTATCAATAATAATTCATGTGTGACATATTTAAAATTCTCTGTGTCATTCAGACGTTTAGCCTCATGTTTGTTCATCAGCAGGATTAATGTTCATTATGTTTGTATAATTACCTCCACTGAGGACGTCATGTTTATCTCTCGGTTTGTTTGTCTGTTGATTAGCGGGACTACACATAAAGTTATGAACAGATTTTGAAGACGTTCCATTAGATTCTGGTGGTGATCCGGTTCATGATCTGGATCCAGAATGTTTTTAAAGGATCCCTTACCATTGTGGGACAATTACCAGATTGTATCCTCTATCTTCATGGATAACGTCTACAATGATTGGACAAAAATGACATCATCATAAGATCTGGCACACATCAGAGTCTGATCTGGATCCAGGTAATATTCTGGATCTGGTGATCCAGAATGTTTAAATTTATAAGGCTCACAGAAAATTCCCTGCTGTTAGATAACAGATAATAATGATCCAGACTGACCTGAGATCAGGTTGTAGCTGAAACTGAGCTGATTCAGTTACATTTATCTTCAACAGTTCCTGATCTAGATCCTGAAGAAAACCACCATCAGTGAAATCTAGTTTTTCTAGAATAACTATCAGACTAATAATGATACCAATGTGATCCAGATTCTAGGGGCAGGTTTTCATGGTCCAGGAGTCACATGATGAGGGTCAGCCTATCAGGGGAAGTGTGTGTCCACAATAAAAGAGATGATTTTATGATTTCAGCTGACTGAAAAAGACTGCATGTCATCTTGCATTTCATCCTGATAGCTGATAATCAATAAGCCCAGCAGAGATGTGAACATGCTGTAGTGCTGCAGACAGGAGGAACCAAACACAAACAGATGCTGCCCCCATCCGGTAAAACTGCAAACTGCATCGTCTCTGTTTCAAAACCTGAAATGAGGCAAAAGTAGAAGAAACATCGAAATGATATTTGATGTTGTTTTTTGAGTTAGTATCACAAAGATCAGAATAAAAACCTGCTAAACTCAGCCGTCCATAGACCTCAGAGGGTTCAGAAGAATCACCTTGTTGTCTGTTTGAAGATTTTCCTCTCAGATGAATAAATAAATAGTGACAGAAGAATTAATGAGCTGCTTTAGAGTCTATTTTACTGGACACGTGTTTGAAATGAGTGTTTGACTCTGATCTGAAGAGATTTGACTCTTTTCTGAAGCCTCCATCACAAATCTGATCTGGTAGATAAATTCACTGATTTTTTTTATTGATTTCATGTATTCAGAGTTTTTCAGGGATGAGAACTGATCAGTGCTCGTCCCCTGATGTATCCATCAAACATATCATTTAATAAAACACATGACTGTAATGTAACTTTAGATGCTAAAAAACTACCAAAACAACAAAGATGAATTTTTGTTTTTTTATTTTTCATCTAATGTTCATAAAGTTATGAGAACATTTGTGTGGCTGAAGGTTTGTTCAGACAGACTGGAGATCTGGGCTCTAGAACCACCTCCTGTACCACTTCTTCTTCTTCTTTTTCTGCTGGATCTGGTTCTCCAGATCCTCCAGCTGGGACCTCAAGGCTCTCTCCGTCTCCGACGACTCCTGCTCCTTTTGCAGCAGAGTCTCCTTTAGATCCTCCGTCTCCTGCAGGAGAGACGACTTCTCCTCCTGCCACTGGTTCTCATTCTTCTCCAGATGACACTCAGCTTCCTTCAGCGCAGCCTTCAGGGTGTTAACCGCCTTCCTCTGCTCTTCAAGCTGAGCCTCATAGGAGGCTCTGGATGTCTCAGTGTCTTCCAGCAGGGAGGTTTTCTCCTGCTGGAGCTGGAGGGACAGCTCCTTGGATTTGCTCCAGGCAGACTGCAATTTTGCCATCTCTGCCATGGAGTCGTCCAGCTGGGCTCGATGAGAAGCCTGGGTTGAATCTGCAGCCTTCATCGCATCTTCCTTTTGTCTCAGAAGAGCTTCGTCCATCATGCTCAGCTTCTCCTGCAGGGTCTTGACCTCAGCTCTCTCCTGCTGCAGATCCCTCTCCAGCTGTTGATTCGCTGCGTTCATCCTCTGCAGCTGGACTTGGAGGTCAGAGCAGTTGGTCTCCAGCTTGGATTTCAGAGCCTCGACTTCCTCAGAGGAGTTTTTCTGATCGATCTGAGCCAGCTGGGCTTTGAGACCACAGATCTCCTTCTCCATCTGCTCCCTCTGTTGAAGCCACACGGTGCCGTCTTTCTGCTGCTGGACCTTGTTCAGGAAAACCGTTAACATGTCCGCCTCAATTTCCAGGTGGATTCTCCCGGCGAGTCTACCTTCAGAGAGCCTCAGCGAACCGTTGGTCAGCTCCTCCCTCAGTTGTGTCTCCATGTTCCTCAGGTTGTTCTTCACTGGTTTGTTAGTCGTCTGCTGGATGTTCATGTTTCTCCTCTGTCCTTGTTGGTTTATCTCTCTTTCTGTATCGTTCAGCGAAAGTTAAAGTATTGTCTGAACTACACCTGGGTCTGTTTATATAATCCCAATGTTGTAGGAAGACCTTATGATGTCATTTGCATGTCATAGTGCATCTATTGCATTCTGTGCTTTGATCTTGTTGTTGCTAGGATACCATCTTGCGCCTATTGCGCAACTCTAGCAAACACACTGAATATTATTCCTCTTACTGATCATTTTTATAGTTATTTTGTAACAACCAGGTTTATAAATAAATAAATAAATAATAAACAAAGATGGCGCCCTGCTAGTGGCAGCCTGTTGCAGCAGCTCCGCCGTTTGTGCTTGTTTTTTCTAATTTTTTCTAGTTTTCTTCAATCTTTTTGTATTTTTTACTCCCTCCCTTTTTACACCTTCTGTTCCTTTTTGCTGACACAACTTTCGCCATGGTATCTGGTACCTGTGGACGTTTTTACTGCTTTTTCTGGTCGTCGGCGTTCTGCCGGTTTCCGCCTACATCGCGTGTGGGCGGGGCTTTGTTTACACACGGGATCAGCTGGTCAATCTCAGACCCAACGCAACGTTTGCCGTGTTCGTAAACATCGGTGGTGTAACCCAAAACTACGGAGCCCCTCTGGTGACATTGGGGGAAAAATAATAATAATAATGCGTGGCCACGCGTTAGTATGTTGTGGCCACGCGTTAGTATGTTGTGGCCACGCGTTAGTATGTTGTGGCCAGAACATATTAGACCTGTTGTCATCTCCATGCAGTCACTGTTCATTGTTCTTTAGCCACTTTGCTGGTTCTTCTTACTTTATTTCACACCTGCACGATGTGATCAAACTGTATATTTGCTGCTACACCTGCTCGGTTCGCAGCCCAACATGCGGGACGCGCCCTCACTCTGCGTTTCCATTCATCTGAATCTCTCGCTGTCTCTCCCATCTACACACCGAGTACAGAGGATTCAGAGCATTCTTGTGACACTACCCCCCCTGGATGATAAATACACACTAATAATCGGGAAACTGAGTGATGTCTGGTTTTCAATCTGAGTAAAATTTGGAGGATATCCTGAATCAGTCAGTCAGGTCTTTGTTTGTATTTTATTTGTTTTTCACATGATAAATACAGCGTTTAGTAAAAATCCAAATCAAATTCAAACAATTACATGTCAAGATATAAAAGAGAAAAAAATGGTGTAAAGCAAGGAATAAAAATAATACAAAAATGAATATTGATACCTTTCAAACAGCTTATTCTCTGTATTGCACAAGTGAGACCCATTTTTTAAGAAGGACATTTTAGTTTATGTGACCCACAGTATCTGGTATTTAAAACAATCTCCCACCATAACTGCCTCCATGAAAACCAGCATTAAAGATGCAACAACAGAAGGCTGCCTGCTGACAGACGTGTCGTTGGAGTTGACTTAACGTATGAACAGAGAAGAAGAATCTCACACAAACAGCAGTAAGAGAAACACAAAAGTCTGCTTCCTCTCAAAGCTGTTGATCCTCCTCACTAAATCTTCACACTCCTCACTTCCTTTATGGGAATCAGATGTCTCAGAGAGTGGATGGAAAAGTAAACACAGCCGATGTGTGCGTGTGTGTGTGTGTGTGTGTGTGTGTGTGTGTGTGTGTGTGTGTGTGTGTGTGTGTGTGTGTGTGTGTGTGTGTGTGTGATACATGCACATAATGTGTTTGTATGTTTGGAGGCAGTGAGGTGTCACACAGAGGTTAAAAGTCCAAACCATCCTGATGAAGGAAACACCAACTGTTAAAGCGATGTCAACAGAGTGATTACTTCACCGCTGGCTTCTATGGCGACACAAGATGTGTCTCTAAAGACATTAAAAGTTGTAATTTTATGAGAAGAAAAGTCATGAGAATTAAGTTGTAATTTTATGAGAAAAAGTCATAATATTATATGAGAATAAAGTTGTCATTTTATGAGAAAAAAGTCATAATATTATGAGAATAAAGTCATAGTATTATGAAAATAAATTTGTCATTTTACGAGGTTATTATTATTAATATTATGAGAATATAAATCTCTACAATCATCTCAATGCATTATTTTGCTGTAGTTTTGGTTCACAGAGAGAAAGAAAACGACATTAATGCATTAAGGGGCATAAAAGCTGCAGCTTTAAACATCATGTTTGGATATTTAATCCAACATGAAACTAAAAATTTACTCCAGTATTCCTACTACATTGTTTGACTTCACAGTGTTGAAAGATTCTCCTCCCAGAATCCTTTTCTCAGAATATTGGGCGACTTTGATTGATTCCAGCTGATTCAGGTGCTTTAAAATGTTAAGTCTTCAAAAGTTAACATGCTCATTAGTCAGAGGGCGCGGCTCTCATTCACCGTTAATCATCAGCAAACACTGCGGAAACAACCCCCCCCATCAGCAACAACACTTTAAAACGTTAATAAGGTTATTTCCTGGTTGTGTTTTTACAGTCCTCTGCTGTCCAGCATCGCTCACTGCTCTCTCTCCTCCATCACCTCCATCACCACATTTCTGGGTCCCGTCAGAATCAGGCGGCTGACTGTCCGGAAGTCCAGATTAAGAACGTTGACCCCGTTCACAGAAACCACAAACTGACAAATCTGCAGGTGAAGAAGAGAGGAAAAAGAAATAAAAGAAAAGAAATATAGAGCTCTAAGAGGATGAAATGAGAAAGTTTAAGGGTCACCAGTCGATGTGTGACGTCCAATGACATCATTGTATTTAAAAACTCTGCTTAATAAATAGACTGACATTCCTCTACACCTCACAAAGTATCTACAAATGCCTGTGATGCTTCTCCTCCTTCTAAATACACTCCCTAACTACATTTCCCATGATGCCTACCTTCATCCCAGCAACAGCAGCCGGTCCATTGGGCTCCACCGCCTGGATGTGACACGGCTGGTTCCCTCTCACAACAAACCCCCAGCCCACAGCATCACCCATGACCTGGAAACACAGACATCTGTCAGAGAAACCTTCTTCACACCGAGTCAAAGAGTGAGAACATAAAAGATAAAACATGATCAAATACAGCTGGAAGGTGAGATCATGAACTATTCTATGATGATCTCATAGATTATGATGCTCTGATGTGGATTAAAGTAGCCAATAGATAAAGTAGATAAAACGTCATCTTAAAAATAGAGCAGTAAAATGCTTTTTTTTGTTTAATTATAGTTATAGCTTTATAATTTCTTTATTTTAACATACTAATGCAGCCATGATATTAATAAAAATCTGATATATGTGTAAAACACACAGAACATTTTACAATACTATGACTACTTATTATTATTATTACATTTGGATACATTTAAATTGATTGATTGAATAGAGAATACTTCATCCTGTATAGATGCCCTAAAAGGTAAATGAGAAATAAAAATTCAGGTGATCCATTTTCTGTCTCATCTAAACGGTTAATCTCATCCATGTTTATAACTTAAATGAAATTAAATAAAAGTTTGTTTAGATAGTCTTTTTCCATATGTGGAAAAGGGAAAAATATTTTTTTGCCTGCTTTTAATGGGTGAAAAAAAGAACCTTTTCCTCACCTGTTCTTCAAGATATTATTATTAGAGATATGTGATTATCCCAAATGTTTCCAACAATATTTAAATCTGTACATTTAGTAGAAACTTCATGTGGATAAACTGTGATAAATGATGTCATCATAATTAGAAATCAGCCATTTGTTTTCTGGCGATAAGAAGATAAATTGACCTTGTTCATCTTTGTTATCTAAAGATTATGAAATTACAAATAATAATTGCAAACATTCATTATGACTTCCTTATTCAGCTACAATGTAACATGTTAATTCAGCAGTAATATGAATCCAGAAACATCCCATAATGTATGATAGAACGCTGACATGTTATTGCACCATGAGTATTTTTACTTTTCATACTTTAAGTAAATGTTGCTGTTCTTGAGATCATCTCCTCACAGCCCCATGAAACGGTCTCCTCTTAACGTACCGCAGGGGCGCTTCCAGGGGCGGGGCCAGAGGGGCACTTACCCCAGCTGAAATCTGATTGGCCCCTGAAGTGCCCCTGTCCTGTCACTTGTCTGTTCACAACTTGAATACTTGACTGTCAAGTTTTTCTCCTCTAATATAGTATAAGTATTTTCTTCAATATAAAAATTTAAAGAAAATAAATTTTGTATTACATAAATGGAAAAAAGTGTCTATGTTTTATATTTATTTATGCATCCTAGTTTAAAATTCAATAATTGCTAAACTTTTTTGATGTACAAAATGTGCTTGAAAAAGAATGACTGGTGAAATATTCTGTGTATACATCTTACTGAATAAGGAAATGTGCATGAATGTTGGACATATAGTTGGCCCCTCTGTAAAAAATGTGGCCCCTCTATGGCCCCTGATTTAGAAAAATTCTAGATCCGCCACTGACATACCGTAAAGGTTTTCTTGATGAAAGCTCCTCCTGGTCTCTGCAGCTCCTCTGTGCTCACCGGCCTCTTCAACACTAAACATGGAACAAAGGGAGAAATGTCAAAATAAGTTATTAACAGAGTTATTTTTCCAACAACGCAGGCAGGAAATGGAAGCTTGATGACTCGTTCCTTATGTCAGATATAGTCAGATGATTGACAGCTCTTCACCTGTCATTCATCTCCACAGGTGACTTTTAAAGTGATAAAACATGGTAGCAGGACAGGAAATACTTCATCACTCCATCTAAAAGGTGAAGATCAACATTTTTACCTGATCTGGGGCTGGAGAGCACCGGTGAGGAGGAGGAAGAGGAGGACGAGGAGGAAGGTGAGGAGTAAGGGGAGGAGGAGGAGCTGCCGGGTAGACCTGCTCCCCTGCTGTA
This sequence comes from Chaunax sp. Z400, assembly GCA_037577475.1. Taxonomy (NCBI): domain Eukaryota; kingdom Metazoa; phylum Chordata; class Actinopteri; order Lophiiformes; family Chaunacidae; genus Chaunax; species Chaunax sp. Z400. Next base: position 23,859,834 of record CM075200.1, read on the forward strand.
TCTGCTGCCGTCACTGCTGCTCCTCAGCCGAGCTGCTGCCTGACCTTTTCCTGCAACCGGCTTCACGTCCTTAGAAGGAGCCACTGAGGGAGAAAGAGGAGTCACTGTGGTCAGCAGGAGAGCTGCTCCTCCTCATCAATAACAATCTAATCTGACCCAGTTTCATGTTTAACATCCAACAGTTGTGACTCTGTTCAAACACGCTTCCTTTAACAGAGCGAGACAAGAAAGGTGACAGATTCACGCTCTGATTGGTCAGATGGACGATCTGATGTTGATCAGGGTCTGTGAGGAAAATTGATCATTTATCATATTTCTATTGTGTAGTTGTATTTCTGCCAGGCCGGCATCTGTTTGTTTGTTTGTTTGTTTGTTTGTTTGTTAGAATGTTCACACCAAACTAACTGATGGACTTTCATGAAACTTGTTGAGAAGAACCCGTTAAATTCAGGTGGAGGTAATCATTAGAAATTTTAAAAAGGCCCCCAAAACCTCCACTATGTTGACTATAAACAGTTAACAGATGTTAAAAATGAATGAAGGCCAAACCTTCCAACCAAGTTCCTGAAATTCAACCTATCACTGACAACATAACCTCTTCGGTGGAGGTAAGAACGGTTTTCTACAGATAAATGGATCAGGGTCTCCAAAAACACACCGGAGGTCAAGGCTGGGCTACAAAGCTTCTGACAGGGCTAAGATGGCACCAGAGCCTCGAACGGCACAACAGAATCCAACATATTTAATCCGTCGTATACAACATACTTTTACTTGACATGAGCAAATATCTTAGAATGAGCTAAATCCTGTTGGTAGCATGTTAAAGTCCTCCATCAGGCTACTTTTATACTGCATTAGCCCCCAAAACCGACCCCTACAGGCTGATCTACAAATCTAACCTGCACTTTTTAATATAAATAAAATTAAAAAGGTATAAAAATAATGAAATAAAAAAGTGCCAATCTATCTGTGATGTCTGTCGCTCTGGAGGCGGAGACGATTTAAAGGAATGATGGGATCGTGCAGCAGCATTAAATCTCTCCATGAGAACAAACGTGATCTAAATAAGGAACGTCGCATTTCATAATTTAGAAGGAGACTCACAGAAATGACTGAGCTCATCATGACTGAACTGTGAAAAATGGTGGTTATGAATAAGTCAGACTTCTGGTTTAATGTTAGCCTGAAAGCTAAGCTTTCAAATCTACATGCAGCATCTTTAAACTGAACGTTTTCGCACCAGCAGCTCAATGTTGCTCTAATATGTTTAAAGCCTCCTATGAAAAGGTTCACTCATTTGAAAACAGTGCATTATTGCTGTGGACACAGTGAATGTCGTCAGTCTTATCTATATACACACACACACACACACACACACACACACACACTTTAATTGGGTCATTTCATGATGAGGTGACACAGTGCCTCCCGTGACGACCTCATACACCTAGATAATAACATGATAAAGCTGTTTGATCAAACGTATCTCTGCCTTTGTCTCGTAGGTAAAATAACATTTCTTCTCCAGGATAATAGTTAATCCACTACTTTCTCCTGTCGCCATGACAACAAACGCAATCATGACCAAAATAATGTCTTAAACTAGCTGGTTAACATCTCAGTGTGTCCAGACTCCTGTCATCCATAATAAGTGTAGTTCTTGGTCAGATGTCAATAAGCTGTCATCATATTGATGCATTCATTTCCAGTGAGACTCATTTTGTCTCCACTCAGAGAAAACCAGTGAGCTTGTTGTGGATCACATGGCTTCCAGTGTGGATGTTGCTGCATAAAAGCAACAATTCTACAACCAGACAGCTTCACAAACACTTGTCAGGATTTTAGTCATTGATGCAGGGTCATGTTTATCGTCTGGTCTTAGAACACACATTTTACACATATGAACTTTAAACAGTAACGGCTGCTTGTAGCTACACCGTTTCTGTTTCCTGTTGGTTGTTTTGCACATGTTGCCCTTTTGTTTTTTTTATTTTTGTTGTAAATGATGTATGTATAAAATAATAAACATATTTATAAGAGAAAAATTAATGCAACGTTTTCTAGAATCTCTTAGCACAATAGTTTGACACTCGCTGTGTTCTTACTCTAACAACCACCGACAAAATGAACTGGTAAACTGGAGTTTGGGCGTTGAACTGAGCGTTTCCAGTTTAAAACCAACAGCATTGTGTTTCTGTATTACAGCTGATAAATCTGATCTTTAGAGCACCGAGCAGCTCAGAGGTTTTTGGACTAAATCCACATCATATCTATTAGTATTTTAATATTTGTTGAGGGCAGACAGGCTGTGAGGTCTGTGCTTGAACCCTCTGTCTCTGCTGATGCTGGTAAAAAGTCAGGATGTAAACTGAGGCAGTTCTGACCTGCTGTCCGAGGTCCCATCTCTCCTCCTCAGACGTTCCTCCGGTCGCTCAGAGAAGAAAGCAGCTGAATCCAGAGGAGGTCGACCTCTAGGCTCTCATATGAACAGACAGACCGTCTGCAGCAGGTCTGGATTACATACGTCTCTGCAGCTACTGAAGTTTTCTAATCAGCTGCTCAGATGTGTGTTTACAGATCTGAAGGCGAGGGGAGCCATCAGCTTACAAAAACGTGTGTGTGTGTGTGTGTGTGTGTGCCTGTGTGTGAGCTAAATATTAAACCCTTGAACAAACAAACTGACCGTCAGCAGGAGGGAGGAGGAGAAACGTATGAAACTGAATTTCCCGTCTCTGACATAGTGATGCTAACAACATGTCATATTTTATACATCAGCGTTTTGGAGCCTGAAGAAGCTAAATGTGACGTCTTCTTAAGAATCTTAATGTTTTTAATATAAGCTTATTGTGCAGAGGAGAGGATTTCATGAAATTATAGAAGCCTCACAGCAAACAGGGCTGCAGCATTCTTCAGCTGAAGAAGATGGAGACTAGTTTCAAAACATAAAAAAACTAACAGAAAACAAACGTAAATGACTCGAAACAGCTCAATCTAAATCTACAGAAGCCTGGAGGTCCAAAATTAATTTGAAAAGACATTATTTATGCCCAATTTTACAACCTATAAACACGTGTTTTCAGCTTAAAAGGATGTAATTTACATCCTTTAATTTTGGATCTCACAAGTCTCCATCTTCTTCTGTTGTTTAGGGAAAAGCTGAAACGTTTTATTGTGAAACTTCATTGGACTTTAGGCGAGTAGGTAATGAATTTTTATTTTTGGGTGAACTGTTCCTTAAATTCGACGCATTATCCTGCAAAATGGTATCAAAAAACAACTTTAAAATGAAATTGCACAATCTGATACATAATCCTGATGTGTGTGTTTTCCTCTATTGATGCCTGAGGGGCAAACAATTCTCCACACAAACTTGCAAAATCATTTCCCTCAGCTTTGACTGTTAGGCACGAGCCACATGTTTGAGGATGTGTGGTTTCTCCCACCTGAACCAGGACTGACTGTAGCACCAGTCATATCTGTGTTTAACCTTTTGCTCCATCGGTCTCTGCAGGAATCAGTGTGAGACTCTGACCGATAACAATAAGTGTCTCCACATAAATCTGGCATTGAGAAACTTTTCATGCAGAGACTTTGGCAGCCGTGCAGCAGACAAACTGAAGGAGAGTCTGAGCTGATAAATGTAGCTGAGCTCTGGCCTGGTTGCCATGCAGACTGAAGGAGGCTGCAGCTGGACAGGAACAGGAAACAAAAAGAGATCATTCTGCTCGGATGGACAAAAGCAAAAGCAGATTTCCATCATGTGGTGCAGAGAAGAGAAGAAAAAACTTTTAAAAATTTCCAGCTGTTACAAAGACATATTTTCATTAGAAAAAAGCACGTTATAAAGACTCTCTTAGATTTTAAACATGTCGGAACCCGTCTGGCTGAGGACGACAACAGTGAAGAAATGCAGCCGTCACCATCAACATCAACAACAACAACAACATGCTGTAGACAGAGTAAACAAGCCTCTGATAGATCCACATTCTCTTCTGTCTGCAGGAGGAACATTCCTGACTGTTCACATCAGAGACGATCGGTGATCAATCAGTGTTCCAGATCATGAGTCATGCTGCCAACATGGCCTCTTAAAGTGAAGATCCGAGGTCACATGACGACAACAAGACGTAGAGACACACACAGTTCAGGGGCAGCTTAAACATTCCTCCTTTGTTTCATGTTAATAATAATTTATAGTTCATAGATGTAAGAGTGAAAATGTGGGTTTGGGGATTTGATGCAAGATGTGTTCATTTTGTCACAGTTAGAAAATGCTGAATAAAGCCTGGTCTCGCAGTGGAAAAGAAGATAAAATAAAATCATTGATCTGCCTGTTTGTCTGGATCCACTCAGGCCCCGCCCCGTCACCTATTTTCAATGTAATCTGTCAAGTACTTTATGCGCAAATGTCAAAAACAATCAAGAGACCCCATTTTATAAAGTTCAAGAAGGTAAAAAAAACCCTGAATGCTCCCCTTTAACTGGATTATTCCAACCCTTCTGCTGCGTTTCATCAAAACACATCAGATGTGGCAACAAGCAGTCGTCAGACGCCACTGAAAATCTGTTTTCAACAAAGAAATGGATAAACAACCATTTATCATCATGGATTTCTTTTATAGTCTCCAAAAATGCTCCACAAGGTTACAAATCAGGCCCATCTTCAAGCCCATCTTCAGGCCCATCCAGTCACTGGGTCCTGTTCCCTTGTATTGGTATCTACAGTCGTCAGATACTGACTGGCCTATCTATCATACTAAAAGGACTACATTCAACCCCCCCAGAGGACTACATCCCCCACTTTCAAGTCCATTCTCACCTGGCCCTGAACGAAGCACCAACCATCCCCCCAAAACATCCAGAACCGGTTTCTACCTGATGCATCAAGCAGCTTTTTGGCCAAAGAAATAAAACCCAAACTCTGTTAGGTATATTTTACCTGATAAAATACAGATACATGCGTCACAAAGAGTTTCAAATACTCCCAGGAAAAAAAATTCCTTAATGCAACCAGAAATAATTTACTTCTTCATTTAAATCTGGTCTAAACTCTTTTAAACTAAATTTCAAACGTGTGAATCATCAAAGACTTGATATTTCTATAGTATTTTTTTCCCACATGTGAACATGTGAGGAGAATTGCACTGATGTAATGTGTCAGGAGCACAGGCACATTTAAACACGACTTTCACCCAATACTGTAAAATTATAAAAACACAACAAGCCTAAAATCTGATATTATAAATTATTCCACAGTAAATTAGAACCTGCGTGTTTTAGTAACCCCAGAAATAATAATTCAGGCCTTTTACTCACTTGAATCTTGATTTGTTCTGTCCGATGAAACAAGGAGACGAATCTCAAGCCTCAAACTTTGCTGGCTGTGTGACTTTGGGCCTGATAGACAGGCTTTTATACACCTCTACTCTCCAATAGCATTGAGAGGCTCAACAATGGGACCCATGTCTATGTAAATGTGGTCGTTAGCAAAAAAAAAAAAAAACACTTGCAATTTTAGTTTTAGCAGAGCTGAAAGTTGATGTGATTTTACAGCCCTTCAGGGTTAAAATGAAGTTTTGGACAGGAAGACATATTTACCCACCAGATAACCATCCCAGAATATATCATATCATATCGTATCACAGTATTTCACTATTGTTGTAATTTACAATGAGCCATAGAGAAATGAAAATGAACACTATTATAGCAGAATGATAAAACTATTTTACTCATACTTTCACTTGAAAATAAATGAAATATATCAGAGACCCGTTCATATCCTGTTTAAAGGAAATGAAAACATATAATCCCTCTTTAGAAATAAAGAAACCAACTGTATTTCTGTTTGAACATAAATGGGAGAGAAAAAAGGGCAGAAACTTCTTTTCAGGTGTTCTAATAATAAGCAGAATGATAACATGATAAAACCATCATGGAACTAAAGCATGTTAAATAACTAAAACATGTTGAATAACTAAAACATGTTAATTAACTAAAACATGTTGGCTCCAGTGTGGAGGAAGAATCACATTCTGACTGGATTTAATTTGAGCTGCAGCTACAAACAGATTTTCTACCTGAGTCTTATATTCTCATCTTTTTGGATACAACTTTAATTAATGACAGAAAGGAGTGAAACTGATCCATTATATAACTACAGTTAGAACATTAAAACAGGTTACATAAGTAAACCAGTGAATCTTATTAAGAGTCTCTCGGCATGAAATGATCCCACAGAGAAAAACCCGTCTGTTTAGCTCATAAAGAAACTACAGAGCAGAAAACGACCGGATCGATCTGTGGTTTCAGGTCTAATCATGAGAATTCTAGTTTCTTTGTTATGGATGACGGTCATGAAATGGTTCTAATCAGAGGGGTGATGGTTGGTGATGATAGGAGGACGAGTTGGACGAGTTTCCTTCTCTAAGGGACTTTTAACGCCCACTTTTTTCAACTATCCTTCATTACCAACAGCCAGAACTCAGAGACTTAAACAGATTGATGATGATTTACCGGAATGAGAAGTAATCGATCAAATAAACACGTCTATAAATGCCAATTACATCATCCTGTAGTGGTGGCAACAAACAAACAAACAAAAAAACATGTGAGTGAGTATGAGGTGAGTATGAAGGCTCCATGATGCATTTAAATACTATTTATTTAACTTTAACAGCAGGTAATCAGACTTTATATGATGTAATGGTGATTATTTATTGACATTGATGATTGATTAAGAGTCGGATGTTAAACTCCAACACATTTAAAGGTCAGTCTGATCAGTGAACATTTGTGTAAAGTTGAAGTTTTGAGTTTTCAGCCAAAATCCTGGGGATTTTTTTTGTGTAACATTTCACGAATCGATGACGTAAGAATCGTTCTCATTCTCATCAGTCGATGATCTAAAGCCGTCGTGTCTCGTTGATTCACGGATCAATAAGCTCATAGGCTGCAGGACTGAGTTCAGCACAGTGTTATACTTCAAACCCTAAACATGCTCCCACATATAACACTAAAGAAAAATCTACTGGATGCACAAACTGTCAGGTTTCATCAGTTCAAACTCAAACATACCAACAGACAAGCAAAAAAAAAGAAGGAGGTTTTCATAACATAAAGCTGAGAATCAGAGAATAAAGAACAAAAACTGAAGAAGCAGGTTTGGTTTAAATCCTAAAAACTAAGCAGAAATACACAAACTAATCATGTGAGGGAGAGAAAAAACAGAACATGAAAACAGAGAAAAGAGGAGAAACTGACAGATGGACTAAATACTCAGGTGGCCAATCAGGGACAGGTGAAGCTGAAACAGGAAGTAACCAAACTAAAACCTCAGACCTTCACACAACCAGTTCTAACACTGCAGATCTACATGTACAGTTTTAGTGTCTGCATAATATCTGACTGTAGTATTTTGTGTGTACTCTGTCAGCTCCCCAGTACTACTTTAAAGTAATCCAAACTTTAATACTCCTCTCTCTTCTCCTTCACCTCCATCTCTGCCCTCCTGTTTACAGTAACAGAGAAAATGCTGTCCTCTACTGGACAAAAGCTTCCAACACGTTCAAGGTGTTAAATGACCTCACTTTGTTTCATTTCCCTCCCATTTTTCTTATTTCCCTGTTCTTCAGTCAGTATTTCTTCTCTTTTATCTCAGTGTTTGTTCTTGTTCTGCTCTGCTGAATGAAGAGCTTCCATTGAAGTCTGACATCATTTCTCCTCATCCACTCGTTTCTCCTCACATTCATGGATGCTGAACGTCACCCAGACACCACTTAGGTTAAGACAAAAAGGAAATAGACAGAGGATATAGAGACAGATGACGAGTTATTTGACAGCCTATCACAACGTTCTGTAGGAGGAAGGGTGGGGGTAGAAAAAAAGGGAAGGTAGACAGAAGGAAAAGGGGAAGAACATAGGCTTATATATGCAATATGGAATAAAAAAACATAACATGATAATATGACTGGCCATACTTTTAAACTAGTATGTTCTTTAGTGTGTAAGTACATGTGTTTGCCAACAGGAGGAGCCAGTGTTGTTAACATTTTCTGATTTTATTCATCTCCCCTATGTTTTTAATAAATACAGCAAAGTCAGTTTTAACCAGGGGCAAACCTTAAAGCACCACAATTAATGCAAATTATGTAATTAGGCGTACGACTTACCACAAATTGTACATAAGAGGAACAAAAAAATGGAATACATAGAAGAATAAAACAGCATAAATACACAATGAACAGTGGTAATAGTATAAGTGTTTTTATAAAAAACCCACGGCTGACACAACATCCAGAGTTTGGGCCAGTGGAGAGGAAGTGGATCTAATCATTAATAACAATAGAACTGAATGTTCTAAATAAAAATATTAAATGGATCCATTTCAGTTCTTTTAGAGGAAGATTTTAAAGTGTTTTTTTAACCATGTTTTCTCTCCTACTGGTGTTTTATCAGGACCTTCTCTGCATCTTCTTCTTCCTTCTATCCTTTCTTAAACTTGCTCTAACGCACGTCTCTACAGTGTGGTGTCATTAATTTAATCATGATTAGATCAATAATCTAGATTAATAAACAAGGAATAGACTGCTTCAGACTATGAGGTCACCCCAACAGCTGTGCTCTGCATGTACAAAGATAATACTTGCCCTTGTTCCTTGTCTGGGCCAAAATGTTGCACCTGAACACACCACAAAAGACGACAACTAAGCTAAGAAGGATGACTCTCCATACCAGCAGGTGGCGGTAATCTGTGTCAGGCAGTCAAAAAGGGAAAACAGAAGGTTCAGGTCTCTAACAGCACTTTAATAGTATTTCAGGTTTATTCTATTTGTTTGTAACATTATCTTATTTTTCTTATGTCTCATTTTGTTACTCCTAAATTAATTTATCTAGGTTGTTCTGGAGGTTATATTTTCATCATCCGTCTGTCTGCTTGTAGAACATCACAGAAAGTTCTGAACAGACTTCAGTGAAATTTTGTTCATTTTGTTGTGTCCTTTGGAATAGGAGAGAGGTGTTTAGATGATGTGTTGCAGATGTGGCCTATAAATAAATCTCTCCATGCCTGATTTACTCCATCTTCCTTTCTTATAGAAGTTGTTCTCTGGGCAAGAAAATCTGCAGTTTTTCCAGATTTTTTTTTATACCTTATTTTCATTATTAAAACATTATTTTGATGACAGAGAGAGAAAAGATTGAAAGTTTATTTGTCACATGCTTTTTAAACGTGTGTAATGCAGGGTGATTTTACTCTTCTGCCTTTAGCCAAGGCCTAATATGTAATGAAAAATAGCAATGAGAATGAGATAAAAACAACAACATTAAATAGAATAAGATACATGATAAAATGATGTAACTGTAGGCTAAAGTAACAGACAATAGATTGTAAATAAATATAATAGAAGTATTAAAGAGTACATTGGCCCAGTGTGGGCAGTGCAGTCGATAATGTAATAAAATAAAACACTTTGACTTTATGCACACTTAAAAAAAAAGATAATAATGTTATTTATTTAAGTAAAAAAATTCTTAAAATTTTTTAATTTTAATTTTTTTTTAAATATTAAAAACATTTCAAACTGAAAACTCAAACTTCCAGAAATGTTCTGTCCACAAACGCTGCTCTGCGTGGGATATTTATGTTAATAGACATGTGAACGTTGGAACAGGTTGTCCGTGTGTGTGTGTGTAGGTGTGTGTGTAGGTGTGTGTGTGTGTGTGAGTGTGACAGCGTGGGTGTGTGTTTGAGGCAAATATTAACTTTGTCCAAAGTACATTACAGTTCCTGAATTACGATGCACAAATGTCAGCAGAGTTAATGTATTTTTGTGCTATTCTGCTGAACTTCAAACTCTCTTCAGGAGCATTTATGGACAATCCCATCAGGTCGGACAGTCAGCATCATTAAAGGCACATTTCACAGCAAAATCAGACAGAACTGATTATAGGTGACTCTGTGAACACATCAGTGTGTTATGAGCTTTATGAAGCCGGTACAACGTCAGTGTTAGAGAGACGAGGCCTGAGGTCCATCACCTTCAACAGAAGAGAAATTATTCCACCTAGCCTTCTGCTAATGGAAGCAGCATCAGAATTCTGTCTCCCATTGCTCTTTAGGACTCATCATACATAATCTCCCTCTAAATCATCACCCCCCCGACCGGCAAAATAACGATGTCAGAGACTCGCGACCCCCACCATCCTCAGAGGTGGTTGGTTTTATTTTAAATTTTACTGCTATTTGTCTTTTGTAACAATTTTTGCTAAAATAGAATATTTCTAATCATTTTAAAATTTGATTTGATTTTTGGAAATCATCTCTCGACCCCTCCATTGGTGTCTTGTGACCCCCCCTGGGGGTCACCACCCTCACTTTGGGAACCCCTGCTCTAAATCACAAGGTAAAGATTGTGTTCTGAAATAAGTCAATATTTTACTGATATATTCTGTAACATTTCCTCTTTATGTTAGTAGAGAATAATTGGTTGACATCACATGTCCTCCATCAACACATTTATTATAAATGAGATATTTAAATAATTTTGCAGCTGATTATTTGGATGCTTTGTAAAAGCCGCTACATTATTTATCTCTCTCTACATTCACACATAATTTAATCAATCAAGTATTATACATGAAAGTAACACTTTTCCATTGAGTTATTCAGTCTCCTTGAAATAAATCAACTCAAGGTGTAGAAAAACATTAAATTTGTCCCTTTACTCTGAATGATGTAAAATTTATTTTTATATGTATTAGAAACACTGGCCTTAAGCGTTAAAATGAAGTATTTCTTTTTCAATGAAGCTGGTCTACACATGATATTAAATCAAAATGAAATATTTTGCTGATGAAAGAAAAATAAATTTGCATATGTCCTTTTATGGAAGTAGATTTTAAATAATAGTAATAATATTACAAACTAACAAATAGACAGAATCCCTGTTGTAAGAGGACTTTAAATGATCCCAGGGGAGGGGGAGCGTACCTGTCCACATCCTGCTCATAGTCTGACCCACATGGAGGCCAGGTGCACTGAAACTCAAGCTAACCCCTGCTAAGCACGGCCTCAGGTGATGGGTACACATCGGCCAATCAGATCGTCTTGTGGCTTATGGAGGGTAATCTGTGCCAGGGGCAGAGAAACAGCTGCTTCATAACTTTGAATATCTGTCCTCTGAACGTGTTCGTGTGTGACTGTTTACGTCTGTGTGTGGTCTTTGTAAGTTGAGGATGTTTCCCCTGAGGTGAAGGATGTACAGATCGCTTTCAAAGCAAAGAGATTTGTCCCCCCCCACCCCACCCCCACTCCCATGAACAAAATGTTCCCAGCAGAGTGCAGGCTGTCAGAGTCTCACTAAAGCCCTGATGGGTTGATAGCGGTGCTGTGAAAAGAGGCGTAATGCTGGGGGCTTTCATCCCAAACCACAGAGCAGACAAACAGGGATGATAGAGAGCTGTAGTGGAGGTATTTATCTGCTGCAGAGCTGCAGTGGAGGTATTTATCTGCTGCAGAGCTGCAGTGGAGGTATTTATCTGCTGCAGAGGAGGTATTTATCTGCTGCAGAGCTGCAGTGGAGGTATTTATCTGCTGCAGAGCGGTAGTGGAGCTCCTCACAGCGGGGCGTCTTTGTCTCGTTCTTAAAAACAATGAGATGTTCATGTTTCTGTCGCTCAGCTCACTGCAGGCCTCAGGTTTTCACCTCATTTCGATTCAAAGAAGTGTATTTGGTGATGCGGAACCTCTCTGGAACCCCTCTGACCTTATTTGGCTCATGCATTTCTTCATTTGTTCCATTTTTGTTTTTTCCTCAGTCTCTATTGTGGGCAAAATAAAAACGGACCTGTTTTTCCTACGTGTTTTGAAAAAGTTCTGCATTCTATGGTGTCCGTCAAACGTGCTGCAACTTAAGATTACACAATGCAAATTAAGAAAACACCCTCATCAATTTGACAACACATGCGCAGCATTTGGAGAATGCACTGCAAAAGCCACAACACAACAGAAGAGTTTCCAGAGGACACCTAAAAGTGATGCACACATCCAGACGCGCTTGTTTCTGTTTAAAAAAACACATTTGATCTCATTTTCCAACACAACCACGGACCCTAACTTTTCACTGGGTCTGTTTGTTTGTTGTTTGCTTGCAGTTTTTTGGTTGGTTGGCTGGCTGGTTAGTTGATTGGCTGGTTAGTTGGTTGGTTGGTTAGTTGATTGGCTGGTTAGTTGGTTGGTTGGTTAGTTGATTGGCTGGTTAGTTGGTTGGCTGGCTGGTTAGTTGATTGGCTGGTTAGTTGGTCGGTTGGTTGATCGATTGACTGGCTGGTTAGTTGATTGGTTGGTTAGTTGGTCGGTTGGTTGATTGATTGACTGGCTGGTTAGCTGATTGGTTGGTTGGTTGGTTGGCTGGCTGGTTAGCTGATTGTTTGGTTGGTTAGTTGGTTAGTTGATTGGTTGATTGGCTGCCTGGTTAGTTGACTGGCTGGCTGGTTGGTTGGTTGGTTAGTTGACTGGCTGGCTGGTTGGTTGGTTGGTTAGTTGACTGGCTGGCTGCTTGGTTGGCTGGTTAATTGGTTGGTTGGAATAATGACTCACGGGCCAGTAGAGAACCCATCCAGATAAAGGGGAAGGACTCAGGAATAGTTTTTGTCTTTAAAATTGCATCCGATTATTCATGAACCTTTGTGGAGAGGCGGGCCATGGATCACAGACGTGTAGGATTGGTCAACCTTGCAGGTTGCATTCTCTTGAGGGCCTTAAAGTAAATCTCTACAGCCTTTTAAACACACAGAGCTCAGTCTCTTAACTTATCACTTCATGAAGTCTACAGTTTCAGCATAAACCACATCAACCAGGGACCAATGGGTGATTTTGACATCACTGCCGTCAGTGTTCTACTTTCAGTAGAACCTCCATACTCCTTTAGGACAGACTGAGCATTATCCAGCCCCTCTTCTCCCGTGGAGTGCCTCTCTCTCTCTGGGTGATCAGTTCAGTGCTGCTGACTGTGTTGGACTCCGGAGCGTCACCCCGACCTGACGCACTCTTGTACCAGAGCGCAGCTGTCACCATTACTTCATGCTTATTGGCGCAAGACCGAGAGAGGCAGAGGCAAAGCTAAGGCAAACAACTGGAGAGAGAGAGAGATAGAGAGGGAGAGAGAGAGAGAGGGGGGGGGGGAGAGAGAGAGAGAGAGAGAGAGAGGGAGGGAGAGTTGGACCCCTGCGCTCTGCTCCATCGATCTCCAGAGGCGCACAGAGGAGCTTACCGGACGTTGGCCACAGTTCCTGAGCTTTCGCTGTTTTAGTTGGAATGCCAGAGGTGGATTCACGGTTTGGAAGATGCTACTGGGCAATTTGGTACGGTAAGACTGTGACGGTTTGGCTGCTCGGTGCCCGTGTCGCGTTGTTTTCGCGTTCATTTGGACGGCTGAAGCGTTCCCCAGCTCACCCTCCTCCTCCCCCCTAAAAGAAGAGCTCGCGCTCCAGCAGAATAGACGTATCGACCAGTGAGGGAGAGAACTGCACTTTGACTCACATCAATGCGAGGCTTTACATTTTTACCTGAAGAGGGAATTATACAAGTGTGAGCAGGAATATGAATTATGGAGCAGCTCTTATTTTGGGTCTGATGTATGAGGATGAGGATGATGATGATGATGATGGATTGCTTGGAACAGCTCATTGTCAACAGTGACACATTTGTTTACCTGGGGGAGGTAAAGATGAGCAAAGACTTAAGGTTAATGGTTATGGGATGGGTTTGAAGTTGTCGTCATCATCATCATCATCATCATCATAAATAACAGTACTCTGGAGACACAATTCTGCTAAATGAATTATGTTTATTTACTAAATGTCATAATGATTAAAAACAGATGTAGCACCACAGCTCAGCTCAGCTCCACCTTTAAAACTGCAGGTGTTGCTTTAGTCTTTGTCCTCTTAATTTTACAACGCAAAGCAATCATAGGAATAAATGCAGCGTTCTGGTCAATATTGTTCAACACTCAAGGACTCGGTGTCAGTGAGTTGATGTTAACCCTGAGAGAACAGCCATAGATCCGTTTTTGTCTTTTTTAGGAGGACGGGGGATATTTAGGGGGAGATGGCAGGTCAACATATTGTCGCATAGATATCTGAGAGAGAGTTTGTCAAGTGTTTAGTTTTTATGATCATAAATCTGTAAGAAATGTGTTTTGGTTTTTGATTATTCCATCTCATTTGGTTTTATACCATTTGTTATCACACAGATGTTGTATAAAGTTCAACCATTTTTTCAAGCACATAATTTAGAAAAATAGTCAAAAATCCCTCCAAAATACTGAATTAAGGCACCACGACCCTGAGGAACACCAGAGAAAATTCCATGCTGTGATTTGGTAGCAAGACTTTTTGACAGCCGGAGATTCCTAGAACTTTTTCTGTTGGCGATTGGATTGTGAAAACTTACACTGCAAAAAAAAAAAGAGTCGCTAAAACTCAAGAAATAAACATTGAATTTGAGAAGAAAATGGCTTAAATAGTAGTGAAGTTATTTTACTTTGTAAGAAAAGTTCAAATAAGTTGGTTAGTCTAGAAATAAGTAGGCTATAAAGAAAAACAGTAAATAACTTTAAAAACAAGACAATAAATCTCATATTTCCAGATCAAAGATTTTAAATCTTGGCAAGTACAGAACAAATTGCAGTGTATGTTCTGGAAATTACTCAGAAACCGCCTGACAGACAACATACTGCACCAAACAAAGACATAAATCCTCTGAATGATGCAAGAACGTGTTTATAAAGTTTCATGAGGCAGCGATTGTCCTCAGACAATAGGTCATTTTAAACAGTGAGATCATCTTCAAAAAAAAAAAAAAAAAAAAGGTCTCTCTTACACATGAACACAATTTGGCCCCATGAATCCACTGGAGCCTCAGCTTGCCAGTCATACCCCATTGATTTAATTCCGAGACTGTTAAGGGATCCAGTAATCAGAAATATTCAAATTGTGATTGAGGAGCAATCCTAACCTGGTCCACTGCCTCCGACCGCTCATCTGACAGTCAAACATTTGGTCAAACAACAAACAAATTCGATTTCCTGAACTTCATCTACGCAAAGTGGCAAACGGCGTCTGAAAAGAGCTGCACCAACAACGTAAAACCTCTAAAGTAAGAAGTGGGCAACTAACTGTACTGCCCACGTCTTCCTAAGACACCTGCAGGTCCATCTATACACCAGCATCTGTGTTTCGATGACTCAGCACACAGGATGGAACACTTCATAGTGACCTCTGCCTCTCTCTGTTTTAATATCGATGTGAACTGAACATCTTTGAGTTTTGACTGTTGATCAGACAAAAAAAAAAAAAAAAAAAAAAACAAGACTTTTTCTTCACTGGATATTTTATAGACCTACAGATTCACTGAAAATGTGTCCATGCTCCGCTGTGATAAAGTAACTCAGCAGGAATCAGTGAGGAAAACGTTTCAATTCGTTGGTTGAACCTGGAGGCAGTGGAGTTTGTGAAGTTCAGGTCGTGAACCTCCTCATCTGTGTTGTTTTATTATTTTCCTCTCTGGGAGCCAAATCATCATTTTCCCCAATATCAAGGACATTTTGATCCCTTTAAATATATTATGACACCTTACAAAGTGATCTTTACCCTGGAAACTAAAGTGACAGATTTTTGTGTTTCACTGTTTTGAAGTCTAGTGGAGCAGTTCACATCCAAACCCACTGATCAGCTCTGTGCTGCCCATTGTGGAGCGAGAACTGAACCATTTATCAGTCCTGGATGCGTGCCGGTCCCCTCGCTGAATCACACAACACTCAGCTTTTCCAGGGTTGCCATTTCTGACTGCCTCTTGACCTCTGACCCCTTTAGTGAGATGTGAACATAAACTCCTAGTTAGGGTTGTTTCTCAACAAGGCTCTATTTTAATACCTCCTTAAGTGTCCTTGAGCAACACACTGAGGGTCGACTCAGCCAGTCTGACCTTTGACCTACACCAGAGGGACATGGTCAGACCCTTAATGGGGTCATTGAATAATCATTTAATGTGTGTTTGTGTGACATGTGGTCCTGTGGCTTCCTGCAGGTGGTGGTTGTGGTCTGTCTGTGGGGCACTGATGTCAGCAGAGCTTATGTTTTTCAAGCCAGTAGACCTTCAGAGGGAGGAGACAACCCACCACCTCACACTAAAGGTGAGAACGTTTCATCTTTACATCGTGAAAAAAGCTGTTTAAACGGGCTTTAAATCCTGTTTGTTTTTATATCAAAGGCGGACAGTAGACTTTTAGATTAGTTCCTTCCAGGCAGCCGTAGGTTTAAATGCATTTTACTATCATTCTTAAACACTATGCTGTAACGTACAGAGACTTAGAGCCTGTTTTCACCTGTGTCCATTGGTTGGATGATGTGAGATGGAACCAGAAAGATCTCAATCCAGGATTTTTTCCCACTTTCTTAAACACTGATTGGACATTTTTCAAAAATTCTACCTAATTACACTAAAACTACTGAACCTATTTGCACCTAACTTTGTGGGGGTTGATGGGGCTTCAGCCAAGCTGTGGGCTTGTTTGGTCTTGGTGGAGGTTTGCAGTCTATGGAGGCCCATTCCAGATGCTTCATTTGATTTTGTCATCACATGGTAGTCTCACAAGTAGGGACTATTTTTGGTGTGTTCATGGATGCTCTGACGTATCAGGACTGAAGCTGAATGTGTTTGTGTCTAACGCTGGTCCTGTCCCCCCTCCAGTCGTCTCAGAGTGGGTCAGCTCAGCCGGCTCCTGTAAAGGGAGGTGCTTTGAGCTGGAGGAGGCCAAACCTCCAGGATGCAGGTGTGACAATCTGTGTAAAACCTACTACAGCTGCTGCTCTGACTTCGATGAGCACTGCCTGAAAACAGGTCAGTGTGACGCCTCCCTGGTTTCATCAAATCTCTGGGTTTTACCTTCAATAACATATGAACATAAACAGGATGTGTTTACTGTCCTGTTTGATTAGCATTAAAACGGTTTTGTAGGTAATAAAGTTTTTGTTCTTCACATTGTGAGATCTCAGATCTGTGAGCCTCTGATTTCAGTCATTATATTTTAGCACTTTGTGTTTAGATTTGATGTGTTACTATAATGTTTTCATCAGCATTGGTTTGTTTGTTGGATTTGTCTGATTCAAAATTTTCAATATTCAAAACCAACTATTGTACATGTTAGACTGTAACGGTCTGACTTTCCTCCTGTCTAACTGAGCCCATTGGTTCCTATACTAAATGTAAATCTTAAATAGTGTCTTTCTTCCTAAAACTAAACCTTCTACTTATCCCTCACTGTAGTTTTTATCATTTGCTGGGGATTATTTCAGCGCTATTTCAGTAATGTGTGCATTTGAGTGAAAATTAAACAGTGTTTTTGGAGGCATGTCTGCTACAGACAACATGGTAACACAATAAGGAGCTTATTTGCCGCTAACAGTCCTTCTTTGGTTGGGTTTAGTGACCAAAAAATAGGAGGCTAGGTTCACAAAAAAAAAAGTCATGTTTCAGATCAAATAGGTCAAGTACATAGATATGATTGGTCGGTGGCATGCTGGGATGGGGGGGGTTTGTGTGGACTGAAAACACGATCTGAAATGCGTAAATACAAATGGACCATGTACAATCCTGTCTATAATTAACTGAACTTTAAGTGTTGCTGCCTTCAAAAATGGCCGTCTCCATAACATGTCTGAGCTGTACGGCACACAGGAAGAAGATATATTAGACTTCTATACACACAGACTTGTTAACGATACAATACGATGCCCTTTATTGTCCACACTGATATCTGGCTCCATAGTCAATAAAAAGCATACTAACACCACAAACTGTGGCAAAGCACAACCTCAAATGACAGATTGCATCTGACTCATATTGCACATCTTACACAATTTGCACATCACCCATACTGTACATATTAGACATAAGATGCAATTGCACAATTACCGTAGCCTCAAGCAGCATTATTTGAAATTTTAACTGAGATGGGCACAAAAGAGTTTCTAAAACTTGAGGTTCACTAAAAGGCAGACAAAGAATATCATCAGACTAATCCTCTGAGTCTCTATGTGAGCAGTGTTGATGTGTTTTTCTGCTGATGGGGGTGTTTGATGGGGACTAAGTTCAAGTTTATGTTTAATCAGACTCAGATAAATTGATTCTCTGGATAATATCAGTAAGCAGTAATGGAGATATACTACTACTAGTACAACAGGTACTACTTTAGTTCTTGTACTCAGAAGGCAACACAACATGAGAAGTGCTTTCTGTTGTTGCAAAATCGCTGTGTTTCATCTGATACCAATTTAGACGTTAGCTGGGTGAAGAGAGTACAATCGCATCTTGAAAAGATTAAGCAACAACGGTGGGACATTTTCCAAAATCTGATGATGATCATGCTGTAGCTCATGAATTATACAACCAAGAGCTACTTCTGTGGTTTTTTAACAAGGTCTGTTTTGCTCGTTTCAGTTAATTTGTTACAGACCCGAGGTTTAAGCTGTTCATTGTGTTAATGTCGGCCTGTCGAATGTTGTTTGGCTCGTACTGAAACGCAGTGATTCATCCTGTATGTCCTCGTGTCTCAGCGGGGGGTTTCGAGTGCACTCAGGATCGCTGTGGGGAGGAGAGGAATGAAGACCACGCCTGCCACTGCTCAGAGGACTGTCTGAAGACCGGAGACTGCTGCTCCAACTACAAGTCGCTCTGCAAAGGTATTTAATGACATTATTACCTCCAAAAAGCAACAAACCCATTTCCACAAAGCTTGGGCTTTTTGTGTGGGCCAGACCAAAAAAAACATTCCATTTTGGTGCGGATCTGGATAGAAGGACAGATCCAGGAATTTTCCCTAACATTGCTGAGACATTTTCAGTCAAAGCTGGTAATGAAAGCTGGAGTAGCACCCAAACAGCTGATGACAAAGGTTATATCAGGGATTTATTAAAGAGATGGACTAAAGACAGAGGAGGAAGACAGCACCGGGGCCTTCTGTCGAAACGTTACCAGACACAGTGAGCCGTCTCTCTGGAGGCCTTGGTACTGTGGTACAACACTGTCTGACTAGTTTTCAACATGTGATTCCTTCACCTTCAATGATCTGCTGTAAATTCTAGCATCAGAAGCAGAATAACATTAGTGAAAATGGAGATGCTACATCAGAACAAAGTGCTCAGTGTGTTAAGGTGACAGAAAGTTACCTGGAAATGTTCTCATGTCAAGATCACTAATGAACGCAGGCCAGGTAACAGGTCCAGGTAACCTGTCCAGGTAACAGGTACAGGTCACAGGTCCAGGAACAGGTCCAGGTAACAGGTCAGGGAACCTGTCCAGGTAACAGGTCCAAGTAACAGAGGCTTAGAAACAGGCACAAAAAGCAAAAAGGATGGAAACGGAAATGGGATGCTTAAATATCTAATCTAGTGGAAACAGGTGACAGAGTGGGTGGAGTCAGCCAGGTGTCTGCAGGGCAGATGAGGGGATTAGGAACAGGTGTGTAGTTGGGTGTGGCAGTCATGTGATGGAGAGAGGAGGGAAAGTCCGAGGGCATCTGGTGGACAGGTGGAGAATAGCAGTGAATGATGTTGAATGATGTCACCAAGTGTGACGTTTTCACTAAATTCCCAGGAAATAATCCATAAAATGATTTTTTAAAAATTAAATACACATGTCTGGTGTTATATCTGTCTGACGGCATTTTCTCAGTTTTTACATTTCATACATCTTCTTGAATTAAAGGTACTTGCATGCAATATAATACCCAAGTGCTTTTTAGCCATTTATTTATTGCACAATCTGAGCTTTCTGGGAGGTGAGGCCCAACATTTTGTCCTGGAACAATGAGGAAAGAGATAATTTGATCCAAAGCATGATAAAATGAATTCTGATGTTTTTTTTATGTGACTACGTTATTCTTAAAAAACTCCTTTGCTCATGTTTTGGTGCCTGAAATGGGTTCATCAACGTCTTCACAGAAGCAGTGGAACATTTGAATGATAAATGTAGATAAATATTTATTTCAGATAAATAAAGAATAAATATTATTATTATATAATATATATATATATAATATATATATATATAATATATATAATATATTATATAATAATATTATATTGATTTTTCTGTGCTTTCATTCTCTTTACTTTCATCAAATGTTAGAGATACAATTGGACTGATTATTGACTTCTTACGACACATGAAGCTTCGTGTTATTTGTGCAAATAAAACAAGTGTAAAAAGGTGTGGCTAAGCTAAAACAGACCTGTTCTGCTTTGGTATGAACTCTACTGACTTCCATTATGGTTTATGGTTTTGAGGTGAGACTTCATGGGTTCAAGGAGACTGTGAGGAGATCAAGAGTCCTGAATGCCCCGCAGGGTGAGTCTGTTTCACAGTGAATGTGACTAAAAATATTATTCTATTTAATCAATACCATAAGGATTTTTAGAGCAACTTTGCACTAAACAGTTTCAGAAAAGTCTGTCCTTTATTACCATTTAGAGACTCCAAATGAATGATGACGTCTTTTTGTTATTTATCTTTCCTGTTTGTGTGAAAAGAACTTTTTTTTTTACATTCACTGCTGGTTAACTTTGACTCCTTGTCCTGCTCAGATTCATCCGTCCTCCCCTCATCATGCTGTCTGTGGATGGTTTCAGAGCCTCCTACCTGAAAAAGGGCAAATCTGTCATCCCCAACATACATAAACTCCGTAAGTCTTCTTGTCCTGTAAAACTTTGATTTTAATCTACCGTGAAATCTTTACAGTGTTGTGCAGTAAACTGCAATGCAATCTGGGAAAAATAATATGTGATTACAGCACTTTTAGAGAATGCTATTATTTACAGGAATATACTGTAAACTAAACTGTAAACATGGGGAAGGTGTAAATTAACATACATGCTGCAACCTGCTTGGCTTTTTTATCCTCAAAATGTCAAAATAAAAAAAGAAAATCTTCCTTGTCAAAGTGTAATAGTCATTTGTGGTATTTTTGTTATTATTTTCATGTGTATTTTTTATTCATAGTATTATTATTTGTATTAGTGACTGTAGCTAATGAGGTTAAGTGATCATCCACTTACTGGAGAGTCAATTCATTCACATTCTGTAAATATACAGTAATTTACTGACAAAACTGTGACCAGTATTGAGTTGTATATTTACAAGAATATAGTAATGAACTGTGTATTTATTTCTAGTATTATAGTGTGATTCAAAAATATAATAAGAAGCTGTAAAAACAAATACTGTAGCCTGTTTTTAAGGCAAAGCTGCTGCCAGTTAATTACCTTAAATTTACAGTGAATAGTTTTACAGTGTGACCAAACTCTACTATCCAAAACCCACTGAGGAAAAATCAATGTCAATCAAATCTCATTAAGTACTGGATTCAAATTATTGTCACATACCTGTAAAATGACAAATATAATCTTAAAATCTTATAAAATTGACAAAGGTTTTACAAATATGTTGATGTACTTTGTTGACGTTAATGTCAGCTGTCTCCAGATTATCATGATGGTTAATGTGTTGTTTTTATTTCAAATCACCCAAAATGTGTCACCCAGACTTTGCTTTTATTAATAATAATAATAATAATAATAATAATAATATAAGACAGTCAGGTTTATATTTCAACACATTATGGTACTTTTACTGTACAAAGATTCCAGATCGCTGCTAGTTGAGTGAATCTGTTTGTCTGTCTTTGTGAATCTTTGAGAAGCTCTTGCCTTATAATTTGACTGAAAATAAAGAAATCATCTAATTCTAGCTTTTTATCTTGGTCTTAGTGCCTGTAACATAAATTATGTACTGGTTTCCTTTGTTTCAGGTACGTGTGGTACGTCAGCGCCCTACATGCGACCAGTCTACCCATCAAAAACCTTCCCAAATTTATACACCTTGGCCACAGTAAGTTGATGTGAATGACTGCTTCATATCTTTACCATCAGAGGAGACAGTAAAGCAGGGCTGTTAATATGTACTCTTACATGAGGCTAAGTCAATACAAGTTTACCAATAGCCAAGTTTATGTTGTGACTCTGCTGCAGAACTGATCTTTAATATATTAACTGTAGCGCAATCTCTCTCTCTCTCTTTCTCTCTCTCTCTCTCTCTCTCTCTCTCTCTCTCTCTCTCTGCAGGGTCTGTACCCAGAGTCCCATGGGATTGTGGGGAACACCATGCATGACCCAGTTTTTAATGCTACCTTCAGCCTGCGTACCAGAGAGAAGCTGAACCACCGGTGGTGGGGCGGCCAGCCTGTGAGTAAACTCCACATATATCAGCTTGTGATTGCATTGGAGTCAGTTCAAATCTACAGGCTGGATAAATAAATCATAGTGAAAGACACTCATTGCATTGGCAAGCAGTCAGCTGCTGCATTCAGGGTGAGTTTAGGTCACAACTGAAACTTTAGAAGTCCCAAAGTCTGCTTTCATGTCCCGGAGGTGGACTCAGAAATGTGAAAATACTCTTGTTTTGATGGGAAGACTGATATCAAATTTACACACACATGCATGGGGCATGTTTGTTTAGCATAGCTTAGCACAAAGACTGGAAACGAGGGGAAACTGTTAGCCAAGCTCTGTCAAAAGTGAACAGATTCCAACAACGGCAAAAGTCGGCTACCATATTCAACACATCCCGTGAACTTTGTAGCGTTACATTAACTACATAAACAACAAGACTAAATCAAAATTAACACAAAAAGACATTATGTACAAGGCAGTCAGCTAAATTTGTTGGTTGTGTGTATGTGTGTGTATGTGTGAGTCCGTGGCAACATCTATTAGGTGGATGGAAGAAATTGAACTAGGATAAAAAATTAAACAAAACAATAGCAAAACAAACAAATAAAAATAGTAATAATAATGTTAATGATTATGATGGTAGTAATAATAATGATAAGAAGAAGAAGAATAACTGTAGTAAAGTCAAGTGTAGGAACGCCAGGATAGAGGGCGCCGTCAGCTTCTGTATTCTAATTTGAAGCAGTAAAGAGCAGATGTTATTGTTTGTTTATATATAGTGTGATCCTAGGTGAAGCATTGCATTGTGGGATCTCTAACCATGGTGTGTTTTCTGTTCTGCAGATCTGGATCACAGCAGAGAAACAAGGAGTGAAAGCAGGCACTTTCTTCTGGCCTTGGTACTTAAGTTAGTACTGGAACATTTTTCAATAGCTTCAGACACTGAATGCAGAAATGCACTGTAAACAAATCCTAAAAGACTGACCTGAGATCAGAAAGGGTATTTGATTAGGCAAAGATGTGTAACTTAAACAGGTTCTACATTACGACACACCGTGCTTCAGCATGTGGTCATTAGTAATCATTTTTGATTAGTTCAGATGTGCAGTCGATGCGATCATCAGCTCCTGTTCTGCTGTGTTATTGATGAATCTCATGAATCTAAATTTGCTTCAACAGTTTGAGAATTCAAGCCTGTTTACAGTTTTTCCAGGAAGTGACAAAATATTAGATTATCAGAGAATTAAATCTGAGCAAAACAAAGTCGAACAAAAAAAGATTAAGGCCAATAAATGTCTTTGTCTTTCTAAAACAAAAAGAGAGAAACTTGAACACCAAACCTCCTGTTTTATAATTGAAAATCAGAGAACATGTTGTGGTTTTCAGACTATTTAAACATTTTCAGGCTGTTTTGTGAATTCTGAAACACCAAAAAATAGAAAATCTATTAAATCTAATCGACTCTTGGGGTGATTATTGTCACTTTTGAAAATCAATTTTCCATTTCCTCAATTTATATCATAATGTTGTAGGATTGACATTTAAACATGTAAAGATGCTTCTCTCTTTATATGACAGCTCAGACAGAGTAGTTACTGAAAACACCTGCATATACATGACATAATGACATGATGACATAATGACACGATGACATAATGACATGATGACATGATAATCATGATGATCACGAGGCTGAGACAGAGTGACAATGGCAAAAAAAAAAAAAAAACCACAGGACAATACGCCTACACACTCCATCACAACAGAGGCATTGAAGACAGGAAGCAGCTGAAAATCATTTAAATCTAGAAACAAACAATCAGACTGGTTGTTTGTTCTGATCCACCTTTACGTTTTTTTTCTCTTATAAGAACAGGTATTAGAATAAAAACTGTGAATAATCTGTCACTTCCTTCTCAGTCATCATTCACTGTGTTTTGTTTCAGGGTGATTCCTCTGGAGAGGAGGATTCTGACCATCCTGCGCTGGCTGCATCTGCCTGATGATGAGAGGCGAGTCCTTCTATTCTTCACACTTCACTTAAGATTAAAAAAAAGAAAAAAGAAATCTATGGCATTAGATTTACACTGTGATATAAATCTGACAGCATAATAATCCAGCTTCTTTTGGCACCGGTCCTGCAAACGTGGGTCTTTCTCTTGCCAGAAACTTTGACCTGCAGCAGCAGAAGTGGAACCAATAACATTAATGTTGGCTCCGTCCCAGTAAGCCAAGACAGCGGGTCAACACATGCACCAGATCAGGACCCTGGAACTGGGCCAGCTCCATTCAGCGCAGCCAACATTAATGTTATTGGATGTACTTGTGTTAAAACGTCTAATTATTATTAAAAAATTATTTACAGCGCTGTGATTCTGGGATCATCATAAGGAATGAGCCAAAAGAAAAGACTCCCAACTCTCAAAATGTGGATTTCTAATGAGGTCATGCTTATGCATATTTAGTTTGACATGCAGCTTCTATTATAAGCCAGAGATCCCAGACATTATTGTCAATAAGAAGTGCTGTTTTTTCATATTTAGTCGGTGAGTTCTTGAGTCTCTTGAAGATAAAAGTTGTTCTTACTGTTGAGGGTCAGTGAAGGGGTCACCAGTGTTTCATAGTGTAGCGAGGCTTCAGGTTTCACGTTTCTCAGCCCTGTATGAGGTCATGTTTCAGTTAAAAAAAATCACGGTTCAACTTTGCCGTCTCACCTCAGGCCGTACGTCTATGCCGTCCACTCAGAGCAGCCCGACACCTTCGGGCATCGACTGGGACCGCTCAGCAGTGAGGTAAGTGTGACACCTGTGTGTGTCGTTGGAGCCACGGGTCATTACATCATTAACCCTCCTGCTGTGTTCGTTTCCTGTCGACTAGTTTGGTTTTCCTGGTGAAAAATGAACGCTCCTTTCTAGCTGATTATAAATCCATAATAATATACATTTAATCACCTGATGCTGTGTTTCATCTTTTCATCAACTCAAGTTCTTGTGAACAGTAAATGTTTTGAACTTCCTTTTACTATTTAGGGCATGACCTGACTGGTCAAATTGATTTTTTTCTGCTCAGATGCCATGTGTGAACTAAGTCATGGAAACTTATGACAAACAGATGAAATGACTACATTTTTTAGAGAGTAAATTTGACACATTACATTTGACCGGAACACAACAGAAGGGTTAAATGTTGAAAAAGATCTCAGCTATTTCCCTCCATCCTGTTTCTTCCTGTCCATAGCTGGACAACCCTCTGAGGGAGATCGATAACATCATCGGTCAGCTGCTGAACGGTCTGAAGCAGATGAACCTGCATCGCTGCATCAACGTCATCATCGTCGGAGACCACGGTAGAATTTTTAAAGCTTGGACATTTTGTGTAATCTCTTTTCTTTAGTTAATTATGACCGCTTTATTTACAGGTAATTAAAAAAAACTAAGAGATACAAACATAGATAAACCCAGAACAGAACAAACCATCATGTCAGTTTTATGTTTGGGTTTCAATCAAACTCTGATCCTATTTGTGATTTTCATGAACACGATCTCAGGGTTTGGGGAGGTGAGAGTTGCTCTGCTCTTTGCTGATGATGTGGTTCTGTTGGCTTCGTCAGTCCGTGATCTCCAGCACACGCTGGAACAGTTTGCAGTTGATTGCGAAGCGGCTGGCATGAAGGGCAGCACCTCCAAATCTGAGGCCATGGTTCTCTGCTTGTATCTTGGGATTTTGTTCTCGAGTGAAGGGTGTATTGGTCGGTCGGCCTGAGCTGTAAGGCAAAGCTCTCGATTTACCAGTCGATCTACGTTTCAACCCTCACCTATTAGCTCTGGGTAGTGACCGAAAACAACAAGCGGCCGAAATGAGTTTCCTTCGTAGGGTGGCTGGGCTCAGCCTTAGAGATAAAGGTGAGGAGCTCAGACACCAGAGAGAGCTAGGAGTAGAGCCCCTGCTCCCTCGAAAGGAGCCCGTTGAGGTGGTTCGGGCATCTGATTAGGATATCTCCAGGGCGCCTCCCTTTGGAGGTTTTCGGGGCACGTCCAAGTGAGAGGAGACCCCGGGTAGACCCAGAACTCACTGGAGGGATTACATATCTCATCTGGCCTGGGAACGCATCGGATTCCCCCAGGAGGAGCTGGAAAATGTTGCCAGCAAGAAGGACGATGAACATTCCTCCTCTCCTGAACTAGTATTTGGTGGTTCAGAGTTGGCTAATTTCAGGTATTGAAAGTTGGGTTGAGGTTATTGGCCTCGGCCAACAAAGAGGTTGGGAGTTATGGAGGGGGATCATCTTAATTCACTCATGCCTCTTTGGTAGATAAACCATGCTAATGGCTCTTCCGGGAAGTCTTTTCAGTGCCACACAGGCTGCCTACATGTTAAAATATTAGTTAACATCTGGTTTTAAGAGTTTGTCACTGTTTTTCACCAACGCATCTCGACTTTCTGCATGCTGGTGCCCAACCATATAGAGGTGGTGCCTTTCTTATCTTTTTGGACCCTCGTCTTCAGACACCCTAAGTCCGCCACTGAACAGCAACCATGGTCGTCTGTTCTGTCTCTCAGGTATGGAGGAGGCCCACTGTGATCGGACAGAGTTTCTCAGCAGCTACCCGCTCAACATAGACGAGATCATGCTGATTCCTGGTTCACTGGGCAGAATACGACCCCGTGACCCCAAATCCACCACATGTAAGATGAGACTGGCTGGTTTTAACACGACTGATTCATAAAACATCAAGCAAGCTTCATTCTGACTTTTTCCTTTTCAGATGACCCAAAAGTTGTGGTGGCAAACCTCACTGTGAGTACAACAGAACGCACACAGCCACAAACACAAAGCATTAATCCTGTAGATGAGTGGAGAGAGAGAGAGGTCAGGTCGTTCACCTTCACACTTCTTGTTCCAGTGCAAAATGTCCACTCAGCACTTCAAGCCGTACCTGAAGCAGCATTTACCCAAGAGGCTTCACTACGCCAACAACCGCAGGATCGAGGACGTCCACCTGCTGATGGAGAGGAAGTGGCACATTGCCAGGTAACATGTGACGCCACGAGTTCTGGTGATGTTTCAATACATCATGACCTCATTCGTAATATTATCTATGCTCTAAAAAAAAACAGTGTTACTAGTTTTGTTTAAAGAAGCATTTCATAGCTAAAAAAAACAACAACATATTATTATGTTTGCTTCAGGAAAATGCCTGAAAAACTGAGGACTCGTTGTGGATTCTTTGGTGACCATGGCTTTGACAACAAGATAACCAGCATGAGGGTACGTGATTGGTTTGGTTGATTGAAGTTTGAAACCAGAGAAAAAAAAGTTGATTAATGTACATTTAACAGAATGGGATTTTACTATATAATATTTATCGCATACATGTTTGAGAAGAGAAGAAAAAAACTGAATTTAATGTGTTCGTTATTCTTTCCTTCCTATAGACCATCTTCGTGGGTCATGGACCGAGCTTCAAATTCAAGAAAAGAGTGCCAGAATTTGAAAATATAGAATTATACAACGTCATGTGTGGTGAGATTATTATTATTATTTATATTTAACCTTCATCCTACCAACATATTTAACATATATGGACTACAGAGTGTGGGTACCCCAACACTTAAGTCCTGTAACAAACAACCATCATAGCAAAATGTTAACTTAAAGCAAACTTTATTTAATTTACACATTGTTAAAAAAGGAGAATACATCCTTTGATTCTGGTTTCATTTATTTATCAGCAGTTTCAGACCAGTGAGGCTGAGCTGGTGCAGTTTTATTGAAAACCAGGGGAGGCTAATAAAACAGATGGGGGTGCAGGCGAGAAACAAAAATGCAATAAATGAGCAAAGTGCAGGAGAACAGAGATCGAACTAGAATGGATGGCATACCTTCGCCGAGGCCCAACAATCATACGTGTCTGTCCAGCTTGCCTGGCCAATGCCCCGCCCCTCCACAAAGTTTTTGGAAAATGTTGAAAAAAGCCTGAAATGTTAAACTGGGGAAAAAACTCCTGCATCCATCCCTTTATCCAGATCTGGATCAATGAAAGACTGATAATAGAACTTAGCAGGAAAAGGTAGTACTTGAGTGACGAAACCGTAAAAGTCCTTTTGATCAGGAAGGTTCTTGACTGAGAGAAATGACCCAGAAGTAAAGATGTTTCTCTCACTTCTCTCTCCGTCTCAGACTTGTTAGGCTTGACGCCGGCCCCCAACAACGGGACTCATGGCAGCTTGAACGACATGCTGAAAGAGCCGCCGGTCCACCCCAGCATGCCGGAGGAAGTGACGCCACCGTCGCCGGCGTCCGACTCTGATGCCGCTGTGACCCACGACTTGGGCTGCAGCTGTGATGATGAGGTCAGAGGAGGACAGTGATGTCACAGAGTATGAATTCTGACACAGAGCCAAAGGCTGAATGAGTCAATATTAACCCACTAGGGGGCAGTAAACCATCTTTGTCATGTGTGTTTTTCTGTTCCAGAACAAAGTGGAGGAGATCATTGAAGCCTTCAGTCCTGCACCAGATGGAATCTACAGTTACAGTAGGTTTCTGGTTCACTTCAGCACACATACATACATACATACATACATACATATACATATATATATATATATATATATATATATATAGACAGAGAGGTGTTTAACTTTTTCACTTCACTTTTTTCTTCTTCGTTGTGTCTTGCTTGAATTATGGCGACACTGCCCCCCAACGATTTCCTGTGGTACTGCTGTGAGCATAATAGAAGAAGAAGAAGAAGAAAGGCTCCATTAGTATCTAAATACGTCTTTAACATTTAGCATGAATGAGCCTTTATTATCAGAACACCTGGTTATTGACATAATCATACAAAATGCTGGAGACGTTTATTTCTTACATCTTAGACTGATGGATTCTGACCTAACTCTTTCTCTCTCTCTCTCTCTGTATGTGTGTGTGTGTGTGTGTGTGTGTGTGTGTGTGTGCACGCAGACACTACACACCTCCCCTTTGGCCGTCCAGCCGTGATGTTTGACACTCAGTACAGTTTGCTTCATCATGTGGAGTTCATCAGCGGCTACAGCAAAGAGCTGGCCATGCCTCTGTGGACCGCATACACACTGCCACGACAGGTAAACACACACACACAGACACACACACACACACACCTGTAGATTTTCTTTGCCAACCTTCAACCAGCTTTGTATCATTACAATATGGACAGTATATGTGCAAAAGAACAAGCACTGCCTAACTTACGGTACATCAACCACCAGACAGAGCATGAGCTGGTTCTTGTGTAATGCAGTGCATTCTGGGTGTTGTAGGGAATGTCACAGCCCTTTGTAGATGTACCACAGATTTCAGGAATATTTGCATCTTTCTATAGAATAGACAGAAGAGCAGCTTTCCAGTATATTCCTGGATGGATTTCCACTTGATGGAAAGATGAATCCATTACATTCTGGTGCAGATTCTACTTCTTTAACATTACGAGAAAGAGCATTTTTCATAGTTCCAGTATATATTTTAACCAAACTTTAGACACACATGTACTTTTAATGTTTTGGGGAATTTCAGAACTTTACTTTTTTTTTTAATTTGACAAATTAAACATACTCTGAGATGGGGGTGGGGTTTGTTTCCAGAGTAAATCTCAAAATCCGTCCAATATTTTTCTTGAAACCTCACACACATATCACCCATCTACCAAAGAGGTGTCGTTTGATATTTTGGTCATTTAAAAATAATTTTTGCTATATTGGTCACATAATTTGAGGATTAATGTGTCGTCAGGCTCACTTTCGTTTCTGGAGCTCATAGGACATAGGAGCTGGACATTTTGGTGACATGCTTTTAGCATTTTTAGCTTCATGATGGATGTCCTACTGAAGGGATCATTATAGGAATGCAATTTGACTTTTATGACAAATGCAATTCTAAATTATAATTCACAATATCATGACCTATGGATGTGGGCCGTCTCCAGATGACTCGTACATTTCCTCACAGGTGTTGTCTCCCTCCTCTCTCCTCACCCGCCTCCCTCAGCTCTTTGACTCTCAGTCTTTCATGCACTTAAACTGGGTGTCAGGTTGTAAAACTCTGATGCAGGCCATGCTAACGACACACGTGGTGTTGTATGTAGTGTGTGACGGTGTGTTTGTGTCGGGGCCCAACATGACGGAGCTGCACGAACATGCAAACACAAACATGCAAACACAACACCAGTAAACACACACGCTCTGTGTCTCGCACACAGAACACGCATGTCTGTCTGATGTTTACAGGAACATGCTGCAGGTTTACAGGGTGCAGCTGCTCATGAATGAAAACCTGCACAAGAACACGTGAACATGGCAGCAGATATGTTCTTTTTGTCTACGGCACACTGCTCTTATCTTTGCATTTTTATTTGAATTTCACTCTCATGTTTGCTCCCAGAGAGTTTCATTCCCTTTCCTTTCCTTTCTTTGTCTCTCAGGAGGACATGACTCCTGTTCCGGAGGTCCCCCCCAGCGCTCCATGTGTCCGAGTCGACTTCAGAGTGTCGGCTGATCACAGTCAGAGCTGCACCACCTACAGCCAGAATAACCACCTCACCTATGGCTTCCTCTTCCCCCCAGGTAAACCTGCAGATACTGCCGTTATGTTACGTCCCTTGGTGTCAGGCTTTGTGGCTGGAAGGCTTTGCCACAGACGCCTAAGGGTGCCTTGTTCTTCTGGATGAGAGTCACAAGGGTGTAACAAAGGGTCAGTATGTGACGAGCTGGGATGAGAACGTGTTGGATGACTCCAGGGCGCTGTTAGGAGTGTCAACATGTATTTGTTTAAGTGACACTTCGCACAGAACAAATGCGCCGCCAGATGTAGCTAAATGCTAATTCTCTTCTGTAACATCTGATGTGGGCTGTCAGGAAACCTACATATGAAAAATACTCATGATCCATTGATCATGATGTAAAACATGACACATATGTATGTTGTTGATAAGTCTGTGTGTTTATAGTGCGGTGCACATCCATGTTTACATGTTTACACAGTGAATAATACCAGTGTGCGTCTGCTGTGTGATTTTGTTGCCAGACATGGCGTCATCTCCAGAGTCCAGATACGATGCTTCGTTCATCACCAACACCGTCCCCATGTACCCGGCCTTCAAGAGTAAGTCACACTCTCAGAATACCAGTTACTGGTCCACAGGCGGGAAACTGGGACCATTTCATGGTGTCGTAGGACAGGAAGGACAGAAATGTGCTGATGTGAGGTCAGAGCGAGGACGGCCTGACACCCATTGTTTCTGTAGAACCATCTCTGAACCGCTGCTACACACACACACACACACACACACACACACACACACACACACACACACACACACACACAATCCATCAGTGTCATCAGCTCTGGGAACAAAGTGTGTCTGGACAATTTGCTGTTTTTATTTTATTATGGGAAGGAAATCGATTGGATGTATCAAGATTAGCGTAGAAAAAAGAGGCGTGGCAGCGTTTAGTTTATATTTTCAGATCAGGTTGTAAAAGTGGCTCAAACCTCATTTTAAAGACCCAACATTAACAGGAAGTCCGTATTTTCCTCGTATCATTGGATCTCACTGTTTGTTGTGTGTCTGCAGGGACGTGGACTTACCTGCAGGGGACGCTGCTGAGGCGTTACGCAGAGGAACGCAATGGCATCAACGTCCTCTCTGGACCCATCTTTGACTACAACTATGATGGCCTCCGAGACACCACAGAGAAGATTAAAGAGTGAGGCTGAGAGAGAGGTTTACTTTATGTAGCTAATTTAAAGGAATATATAAACGTTGATTAATGTCAAACAAATGCAGACATAAACAAAAGAAAAACATTTGATAACCCCCCCCCCCCAAATGCCCTGACCTCCCTCCCTCCTCTGTCCAGGTTTACGGTGGACGCCCCGCCCGTCCCCACCCACTTCTACACGGTGGTGACGAGCTGCCCTGAGCTGAACCAGACTGTGGACGAGTGTGACGGGCCCCTCAGGGTCTTCTCCTTCCTGCTCCCACACAGACCAGACAACAGTGAGGCCTGTAAAGTGAGTCCAAGCAATTTCCTGCAGGGGGCAGCAGAGTCTAAGCTCTCACTGCAGCTGCATGAGGTCAGAACAGACAGAATAAGATGAGACACAGATGAAACACAGATGAGACACAGCGACAGCCAGTACTGTAACTGAGTACAAATTTTAGGTACTTGTACTTCACTTGAATACTTCCATTCCAGGACAATTTCAAAGACGAAATACTGAACTTTTTATTGCACCACATTTAATTGAAAGCTGCTTAAGAAAATCAAGATTTTACATCTAAATTGCATCAAAAATATTAAACTCCTCAACAGGACATAAAATTTGAGCTTAAAGAGTTAAATAATTAACCCCCTGGCATTTTAGGGCATCTTCTCAATTTTTACACGTTAATTTTTAATTTATAAAATTTTAATGTTTGTTTATATTATATAAAGATTTACAGCCCAATCTCCGCCTTCTGTGGGACGAGGCACCCAAGGATCTCAGAGTTTAGCTGTCAAACTGGAGACACATGAAATGGGACTCAAAGAATGCAGGACTAGACTTTTAAAAAAACATGGTTTCTCGTAGCCAAAAAACAGGCTAGATACAAAAGTGAGCATAGATATGAGGCTAACTATCCAGAGAAGGTCAGGAACTCAGAATAACGGTCCAACAACGGACTGGCACAGGAGGGAAGGACACTCAGTCTAAATACTCTGGGAAGGAGGGAAAACGAGACCCAGATGATACCAATCAGGCCAGAAGAGATAATCACAATGGTGGCACGGAGTCAGAAACAACAAGTGAGATTCAACAAGACGCACGTTAGGATGATCAGACTATCAAAACAGTCACAGGGCGAGGATCTGAAACGAAAAGGGGCGAGAAATGAAATAAAAACATTGACAAAGGAAACCTGACATAACAGATGAACACAACAATCATCTGTCAGCGTCAACTGACAGATGATTCAGAGCTTGTATATAATAAGAAAACCTGACAATGGAAAACACTGTGCTGCAGTGACTCATAGGTGGTTCTCTAAATGGTCCAAACAGCGTGATGCCAAACCAAAGAAGGCAAAGCTGGATCCTCCATAGAAAAAGAGTCGGTAACAATGACTCATCACGCATCAGAAGAATGTCAGGTCTGTCATCAAGTGTGGCACATTAACAGTTCCATAAACTTTGTATTCAAAGTCACGGCAAGAATCATTTCCTGTCCTTTTTGTTTGTTTCTTATTGAGAAGGAATTATTATTATAATTATTATTAAAAATGGGTAAATAAAAAGGTGTGAAATTATTGCTTTAACGATTATGATGACAATCAATCAACAAATTAGATTCAGCAAAAATGACTCGAGGAAAAATATCTACCAATTATCACACTAACGCTGAAGACGCTGTGCTTCGCTTCATAGTCGCTTCAATGCAGCTTTATTGAATAAAGACAGAACACAAAGACAAATAAAACAAACGGAAATGTATTTAATAATATCTATTATTATACTTAAGCAACAAAAAGTTTACTCCAACTCATGTCTTGACTGGTGGACAGAAGAATGACATCATGCAACAAACAACTCCCATCACTGCCTCAACAGGAATACACAGATTTTTAATTAAAGTAGGTCATCAGTACTAACAGAAACAAACAAGCAGAACAGTATGGTATGGAATTCAATAATCAACCGGGAGTCAGTGCAAAGATGCTAGAATAGGTGTAATATGTTCTCTCCTTTGTCATCTGTCTGGCTGCAGCATTTCTGAACCAGCTGCAGACGATGAATGGAGGCTTGGTTAATGCCAAAATAAAGGGAGTTGCTGTAGTCGAGTCTTTAGGATATTAAAGCATGAATGACTTTTTCTAAATCTGTGCGAAAACGACCTGATCTTAGATCTGGTTCTAAGCTGGATGTGACAACTGAGTTTATCTTCCTATTAAATTTAAGGGGATTGTCAAAAATAACTCCCAGGTTTTTTGCATTGGTTCTGATGTGTTTGGATAAATGGTTAAGGGATTGGAAGAGGATCCATCATTTAATATCGTCTAGACATTTGACAAGGTTGTTGATTCCAGTCTGGTCATTAGGTTGGATGTGAAGGTACAGCTGTGTGTCGTCTGCGTAGAAGTGAAATGAGATGTTGTGGTTCTGTACAATCCTGCCTATAGTGGAAGAAGCATTTAACCAGTTAGCGCCGATTCATTAGCATGAAACCTGTTAGTGAGATGTTTATCTGTATTTTTTATTCAGGAAATAACTGCAATCAAATACAGAGCAAGTTATTTGTTCTATGTGAAAATCAGTGGTTCATATGTGAAGTAGACAAATTATTCTATATAATCTTATAATTGGCTTTTTTCAGACATGAATGAAAAGTTCAACTTGTAGATTTACGTTATCATTCATTATTACATGCATTCATATTTCACATGTGGACAAAAAAGCCAAATGAACTCACTGAATTCCACATTTTCACATGTGAATTCAAATAATGCGACATTTGAACTGGACGATTTCAGAATTGTTTAGTTTGTCATGGGACCAGACGTGAACCCACAAACCATCATGAGTATTTTACATTCTTCATGGCTTACAGAGACTTATTTTAGCTCTGAGAAGAAACACAGATATTTTCTGCTGTTTACACAAAGTAAAAACTTTCAGGAATGTTTTTGTCGAAACCTCTGTAAGTGTGATAAACACACTGTGCATGTTTACTCCTATGTACACAGCATTGATTAAACTGTAGCTCCATTTTAAGGGAGAGCCATTAAGGATCGTAAACAGAAGAGCTTCTCAGTGTAAATGCGTCAAGAGAGGATTATTTGAACCTAAACAGCCACTATACCTGTGCTCTGCTGATGCGACTCTATCGAGTCACTTATGTGGAATTTATTCATTTATTCATTCATTAATCAATTCTATTCTCAATGCTTATTACTTAAAACTAGAATTTCATTTGTAAAATGTGTTTTCAGACTATTTTGACAACCTTTAGGAGATCATTTTACTATGTATCATTAGATACAGACGTGGTACGGATGAGAGATGTTCATCGTTTGTAAAAAAATATGTGAACAAGCTCCAACAATAATATGATTTTAATGACTTTATGAATGCAGCATTTCTTTAAAGGATAAGGCTGATGTCATTCTCTGACTGGCTCTAAGCCTCAAACCCATTTGTTCCTACATCTTTGAAAACATTTGGCATTTTTTGAAAAGGTTCAGTAATTTCATAAAAAAGGAGGAAATAAACTCATGATTTCACCGTCGGTTCTGGTCGATCGGCGTTCGTCCTTCGAAGACGACTTCATCCGGTGAGCAGGATACTCTGTGTGTGCCGGGCATTGACCAATCAGTGGTCTGTAACGTTTCACGTGACCTTTTCGTACCTGCTCAGCGCAGGTACTAAACGGTGGAGGTATGTGTTCTACTGACTGCCCTTCTCATGTGCTCCTTTATTTGGTTTATTTGTCCCTGACGACTGTTCACTGCAGAATACAAACAGCTGGCTTTGACTCCACGCTGCAGGAAGCTCAGTCCTGGCATGTCTGATGTCACCCATGGGTTTCTGAGGGAAATCTTAGTAAGGCTGAAATTTTGGCCTTTTTTTTTTTTACTCTGCACAACTGACCAAACATGAAGTATGTGCAAATGTCAGATTGTTGGGTTTGGACACTTAGAGAAAGAGTTGCATATATCCCATAATCCCTTGCTGGACAAGCGTGTGGTGTGTGTGTGTGTGTGTGTGTGTGTGTGTGTGTGTGTGTGTGTGTGTGTGTGTGTGTGTGTGTGTGTGTGTGTGTGTGTGTGTGTGTGTGTGTGTGTGTGTGTGTGTGTGTTCCAAAGCTATCTGACCATCTAGCAAACTGTTCTGAAGAAGCATACCAGCCCCTTTATGATCTCATTTAGAAAAAGGAAGCAGCTTTCATGTCTGTGTGGTAAGGAAGTGAGAGCGAGAAGTCTCTGAAGCGAAGAGGCCACCTATCCGGGCCGGTCTGACATCTTTGTACTTTTCAGAGGAAACGTCACATTCCACCCCGGTGAGGGAATCACTTGAACATTTTAATTGTCAGTTGGGTCAATGCTGTGCAGCTGACGCTCTGCCAGGAATCCAGTGAGGCCTGATGGAGGCTCCAGGAAGCTTTCACATCCATTTCAGAGTCAGGTAGATGACTTCCTGCCAGCAATGTTATTTTATAATGAGCTCTGTGGGGAAACTACTGTTAACAAAGTCTGATCTCATAAAGGGTCAATGACCTCAGAAGTCAAAGAACATTAATGGAAGACTGGTTTTCACAAGAACAGGGTCATTCAGCAGTCATGGAGTCCTCAGCCAAAGAAATACATCTACCTAAAAATAAATCACCTAAAAATAAATCTACCTAAAAATAAATCTACCCAAAAATAAATCTACCCAAAAATAAATGTACCTAAAAATAAATCTACCCAGAAATAAATCTACCCAGAAATAAATCTACCTGAAAATAAATCTACCCTAAAAATAAATCTACCTGAAAATAAATCTACCTGAAAATAAATCTACCTACACACCGCCTTTGTTTATTTACACTGAACAAACCAACGGCGGCATAATGCAATAACAAAAGAGGCGTGGCTTAGGAGACAGTTGCGTCATCCCGCTTACTGGGTGTTTAAATCAAAACATCGACACAACCGCTAGCCTTTTAGAAGAGGAACTATAAGATAACTGTAGTCGCTGAGGAGAAGAGGCCACTTATCCGGGGCGGTGTGCCATCTTTGTCCTTTTCAGATGAATCATCGAAGATTTGTGTCTCGTGGTTAGAGTCAGCGACATGTTCAGGATTCTCCTGGTTCATGTTCATCACAGTTTTACTGCATGGTAATAAAAATGTTTCATTTAAAATATGACAAAAGTATCTGTACCTGTCTCAGCAGGTCCGGTTTCATTGTTTCAGTTGTTTGTTGTTGTTGTTTAGTTTTTCAAAGTTCTGGCTCCAGATTTCCTCTCTGCCAGGAAAGAGCTCCCGATCTTCCCGTTTTGTCCTCTGTGCTCACTGGAAATCTGCTGCAAATCTGCTGGAGATCAAAGTCAAATCTGCTGGAGATCACTGTCAAATCTGCTGGAGATCACTGTCAAATCTGCTGCAGTGGTTTTACGTCTGTGGGTGTTTGTTGCGTTATGTTGAGGCTTAATCTGTCACGAGATGTCTCAGTTCCTCTTGCGGCATTTCACCTAACAACTTTGTCAGTGTGGAAAATCTGTGTGGATGTCAGTCAGCAGTTGAAAGGTGCTTTCAGCAGCGTGACTGTGGTTGTTTCCATTCCTGATCCCATTGAGCTACAGTATAATGTAGGATGGATGGTGTTTGATTACATCAGGAGCGTTTGGACATTCTGACATTAGCACAACGTTTTAGTTTAGTTTCCATCCTGGGAATGAGAATCCTTCATGGATCTGTTCTTCTAAATGGAGAAGCCAAACTGGACATTCAGTCTTTCTTTTTCTTTTTCCTTATTAAAGAAGAAGTTAAGAAAAAGAAGATAAGATATGATATTCCTTTATTATTCCCACAGTGGGGAGGGGAAAATATAAAAAATACAAATACTATAATAATAATACAAACACTGAGTTAATGATCAAAAACATGACCTGAATAAGATATATTGTGTAGAATGGTGTTTATTAGAGAGCATATCTTCACCAAGGCTGACCACAAAGGTTTACAGTTGTATATATAATGTTATAATAATGCTGAAAAATGCTTCATCTAGAAGAAGAAAAAAAATCCTAGACCCCCCCCAATCTATCAGGACGTGTACCAAAATGTAATGAAAATGCGACGTTTTGTTGAAATTTATTCAGTGTTTTTTCCGTAATCCTGCTAAGAAACCAACCAATAAACAAACAGACATGGGTGGAAACATCACCTCGTAGGTGGAGGTAATGATTCTTTAAATAACCCAGTCAAATAAAATTCTATCTAACTGAATACATTTGCTGGTGTGATAAAAATAGAAAGATTTCATGGAAATCAGTTAAACAGTTTTTAGGAATTATGGAAAATGTCAGAAAATCTTTGCATTTTTGAATGAAATTGGGTTTTTTTTAATCCTGGAGCAGCCATCCTTTAATCCAGATTTAATCCAACATTAGAATAATGAGACCTTTATTGGCCCATGCCTTATAATTTTTTTATTTGTTTTTTTTTATAGAAATCCATCCCGTAGTTTTTGCATCATCCTGCTAACAAACAAACAAATAAACCAACAAACAAATGGACACAGATGAAAAAACAGCTTCATTGGCTGAGTTAATAACCAAAATTATAATTTAGTCTGTTTAAGTAGTGGTGTAAAACCTACATATTGTATGCATGTAGTCCTACTAGTGATTAAAAAAAAAAGTCCTTTAATAAAAAAAAGGGCCGTCCTCTGCCTTAGAGGATAAAACACCAAAATCAATTCATACCTCTGGGAGTCATTCTGGAGTTTAAGTGTCAAAAAATATCTATTTTAAAAATATTCCTATTGCCATGAATGTTACAACATCTGCACTGAATCATCAGAACTCTGTGTTATTCTGTGTGATTAGAACTGGTGGTCAGGAACACAGTCAGCATCTTGCTGTTATAGCAGGAAGTGGGAGGCTTTTAAGTGGAATCCTCTGTTGAATTATATATAAGATATTATTTAATACTACACATAATTCATTTAAATTAAATTTAGCTTCACAGAAATGAGCTCTCAAATCAGGGAAGTGTAAGAATATGTGCATATTAGACATGATCGAATCCCACTTTATGAATTTAAAAAAAGAAATTTGATGTAGTGATGATGTAGTAAACTACACACTATGATCACCATCCACCTAGAGAAACCTTTAAACTAGAGTAGAGCGAATACCTCCTCCAAGTTTGAACAAGCCTACAGCCTCTGTTTAGTTCCCCTCCTCTCCATAAAGTTTGGTGGAAATCAGTTTGGCTGTTTTTGGCCCGTGTCCCATCCTTCCAAACCGCTTCATGGAAATCTATCTAGCAGATTAATCCTGCTAACAAACAAACAGACAAACAAACAAACAAAAAAACATGGGTGAAAACATCATCTCTTCGTCAGAGTTAATGAGAGTATTTAACCAGCTCATATCTGATAAATAATAATACTATTACTCACTACTAGTGGTCCAAACCATGAAGAACAGGGAGCTTCGCTCTTGTGGAAAGTTTGATTTAAATACGTCCAGTAATTCTTTATAAAAAAAAATCAAAACAATGACATCACCACTAGTAAGTGTAATTTCTAGGATACAGAATTGCACTTATAGCACTTCCACTATATTGTCTGTGTGCACATATTCATGTGTAAAGTATTCACTTTATCTAAGGGTTCCATTATTCAACACAGACACAACTCAAAATAGATAAAGTAGCTTAAATTAAAAGACTTCTTGGGTGAGTCAAACACAAATGCTAATCCTGCATCAAAAGATCAAATACATCAATCATAAAACGATCACTCTGACACTGTTAAGGATCTATCAGTCATCACTAATCTTGCCTCCAGGATAAAACATTGGGCAACGTGCTGCTGTAGAGGTTCATCTACTCATTTCCTTCTTGGTATGAGATGTTGGGAAATATTCATATTAATAAGTCAACGCTGTCCCTTTGTAAAAGTGGAAAGCCCAGTCAGACCCACTTGGAAGTCGCTCTCTTCCTTATGATCAGTTAAAACAATGCAGGATGTTTCATGGATATAAATTCAAGCATTTGAAATGAATCCAAGCCGGTTTGGTGGTGTCACAAAGAACTGAACCAGAACTGCTCCAAATCCTAAATCCTCAAGGATTACAACTGTATAGAAGATCAGTCTGGATTTCATAATTATGAGATAATGTGTTTAAGTCTCAGGTGTCAATGCGATCTATATTTCTGCTTCTGAAGAATAGTATTCATTTTGTTGGATTTTTATTTCAGAATTTAAAAATTGCATTAATGGAGATTTTCTTGAAGACAGAATCAGCAACTCAATATAAATCAGAGTCATCTGCATAAAATCACACATTCCTCTGTGTGTAATTTTTTACTCTTCATCATAAAAAACAAGCAATTTTAAGAAGGAAATAGAAACTTTTTACGTTTTCAGCCCTAAATTCCGTCTTCTTCACAGCTTTAAACACCACAAATTGAATGAGTAAGGTGATGACAGTATCCACGATGAATAACCACTTTCCTTTTTGTGTGCAGAATGTCGAGGATGAGTCGCAGTGGGTCGAGGACCTGCTAAAGCTCCATACAGCCCGAGTCCGAGATGTGGAGATCCTGACAGGCCTGGACCTCTACCGGTCTACCAACCTCACCTACACCAGCACCCTCAGCCTAAAAACCTACCTGCACACCTTTGAGAGTGACGACTAGACACACCAAGAGACAGACACACACAAACAGGATGTAACCCTTTGTAGAAGTTCTGCATTTTCACTGCATGCTCGCTGGACAGCTGGCGTTTTGCTGTTTGGCTCCAGAGAAACTGCCGAGAAGTGAAGAAGAAAAAGAGGAAACATTTTTTTTTAAATTAAAGAATGGTTTGACAAGTAGTTTGGAAGATTACCACATGAATATTTAATACTGTCCAACAAATCTGAGAAAGAATAAGCTTGTAAGGAATGATGCAGGATGTAGGACATTCTGCACAGCTGCCTCCACATGTCAGAAATCCATCCATCCTCATGCCAGCATAAAGGACCGTATCATCGTTTTAGCCCTTTAACTATATCCAATGTATACTTTGTATTCTTACTGACCATCCATTGCATGCTGTAGAATTTAAACATTTTTGAACGTGTCTTTTCATATTGATAAAAATCACTGATAACAGTCTCTGTTATTTCATTGTGAGCGAGGACTTCCCATAACAGATTACACGTAGAAGCTAATGGCTGCCTGAAGAGTTCCCTCAGAAAATCTGAAAGTCTACTGCATGGTTTGCAAAACAGTCACCTGTAAAGTACTTGCAGGTTAATGGGCTAAGACATGCAACATCGCTGCTAAGGTCGTGCGAGGAAATAGTTTGACATTTTGAGAAATACCAACCCGGTCACCGGTTTTGTTACAACCCTCAGCTTCTCATCCAGAGGCATAAGGTCTGCTTTAGCATTTTTAAACTACCTCTATATAAGCGAATTCACATCAGCATGAGATCAGAGCAACTGCACAGCGTGACGTAGTTTACAAAGCAAGAAAGTCCCAAAAACAGGTGGAGGTTGGGATTGAGAGGTGGGTCACACCCTGGAGATGGTGTCCCATGTGAAACCAAACCTCACCTATCTTTTACTAAACCTAACCAAGTTGTTTTTGTGCCTTAACTTAAAGGGTTCATGTTCACCAAGTGTTTGTAGCAGGAAGGCTTTGCATCTGGATGCATCAAGGCTGTAAACATGGGGAAACTGCTAAGCCTGGCATTGTCCTACAGAATCCATCTACAAGCACCTCTAAATGTCACCAAGTCAGTGGTACACATGAAGGATCTCTAAATGGGTTATGCCAAGAGCCAACATTTGCTGAGAACATATCCCAGGGCACTAAGATCATGTTTAAACCCACAACCAATCAAGGACCAATCAAGGACGGCCCCTAAGCCCCATTTCCAGTGCGTAGTACCGGCTTGACCATGAGGTAAAAAGTACCTGGTTCTACTTTTTTAGTACCTCCTCCATTGAGGTTCCAAGTACTAAAAGGTCACATGAAACGTTACAGACCACTGATTGGTTGATGTCTGGCACGCCCGGAGTATCCTGCACAGCACAAACTAATGGCCGCCACACTCAAACAGCAAAGTTACTTTAGCGTAACTTTTTCTTTTTTTTTTTACTGCTGCCACTATATTGAGGAGGTGCAGACGTTCCTGTCTGAAACAGCTGATGAGAGGATCACCAGAGGTGTGTGTCCCATTAAAGACTACGCCCTGAGGAGGTTCTATCCCGTAATGGAAAACAACCTTCTGAAAAGTTCCCGATACTAAGGCGAGTTGAGTCGAGTCAAACCTCCGCCAAGGAGGATTCACACCAAAATTTTTCAACACGCCCCCATCCTTCCACCAAGTTCCACAGACATCCGTCCAGTCGTCATACTTCTGCTGACAAACCAACAACCAACCAACCAACCAACCAGTGGACACGAGTGAAGACATGAACTCCTTTCTGAAGGTAAATACATTTTGTCGCTGTGCTACACATGGATGAAATTATTGTGAAAATTGTGCTCGGGACCCCTCAGGAGGACCCCTGGGCATCCTCGGACCCCGCCTTGAGACCCCTGCACTTGGTAACACAGTATATCTTGTTTGTTTACTCCACTTTATTTCCCAAAACCTCAAACTATTCCTTTAAAACAACCTGTGATATTCACAGAAGCTTTTAACAGATGACCTCTAACCTGTCACAGATCCACAAATCCATGTAATGACTCTGAATCTGCATTATCTCAGCTACGTATAGGAGGCAGTGTCACGTCTCTACCCCCCTCTGTTACTGTAACCGCCTCCAAATATAGATTCACTCTCTGATCTGGATTCAAACGTTCACGAGTTTTACATTCCTGAATTTTTTACTTTAATTTGTCTTTTATTATTTTTCATGATAAAAAAGAAGAAAAGGCCTTTTCTGCCAGTGTTGAAGAAAGAGAAATGATGATCCAGGATCTGCACCTGTACCCAAATCCTCCTCAAAACTTGACCAACACTTCCTCGGCTCAGGATCGACTCCTACAAAAAAGTTCATCAAAGTCTATTGACAACTTTTCTAGATATCTTGTGGACAAATAGACACATAAAGTCCTCCAACTCTCGCTGGTGGAGATGCCAAGTTGTGGCAGAGACAACAAGAGTTTGGGAACGTTGTGGAATTCTCAAAAAAAACATCTGCTTGGAACATTTGGAACAGATTCAGCACTCTGTGAAGCACAGGATTGTATAAAGGATCTGAAAACAATAAAGTATACCTGAGGAAACTGTCTGTTTATGTTCATGTCTCAGAAAGCGTCCCAGCTTTTCCAGCTTTTTATTAAGGCAAAAAGATGATCCCATACCTTAATCACCTGTGTGAAAAGGTTTGAGCCCTGTTCCAAACCCCACATGTACGTCAAACCCTTTGTGCTCCATATCGCTCCACTTAATATGATGCCAATCAGAGAATGTCTTTCAGTGCAAAGGTCGTCATTTTTCATCTTTCAAAATATAATGACAGCTTATCAGCTGAGGCGACTTGAGATTTCAGATGACACTTTAATAACCTGCAACATCCCATCAATGTTTTAGTCAACCTTTCACATCGTCATCATCATCATCATTAAAAGCCTATTAGTGGCTGTGGTTGATGTTAATCTTAATATCTGTCTAATAAACCAATAAACATCCAAGTTATGACGGTCATAGCGATCAGACTCCATATGGAGCCGTCTGATTATTGGTAATTATTACCTACACTTTACTGTCATCATGCATCAGGTGAGTTTGTGGAGTAAGAATGTGTCGAACAGGTGAAAACACAGAAACGTGAGGTTATCACCCCGTTCTGGTAATCAGTTACTGATCTACTGCTCGTACCTAGTCCAGAGGGCACTGCTGGGATGTTTCCCTCCTCCACAAGGAGAGGAACGTGTGTCACTGTCTGTGAACGCCACATTCATGGTAGCCATGGGTTGGATGAAGGAGTCGCAGAAGAAGAAGATCATTGTGAGTACTGACTGTGGTTCTGAATCTGCTTTAATGAGTAAAACCATGAAACACGGTCGAAGACCTTTTAGGTTTTTTTTACACCGAATACAAGTTTAAAAACAAGATCTCCTTCATAGAGAGTTGGGGTTTCTTATAACCCTATCTTATAGATATTAAATATTAAAATGAGAAGAGATGCAAAGAACATTTTTAAAGATAATAAGACAGCTTATGTGCTCATTAAAAAATTGTAACAGTAATGTATTAAAGTTATTGATGAATATTGCCGTAAAACAACTCCCATCACACGCATCTCCTGTACTTAACGATATTTAAGGGCTGTTTTTAGGTCAATTTGTGATTTATTGTGATGGTTCTGAACTGGAGCCGCCTTTTCTGGAGCTTTTGGGTGAGCAGTGAACGTCTCTGAGCGTTAGATTTAGGCCTTAATAGAAAAACCTTTGGGACTCTACTGCTGAAGGAAGTAGCACAGGAGTCATTAAAAAATATTTAAATCTGTTGTATTTAGTTATTCAAACTGTTCTTGTGTCATCTGGTTGTGAACAATCATTCATTTATAAACAGATATATTAGCAGCTTTATTAACCTCATCAGCTACAGACGGAGTTAAAACTGCATCATCTTTTAAATCGTTTCCATTTGTTGGTGTAACTTCATCCCAGAAGCCCAACAAACTGCAGCAGTGACGTGTTTCAACATCACAGGTGTCTTTGCACAGGAATTCACCAGATAAGTAAATCAACATGTCTTTGGAACAAGAATGTTGATGACGGTAAACCCTGACACTTGACCTTTGACCTG
Organism: Chaunax sp. Z400; assembly: GCA_037577475.1. Taxonomy (NCBI): domain Eukaryota; kingdom Metazoa; phylum Chordata; class Actinopteri; order Lophiiformes; family Chaunacidae; genus Chaunax; species Chaunax sp. Z400. Next base: position 23,904,671 of record CM075200.1, read on the forward strand.
TCAGTCACTGATTGGCTGTGCACCTGTCCTCATCTGTTATATTTTCTGTGTTTCTGTGTCACAGATTGGAGTCTTGGCTGTATCGATTGTGACCCTAATCCTCGGTCTTGGACTTGGTCTTGGTCTGGACAAAGGTGCTGTCAGACACACACACACACCTATACACACACACGCACACGCACGCACGCACACACGCACGCACGCACGCACGCACGCACGCACACGCACACACACACACACACACACACACACACACACACACTCTAACTTGCATACATATCACTGTGAGGTCACATACTTCACAAATGAACCTGTAAAGTATAAAGACATCTCCATCAGTCTCATTTTTGAATGTAAAATAAAGGCTTCAGAGTTTTAGAGCTTTTTAATTTCTCATTCTCATTCATCTCACATGGCCATGAAATGGATAATTATCCAGGACTGCATATAAATGAACTCAAATCTGATTCAAAGAGATCAGGTTTCTGCGTTCACACAGCCCTGAAAAGAATCAGATCAGATCCATACTAAGGCAGAATCTCCATACTGAGTCACATCAGTCTGGATTTGGGCCACAGGCTGTCAGCTGGATGGAAGAATGTATTTAAAGGCAAGTTGTATTTTGTGATCTGTTCATTCAAATGAAGCTCTGTCTCATACTTCCATACCAGAGGTTTTGGCTCAGCAGCACATTTTTCTGAATAACTCAACATGAGATTGTCTTGTTTTCTTTGTTCCTTTTGTGATTCTAAACCTTTCCTTCATGCACCTTCATCCTGAGTCAAAGCTGAGGAGGTTTTCCTCTGTCTGCACATGTCGGCAGTTTTCATTTGTTTTCTTGTCTTTGTGGATGAGTGAATATACAGTAAACACCTTTAGATACGGCAGCTGAACATGATGGAACAGGTTCAGGTAGTTTCAAGGAGCAATGCAAAACATGCAGGCCAGTGCATCATGCACTACGGACTACTGCAGATTTGTCTTACATCTCACACCTTATCATTGTAAATGTGGAAGACGATGCTTTACTCCTTTGTCGCCATGATGTCATGATTGGCAAAGACTGTCTGCCTCCTTTGGACAATGAGCTTGTCAGAGATCATAGGAATAAACATTTAGTGGACATGTTGACAGTCCAGCATTGGTTGTGTTTTCTATAGCGTTGCATGATTTCATTTGGAAAAACTAGACAGCGCTGGCAGCTCAGTCTCTCTGTTAGGTCCCTGTACAGACAGTATTACTTCATTCTAAATCTGCAGCCATCCTTCTCACGTGGATGACTTTTAGACAAGCAGCAAAAAACAGAGTGAATATAAAACCTTGTGTTCTTCCAGCTCCAGCTCCAGTCGTCCCCCACACGTCCTGCAGGAACCGCTGCTACGAGCCGTATGACGGCGACATCCCTGGCTGCAGATGTGATGACAGCTGTAAGGCCAGCAACAGCTGCTGCTATGACTTCTATGACATCTGCACCGTCGCAAGTGAGGCGCTGTTTTTGACCTCCAGTGTTTGATTTTGTGTCGAGAATAGGACAACGGCCTCAGGAGCTGGTTTGAGTCTGAGTTCTCTAAACAAAATATGAGTAGTCGTCCTGCTAACTGCATCATGGTTCCCTTCAGTCCAACAGTGGGAGTGCACGAGGCTGCGCTGTGGAGAGAAGAGGCTAACGCAGAGCAGATGTCACTGCTCCGATGACTGTCTGTCTGCAGGAGACTGCTGCACAAACTACAAACATGTCTGCCATGGTAAGAGGTGGAAGGTAAAAGTAGAAAACATGCAATGCAAGGAAAATTAAATAGAAAACAAATGAGAGGATGAGTAGATAATAATAACGATTCCAAATGGTTACGGTCTGGATATTAGTGTTTAAAGATCTCTAGATCTCTTCTAGAGGCTCTAAGCAGGTGAGAGTTTGTGCAGCTTCCTCATTTTAGCTCAGAGGCCACAGAGACGAAGAAGTCCCCCTCTTCTTCAGGTGTTTAGGAGAAAACACCTGCTTTTCTGTGAAGTTTATTTTGTTGGAAACAAAGTGGATCAAAAATGATGTAAATTATCTCAAACTTTAACAATGCTTATTTTACAGATGGGCAGAGTGATGGATTTTATCATTTATTTAAAGCCAAATGCTTGTTTTTTGGAACCTACAAAACAAGTATCAGATATAAATGTTTGATTGTGTACTTTTTTTTATTACTAATAGATAGAGACAGCCGAAGAAGAGACAGGAAATGCAGGAGAGAGCAGGGGGGAGAAATGTGGCGGAATTGAACCCACAAGACCCACTAGAGGCCTGCTTAACGCAGCCTGAATGTTGCCTCAGTGGACTTCTATTCATCTAACGAATACTACTTTAAATATTGTTGTGTATTTTTTCCACCTTGCTGCAGGAGAGAGAGAATGGGCGGAGGATGAGTGTGATGACCTGTCAGCCCCAACATGTCCAGCAGGGTAAGAAAGATTTTGAGTAAAACATAACCTTCTTAGTGTTTGTTTACTTGTTTGTGGTGGGAAGTTGTTCAAAATCTCACAGCCAATAAAATAAATGCTTCAGAATTTGTAAGCTCTTAAAATGCCTAAATGAGGCCTGTTGACAGCAAGATAGGAATGTAGCTGCCTCCACCTAGAGGGTTATTGGTTTGTCTGTCGGTTTGCAGGATGACTCAAAGCTAGGATTAGATTTGGAGGAAATGTTTTGGAGAGGTAGGATATGGTTACAGGAACAATCCATTAGATTTTGGTGGTGATCCGGATCATCATCTGGATCCTGGATCCGTATCTCATCTGTGTGTTTAACTTGTTTTCCCTCCCAGCTTTAAGCACCAGCCGCTGCTCCTCATCTCTTTGGATGGACTGAGGTCGGAGTACCTGCAGACGTGGAGCTCTCTAATGCCTGTCCTGGACAAGCTGAGTCAGTGATAATCATCCTCCCCTTAGAACTTTATTTCACAACCATTAATTCAGCCCATCTTATTAATCGGCCTGGAAGATGTTTCACTTCTAACGAAGCGTCTGAATCATCCTTCAAACAAAACAAGTCCAGCTGCCCTCCAATTACAACTTCTTCTTCTTCGCCTCCTCCTTCTCTTTTTCTTCTTCTTTTCTTCTTCTGTTCCTAATGTCACAGATACGTGTGGAACCTCGGCTCCATACATGCAGGCAGCGTTTCCCAGCAAGACGTTCCCCAACCACTACACCTTAGTTACGGTAAAGACAGGTGGAACCATGCACAAATGCAGCCAATCAAATATAGATATGCTGGTGTGCACACTTATTTAGTAGCCCTTGTGTTGGTTTGTTTTCACCATTTTAGTAGAAGTTGAAATATTTCAATGTTTGGATGAGTCGCCTTGAAACTTTTTTTTAGATGATCGTGATCCCAAGAGGATGAATCCTATACTACCTTTTATGATCCTGAGTCTTAAGAAGTGATTTAAAAGAGGTCACTGAGTTTGCCTGCCTGAGATCCTCAGGGAGAGAGTCCCAGAGCTGGGGGGGGGGGCGCAGGAACAGCAAAAGCCGGGTCCCCTTTAGTGACGAGACAGGATTTAGGGACTATGAGGAGGGCTTTACTGGAAGATCTCAGGCAGTGGTCAGGCTCATAGGGAGTTAACAGGTCACAGATATATGCAGGAGCCTGACCACTCAGGACTTTAAAAGCAAGCAATAAAATCTTAAAATCAATTCTAAAACTCACAGGTAACCAGTGAAGGGCAGCAAGGATTGGAGTAATGTGATCACTTCTCTTAGTGCGAGTTAAAAGCCTGGCAGCTGCATTTTGGATTAGCTGAAGTCTGTGTAAACTACGCCTGCTGATACCAGAATAAAGTGCGTTACAATAGTTCAGTCTAGAAGAAATAAAAGCATGAATGACCTTCTCAAAGTCAACAGCTGAGAGGAAAGACCTGATCTTGTCACTATAGAGGTTGATAAAAAGGTATAGAAATATTTCTGCTCATGTGAGGAAACACGTAGGCTATTATAGGTCAAACCAAAGCTGTGTGTCAGACTGTTCCTGCTGGAGTTTTCCCAGGAAATCCCTACAGAAAAAAAACATCTTTATCAGAAAACGGCTGAAGGAATAAAAGCTAAAAATAATGTTTACATCCACTGACTAACAGCCTTGACAGGCAGATGGACAGACGAGTGTTTGTGCAGATAGTCACAAAAGTTACTCATTCATAAGTTTCATAGTGACTCAAGCCTATCACAGTTTAACTCTTTTTACAGCCGGATTATATTGAGAAACTGTCCCACAGACTCCTTCCTCTCTTCTCAGGGTCTCTATCCAGAGTCCAACGGTTTGATCGACAACGTCATGTACGACCCGGTGTTTGACGCCATCTTTAGTCTGTCCAGTCCGGAGAAGGATAACCCTGACTGGTACCTCGGACAGCCTGTGAGTCCTGGTGAACGTCAGACACACACTGGAAGATGAAGCCCCAGAATGGATGTTTGCTTTCAGGAGTTGGGTAGAAGCTAAATGACATAAAATGTAAAAATTGGTTTTTATGTCACAATTTGATTATTTCACTATTAATAATGATATTTAGAAGTCTGTCAGTCCATCAAAGTCCATCAGTTCCATCATCCAGTTCCAGTCCGTTCCAATCCATCCAGTCGTTTTTGCATAATCCTGCTAAAAAACATCGAGGGTGTAAACATTACCTCCTTGGCACAGCTGACCATGTTTAGTTTCATGAATATGTTCTTTATGGCAGATAATGTTATGTTTCATTCTATCCTACAAAGAGCTCAGTGCTGTCTTAACTTTGGCTGATATTTTATTTTAATACAGTAGAACATTAAGTGATAATTTCTTTTTTTGAACTTTTAAAAAGGTCAGCTTGTATCTAGCTCCAACAAACTTCACCAATAAGTCTGTATATGCCTGTATGTAGCCTGAGAGGCAAAACTGAGGGCAACGAGGTTTGAGGAGCACTACAGTAGAAATGATCCACAAATGCAGAACTTTAATTTCTTTTCATGTCTTTGCAGATCTGGCACACAGCGAAGCATCAGGGGCTGAAGTCTGGGACTTTCTTCTGGCCAGGATCAGACGTCAAAATCAACGGAAGCTTCCCCAACATTTACCAACCTTATAACGGGTAAGACTTAAAGGATAGGACGTTTTATTAACTATCTGTATCGGTGGAACTCAGCTCCAATCGTAGACGATGGCTGCACAGCCTCCACCAATAAAATAAATTAAATTAAATAACAGCTCAAGAAGTAGTTTGATCTGATCAGTTCCATATTTATGTATTAATTTTTTGCTCTCCAGGACATAATATATACAGTCATTACTTATGCAGCACTTTCTCAGCCCTGCACTGAGTCGCATTCATAAAATGCACTTCTTCAACTTTTTCAGCTGCCCTGTAAAACCACAGTGTGCTGGTTTATCTGCTGCCGCTGAAGGTCATCTGACTTGTTCAGATGCATATCAGTCACTACCTGTGACCTCAGATCTGCTCATGTAGTCCTGTCTGGATATCAGGCTTCATCAGACTTTGTAGTTTGGGTCATCATTGATTCTTTACAATGCACAATGTACTTTGCTATTCTCATTATTGACATTAGTTGTTAGTATCTCGTATCTCTGCACACTCATGTGTCTTGGTCCATCTGTTCAGTTTACAAGCCAAATCCCATAAAAGCTGTTGATAATAAAAATATTTCCAACATCCTCATGTTGATACACGTCAAAAAGCTTTAAAAAATAATGCATTAAAATGCTGCACATACTGTCGTTGTCAGCTGGTAAATCTCAAGTTTAGCAAGAGTGTGAGGATCCAATTGCAGACATGACAGAGACAAGGGTGCAGTTCAAATATTTAATTTTGGGAAAAAAAAAAACAATCAACAGACAGGCGTCAAAAACCATAGAGCTGTCTATGACAGGTAACAGTAACCATGAAGAATAGAGGCAAAATCCAGGAAACAGGAAATGATCAGAAATAACAAGCAGAAATCACGAGGATATGGTGAGAATGTGTGCAGAAACACTGACGAACTGACAACTAAAGAGGGGAAAACACACAGACTGAATACACTGAGATGATGAGACAATGGGAAACAGGTGGATCAGGGAGGAGGAGCCAATCAGAGACAGGTGGAAACAATTAGACAATCACACAGAAGGAAGGCCCATATTAACAACAGTATGAATGAACTACAAATACATAGATATTCATATTAAAACAGACAGCAGACAGATGATAGGCTAACAGAGAAGATGAGTCACTGTGCTAATGGATAGATGTGACCAGCTATTATCTCAATCAACAGTCCCTGATAATAACAGCAGGAAATTAAACGGGTCTGGGAAGGTCTGATAATTCTATCATACTGCATATAGTGCTTATAAAATGATTATTAGCAATAAATCATAGATAAAAGGATGTTGTGATGAACTTTAGAAGTCCAGCCACGAAATTAGACACATTACTGTTGGCACTCCTTCCTGTTATTGATAGCAGCAGTCCTGATTCAAGCATGTTTATTACCATCATTCCAGTGAAAAAAAACATTTCTGTTCATTCTCATGCTGTTGTTCACAATAAGAACATTTTTGTTTCTAATCTACTAAAGAGGCCATCATTACCAGAGAGACGTCACACAATATAGAATCTGACCACATTTCCAGGAAAATGACTCATTTGAATATCTGTTACGGGTCAGGATTAATTTTGATATTAATTTTATTTTTATAGCGCTTCCATCTGTGCAGCTGAGGAAAAAGTAAAATAGAGAACAAATACATGAGCCACGTTTTCCACTGTTCAGATAAAACTTCATCTGGTGATGTCATTACACATTTAAACAGAGGTGGGAAGTAACCAAGTACGAATACTTTACTTTACTTAGGTAGACTTTTCAGGTATATGTACTTACTTTTCGGACAACCTTTTACTTTTACTCCCTACATTTTAAATATCTGTACTTTCTATTCCTTACTTTTTCAAAACAGGCTCATTGTTTCAGTAGATTATTTTTATTTAAAAAAAATCTAAAAATAAATTTCTCTACCTGTCTTCTACATAATGATAATAATGCTGAATACATTTTTTGCCTGTGAATGACACTAATAGAAGTTCAATCAGGAGGGACTAGCAGTTAAATAAGTTTGTTTATTACATCAGATGATATGTGATCTGTCAGAAGGTCTTTGGTGTCAGAAGGTCTTTGGTGTCAGAAGGTCTTTGGTGTCAGAAAGTCTTTGGTGTCAGAAAGTCTTTGGCGCTTACACTCTTCATTGAGATTGAGATTGAAGGGCATCTGTCCTGAGCAGCCGCAAGATATATATCCCCCCTTGGAGTCCAGATACTGGTGGTGGTGGCTGATGACTCTGCTGAGACTGATGAAATGATGAAGTTGGTGATTTACACAAGTAACTGTACTTCTACTTGAGTAAATTTGTGTACATTTGCCACCACTGCCTTTGAAATGTATCTTTACAGGAATAATACTCACTACTACCTTCTCTGTTTAGTAAAGTTCCATTTGAGGAGAGAGTATTCACTGTCCTGAAGTGGCTTCAGCTGCCAGATGATCAAAGGTTGGTTGTTCCTCTACTAACGTTAAAGCTCAGTGTTTTGGAATCTGATTACTTTCATTCAGAGATTTTAATGTCTGGGTTTTTTTCCGATACCTTTTCCTCCAGACCAGATTTCTACACGCTGTATCTGGAGGAGCCTGATAAGTCTGGACACAGCTACGGTCCCGTCAGCGGAGGGGTAAGGTCAGCTGATCACAAACGATGGACTAAGATAGATAAAGATAGATAGATAAGACTCATTAAAGGACAATTCAAGTCTGAAGTCCTGATGGGACGTGGAGATTAAAGGCCTCCATAAGCGTTAGATTGACCACTAATAAAACAACTATCGTCCCATCAGCGTACTCTGAGTCATGTCCTGAACTTGGCAACATCGTCATTTAATATGTTGTTTACCTTTATTGGACACGTTATCTGGATAATGACATCTATTCACAGCCTCATGCTCTTGGTATCCCTAAGAGTTCTCTTGTTTTTGTCAGTAACTTGACGAATTTTCATCAACTTGGTGGAAGAGTGGGGCGTAGGCCAAAGAGAGAACTGACTGACTTTGGAGTAGTTCTTTCTATTAGAAAGTATTAGAAAACTGAGAGAACCCTGAAGGCAGCCATATGGTGGCACACGTCTTGCTGGAATTTGGATCAGGTTTAATTCAATAAAAGGTGACTGTTGGGCATCTATGCCGGCTTCTGCCGTCTTCTGCCTGAAGTAACCTTAAGTCATCCTCGTTTCAACATGTCCTCAGTCTCTGTGCCATCTGCTTTGGCACAAGCAGCTAAAAAGGATTGTTGCTATGCAGCATCTTGTCTGCCCTGTTTATTTGCAATCACACTAAATAAATGACTCATTCTGAAAATGCTATTTGCTTCCAGCTGTTAAAATATCGACTTCTGGATCTGGATCTGACACAGATTAAGTTTATTATAAATAATAATGTACATTGAATGAAGAGTGGAGCTCTCCTCTGAAGCTGATTCTCTTCTGATGTTTCGGAGTAAATGCCCCCATGCAGCTCGCTTGCTTTCGTTTTAACTGGAAACGCAGCTTCCTTTGCCCACAAGTGTGTTTATAGTGCTGTGACGATTAACACGATTGCAGTGTATAAAAATCGACTGAGTTTGTTTGTGTTTTTGTGTCTGTCGCCTGTTTCCTGCAGCTGATTCAAGCTATCCAAGGTGTGGACAGGATCATTGGTCAGCTCATGAATGGCCTCAAGCAGATTGGTCTGCACCGCTGTCTGAACATCATCATCCTGGCAGATCATGGTAACACACAATGCATTTAATGAATCATAATGGCTCTATTCTGTTCAACAGTGGTTTAATTGGGTTTGTTTGAGCCAGAGTGATATCAGGGCAGATACTCAACAATGAAGCAGGTATCAGCTGCCAAAATACCTGCCAAAAAACCTGCAGAGACCTGAAACTTGTTTTTACTTTAGGAATCCATTACAGAGAACAATGACTGTCTATTTTTGTAGATACAAGTGTCACACTGTCGTTTCAGGTTTTTGTCACATTTTATTGATTTGTTCCAATTAGTTTTGGTTTCACGTTACAATGTTCCAAGCGCTCTAAACTTTTCATGATATACCTTCATCCTGTCATCATCATCGACATGGGCTACGTCTTCCTATACTTGATAATTGATTGGTCAGAATTCTGTTCAGGTCATCATCAAAAGGTGTCGGGTCCAAACACCCAACTAGCCTCTGAGCGGTCGGCAAGTGAAAGAAAACAACAACAACAAGGTTCTCCTGAACTTTGCATGCAAAGGGAAGTCCGGTCAGATGTGTAGTTAGCACTCTGCTCCACGGGATCTTCGTCGATTTCCCTTTGCACAGCTCTTTTATTCTTTACACACAAACAGATTACAAAATACGTGATCGCATAGTCATTGGTTAAACACAAGTAGAAATCAGTTACTAGGCGGAGTGTAAAAAGGGCAATGTGGGTGTGATTCTTTTATGCAATCTTATTATGTGTTATTTGACTCATCTTCTTCACCCTTGTTTATGAACTTTCTGTTCCTTGCGATAGTCTCATCCACATACCACAAGATTATTCCTTCACAAGAGCCTTGAACACTCCTCTGCAACCCTTTAATCGCTGGTGCTTCTAACGCAGAAGAGTGTTCGTGCTTTAGTCAGATAACATATGATTATATCTAAAATGATAACATGTATGTACAGTTTCTTTTTCCAACAAAAGGAAAATTGTCCCTCTCATTTGTAAACGCACCACTTTTACTGATGACATCACCTTTACATACTGCTGCTGTAGTTTCTTTATATCAGGTTGTCATTGCTCTCCCGTCATCTCTCTCTCTCTCTCTCTCTCATCCTCGCAGAAAATAAAATAAAAGTCTCAGGGCTTATTCTGTTTCTTTGTTTTTCCAGTTCCTCTCCCTCCATTTGTTTTTCTTCTTCTTTTGTTTACTGGCGAGGGTAGCCTGCTGTAACTTCCTGTAATTGGTCTGAAAGTCTGAACCATCAAAAAATACTTTTACACTGTAAAGGAACCGAACCATGGCCCGAGGGCGGATCAACTAGAAAAGTCATCTGCTGTATCTTCCGTATGTTACAAACATATAAAACTACATGTACATGTACAAATACTGGTTTGAATGGACTTGGTACCCAACCCTACAGTCTGTCCCCTGAATGTAGGGTTGATGTAAAACGTTCAGTATACTGTATATGAGAGAGAGGAATAAACTGATTGGTGTTGCAGGTATGGAGGAAACGAGCTGTGAGAGGAAGGAGGTCCTGCAGGAGCTGGTGGGAGACGTCAGGGACTACTGGGTCACTGAGGGACCATTTGGACGCATCAGAGCCAGAGACAAAGACTCCATCAGTGAGTCAACATACTGAGTCTAGATTAGTGCTGCGCTTTGAGCCACACTGACCGGGTGAGGATCCAGATACAACTCTGATATTGTAAAAAGTCTCTGGATCGGGTTTCATAAGATCCTGATTAGGTGGAAAAACACACCTGATTGACTAAGACTAACAAAACACCAGAGATTGTGTGTTTGTTGTGTTAGCTTTGTGTGACACGCAATGATGGTTGATGGCCCAGAGAGAACACTGAGTCATCACAATAACAGATAGGTGGATACAGAAGGTAGTCCCCATGTTGCAGGATGGAATTTTATCATAGAAAAAAAGATGAACACACTACAATCTGTGGGATCGTCTGCTAGGTGCTGCTTTTCAGCCAGAGCTTCTTGCCAAATTCCTCTTCCAACCGCTCCACCCCAAACCTCCTAAGGTCAACAAACAAGATCTCAACCTGTGACAAATGCTATTACTAGTGTTAATAGTATCTAGTGTTATTAGATCTTCTACCCACAACAACAACCTGAGAAACATTTGAAATGTTAAATTGATCTGCTTTTATGTTTCTGACCAGATAATCATATTTCCTGATGCTCCGCTCAAAATTAAAACGACACCCGAGGGCAAACCTCACAACAAACCATATATACATCTCTGTTTAACAGTCCGACCCGTCCTTCACCCCTCCACAGAGGCTACGTTCACATCACCAGCCTCATTACTCACATCAGAAAAAAGTTCATGGAAATCCGTTCAGTAGTTTTTGCGCAATTGAGAATATTATCTCCTTGCATGTAAGAGAAAAACCATGGTTTCGTTTTACTCAGACCTGCATCTCTGGACTCACAGCTCATAGTTTAAACAGCGCTGAAATGATTCAGTACTAGGACACATTGTTATAGTAACATTAATTGGATTCTTTTTCTCCCTTTTAACAGTGGACTCAGCTGGACTTGTTGCTAACATGACTGTAAGTGATTCAGTCTTGACGCTCATAAAAGAGAATTTTTCTTGAATTGCTGCAACAATTTAGCTTAATATGAGAAATTAACGCAAACCGTTATGAGAAATATGCTTTCAAAATGAAAATCATTGTGTTTTTGTTGATTTCAGTGCAAGAAGCCAGAGCAGAAGATCAAACCGTTCCTGAAAGCCGACCTGCCAAAGCGTCTCCACTTTGCCAACAGCCGCCGTATTGAAGATGTTAACGTCCTGGTCGACCCAAAGTGGCTGTTTGAGAGGTAACCATCATGCATCTTTGTCCAACCTCCATTCTTTTTTTTAAACTCTTCCTCTTTTGCAATAAAAACACAAAGACTTTGGATTAAGGTGCAGACAACAGAGGCTGAGCAGGTTCAGTTCCATAATTAAACAGAAAGCAGTAAAGAGCATGGCAAGGGTCAAAAGTCCAGCAGGGCAACTGATCCAAAGGGGAGCAGGGAAGAAATCCAACAAACAAAGCAACAAATCCAAAAAAACGAGGAAAGGCTGGAACATTTAACACAAAGTACAAACTGAGAAACTGAGGAGGGAGAACAAAGAATAATAAATACAGGTTAATTATGGATTATTGTGAAACTAATGATGGAGGCAGGAAAAAGTACAGTGTGATGAGATTTGAGATGATTCAGCATCACATCACAGTGAAACCAGAGGTACTCATAATAACAGAAGACGTTTATACAAGATGAACTGCATGAAGACATTTCAGATTATCCCCATGTAACACATGGAAAACTCTCATCTCTGTCAGAGAAAATTCATCTTGTAATCAGGGATGTTTACATCTTCCGAGAGGTTAAAAATGCAGTTTTTCCAGCCATAACAACCATGATGTCATTCTCTGTGGGGGTTTTACAGAACGCTGATTGAAACCGGCGACTTTTCTTCATCTAAACCTCCCCTCAAGCTTTGTACTGTTCAGACTCTCCGACTTGTTTTCTGTGTTCACACAGGTATCCAGGCTCTCTCACATTCTGCTCTGGAGGCAATCACGGCTATGACAACGATGTGGAGAGCATGCATGTGAGCACTGAGGATTCCTTTTACTGTTCTATACTCGATTACTCAGCAGGAACGTCTTTGAAAAAGTTCTGACTTCTAAAATGAATCTGCGTCAGTGACTGCAGAAACTAGCTGAATGTGGTTCTATTGCACAAAAATGAAAATGTAACTTTCTGATTTATCTGTTGATTTATCTGTGAAAGACAATAATAACTTAAATGTGAATTTATTCCTTCTGCTATCAGCTGCTAAATGCAGACAGTAGTCATTTTAAATCATTACGTTATTTCAGCTTCTTTTATTGATATGATAAAACTAATTAATAAATTATATTCATTATAGATGCTGACTCATTGAGCTCACAGGCTACAGAGAAGATTTCATTTTCAAATCATATCTTGGAATCGAGTCATTTTATGTGTATTTTTGGAGAGGTTTTTTATGTTTTAAAACATGCTGTGAAGCCACAGAAATGTTCTGTAGAAGAATAAGCTCCACCTGACTTTTCATCTGCATAGATGATGATGACTTTTCATTTTTGGGTGAACTGTTCCTTTAAGTTTGAATATTTTCAACCTGTTTTTTCTTAGAATTGAAGCACTAAAATCATCTAAAATGACTTCCTTTTTTTCCTTGCAGGCCATGTTTGTCAGTTATGGACCCAAGTTTCAGTATAAAACACAAATCGAACCCTTTTCCAACATCGAGCTGTACAATCTCATGTGTGGTGAGTTTCTGGGTGCTTTGTTACTAGTTACCTCTAACAGCCAATCAAACCCATCTCTGCAGGTTATGACTTGCATGTTTGTTAACTAGTGATGTGATTCACAAAGTCAGAGTCATTGTTCTGTTGTTCTGTGCAGACGTGCTGCAGATCTCGCCCACTGACAACAATGGAACCCATGGCAGCATGAACCACCTCCTGAGGCAGCCCTTCTTCACACCAGGGTTCCCCGCGGAGCAGAGCAAACCGGTTCAGTGTCCGCTGATCAGCCTCGACCCTGCAGACAACCTGGGATGCTCCTGTCCTGTCCTGGTAGACACACACTCAGATATCTCAGAGCAGAGTGAAAAGATGGGCCTCATTCTCAGAAGTTTTCTTATTGAATAAAATGCATCAAGTAGTTTTTATGTAATCTGAGACAAACAAAACGGCGGTGGAGGTAATCATAATTAGAATGATATTCAGAAGAGAATATGTATCTACCAAGGCCCAGAATTCTCTTTTGATTCAATCAAAATCAAACTCAGAACTATATGGATTTATTTCTGTTGTTTTGTTTTCATCCCCTCTTTGGGATTATTTGATTATCATCATCCTGACTTCCAGCCACCTTTAGTTAGTTATTATTTTGTGTTGCTCCTGTAAGCAGCTCCACTCTGCTGACTTAGATTGCACTTTGCACATTTAGATTAGCAAAAAAAAAGAAAAAAAAAAGTTCAAGATGTCCTAATTTCGCTCAGACCCAAACTCCAAAAAACACTGTAACACAACAGCCCCACATGTTTCACAATCTTCACCCTCAGCGGTGAAGACAGGACCAGGGTTACCTTCAGAGACACAGAGGAGGTTCTGCTGCTGTCTGAACAAGCTGTTTGTCTCCCTGTTTAACGGGACTGACCAGATGAACAACGTCTGCACAGCTACAGTGAGGTCAGTGGAAACGGAGAATTACTATTGGACTAAAACACATAATAAAAAGGTAGTTCAGTGAAAGGACACAAACTCTCCACCTTACTCCACCTCACACAATGGATAGATCCAATAGATAGCCACATGATGTCACCATAGAGACAGAGCGCTATGCCACAGAAAGCTAACAGCACCTCAGTCTGCAACCAAAGCTCCAAAGCTTAAGATGCTAACTAAATAATCCAGCACAGCCATCACTTCATGGCTTCAACCATTTATTCTTACAACAGATTAATTTTAGGTCACAGCTCCTCAGCAATAAACTCCAGACTTAAATACAGGAAAACGTGATTCATCCTTCCGTCGCTTAGAGAACTACCCCACCTAGTTTTCTCATGAAGCTACAAGCTATATCCTATAGCTGGGTTTAGACCCAATAATGTAAATATTAATCAAGTGTTGCAGCTTGAAAGCTGCAATAACCTTTAGATACATGTAAGCGTATCTAGAAAGCAGATTACTGGTCATATATAAAGTCCATGGACCACTGGTTCTCTGTCAAACTGTAAGGGTCACAGATGAGTTCACCTCCCTTTAATTTAAGCAGACTAGTGTCTGTTCTAAACAAGCCTCAACACACAACTGTAATCTTATATCCAGTGACCAACAGCCAAAGTGACCAACAGCAGCTGCCCTCATGTTAGCGATGCATGCAGCATTTTATTCCAGGCGTGCAGCTCATGCTTCCTCTGACTCAGCTGTGCCTCCTGCATCCTGCATCCTCTCCCACTTTGCACGGTTATATTTAGACATGTTAGCACCAGCGAAGGGGGATTCTGGTGGGAATGTGATATCAGCTCATAACCTCTATATGGGTGTAGTTTTTGTGGCTGTGAATCAATCCTGCAGGTCAGGAGCAGCAAAGCTACGCCTCTTTTCTTTTTCTTTTTTTTTCACTTGAACTGATGAAGGTGCTCCCTGCTACAAATCTGTGGAGATGATTTCATCAGATGGGAGGACTTGCTGGGAAAATCCAAAGAATGCAGACACCCTTTGTTCCGGTGAGAGGATCTTAGCCAGAATTCCATAAGGGAAAGGTTTTCCTAGTTTGGAGTGGAAACACTGGGCTGGTCTGCTCAGAGCCCTGACTTCAAGAACATCCAACACCTTTGAGATGAACTGGAGTCATGATTGTGAGCCGACAATAATGAAATAGTCTGCAAGAAGACCTCAGGAAGGTCCACAGAGGAGGGATAACTCTCCCGGGACGGACGGACATGCAATCGATGTCATGTCTATAGATATAAAACTATTATATGCCGTATAAACAGTATAGAGTGAGGTATAAACAGGTACAACCTCAACCACATGACCTCCCGTCTGGAGACCCGAGTTAAAAGAGAAAAACCAGAGAGAACTTGAGGGATGGAAGCTGGACAGGGACAAACAAGTAGATAAGCTAAAGTATTAGTAGAACGATTCAAAGAAACACTTTGATGTCATGAAAGTGATTTTAATCAGTCTATTCAGATCAATTCGGTTGTTTTTTTCACCTTAAACAACTGTTGTTTTTTTTACACATAAACAAACATATTATATGACATTATTTCACATTAATTTATATAAATGTTTACAGTCATGTGTTTTTTTCTGTCTCCTCAGAGTGGAAACGCTGTAAACAACCGTCTGAATCTGACGGCAGCAGAAGGTGAGGAGGTTACATCTTTATTTTCTATGATCACCACATCTATTATACATTATACGTGTGACTTATTATACAATCAGAATGCTTTGTCTACACTCATGAACACGCACAATGCTCTCTGATGCACTGCATCAACAGTCAGTATGGATGTGACTTATATAAGTGTGTTATCTTATAGTTATAGATAAGAGAAATTGTCGCATGCATTTATCATAAGGGATTATTACGTGCATTAATTATGTCTATATGATTAACTATGTGATTCCTGGATCACATTGGTATCATTATTAGTCTGATAATTATTCTAGCAAAACTAGATTTCACTGATGGTGGTTTTCTTCAGGATCTAGATCAGGACGTTTAGAAGATAAATTTAACTGAATCAGCACATTTTCAGCTACAATCTGATCTCAGGTTGTTAAATGACTGTGACATGATGTCATGATGACATCATTCTTCTGTCACTGTCAGAATCCCAGCTGAGGAAACCGACTGAACTTTTCCGTCTCATTCGTCTCATGCAGAAATGGGTCCATATGTAATGTTGTCACATCATTGGCTGCTCATGGACCATGATGACTGAGTGAAATACTTTCATCTTTCAGAGTTGGCTGCAGAGAAGAAGCACCTGCTGTTCGGTCGTCCCCGGATGCTGCAGGCTGCCCAGAGTTACTGCCTCCTCCACCAGGAGGGGTTCATCAGCAGCTACAGCCACAGCGCCCTGATGCCTCTGTGGAGCTCCTTCACCATCGACAGGCCAGTACGTGTGTCAGTGGTGAAGAGAGAGAGTTAAAAATGTTCAAATGTTGAGGAACTTCAACCTGATTTACAGTTTATATCTTAGTTATTGGTGAAACAACCATCAAATTCTGTAGGACGGCTCAGAAAGTGTTACTGAAGGTTTGTCCACACTGACTCTGAGGTCTATAGTTTGTGTATTGATTTTCAGATTCTTAATATAATTGTCCTTTTTTCCAGTAACCTGCAGAAACACACCTTGATAGCACAGTGAGGAAACTTTTGCAGGATAGTTCAGACCTCATGTTTGCATGTGTTATCTGGATTTGTTTCGTGTTTTGCATGTTAGGGGCAGTTCAAAAATAGGACCCAGATGTAGACACAGAGCCACAGAAAGGCAGTCCAGTGATTTAATAACAAAAAAATCCAAACACCAAACAAAGTCCATAAAATACAAAACCCACAACAAAATAACTTACAGGGATCAGCAGCAAACATGAGGCAAAGCAGGGCAAAAAGTAGCAGAACAAGGGTAACAGAGTCAAACAGGGAATAAAGGACGAACTGACACCGAGGACAGAACAAAACAGACTTAAATACACAGAGTAAGAGACAAGACACACAGGTGGATCAGGGGGGAGGAGACAATCAGAGACAGGTGGAAACACTCAGACAATCACAGAGGAGGGAAAATGAAGAAGGGAAAACCTTAAAGGGGAAAACATGAGGAGGATAAACTAATCATAAGACATTCAAACAAACAGGGAAACAAACGGGGACTAAAAACATGGAAGACCGAAACAGAGACAGGAGAACAAATGGTTTAAAGATCACAACCAAACACAGGAAATGCAAAGCAAAAACACATGGCAGGGAAAACACTTTCAAAATAAAACAGGAATCAGGCAACCTAAATACAGAGCGCCCTCGACGATGTCCTTTTAACTGAGGAATCCAGGAAATACTTTAGCATCTATTTCACCAGCTGTCATTAAAAACTAAAGGTGTTTTGTAAATGGCCATTGTTGGGGCTGTACGCACAGAAATAAGCAGTTCTTCTTAGGAAAGGGCGTCCTCGGTACTTGAGGATGTCAGGCTCAGTTTTCTGTTCCACCAAACATTTTCCTCACTCATCTGTACTGGTTTTGGGTTTCATACACTTTCCAGGGAAGGATTTTTTGGTAGAAATGAGTGGTAATGAAAGCTGATCCTCATCCAGAGACTACAGCACTCAAAGTAACTGGATCTGAAAACCAGACTGTTCATGGAACATCACAGTTTAAATTCTGACTAAAGCATGGGTTTCCCCCGTTCCTCTAGAGGGACCTGGACCCTTTACCACCAGTGACTCCGGACTGTTTGAGGGCTGATGTCAGACTCCCAGCATACGACAGCCCCAGATGTGACCAGTACAACAGTACCAGGAACCTGACGCACGCCTTCCTGTACCCACCGAGTACGCATCATCACTGACGCAAAACAGACATACACACAGCCCAGAGTCACACCCTCATCCACCCACACACACACACACACACACACACACACTACTGCTACTACTACAGCTACACAATTCTCTTTAATTTCTCACACAGCAGGCCAACACTGTGTTTGTACTCAGAACAAACTCAAACAAAATGACTTGTGTCATAATAATTTTTAAAAAAAATGTTGTCCTCATGTCAGAAGATGCATGAATTCATCCCGCAAGATTTTTTTCTTTTCATCCCCGACATAAAAACGGCTGAGACACATTGTCGTCTGTCTGTAATTATTTTCTGTCTGAAGCATATGTCCCATACTTTAGATATATATTATATCGAAATATAATCATGTAGAGTAGTTTTTATTTTTTGCCGTTTCCATGGAAATGGGATTTTTAAGGTGAGGTCATCTTGTCCGGAGCGTATCTGGAAAACTGTACATTCTGACTCCACCAAACCTTATATATGTTAAACATATTACATAGTTGTGGTTTTTTGATATTTTGAATTTTATGCTAATTTTATTTTGTGTGGTTTCCATGGAAACGTGTTGTTTTAGGTGACTCAGAACGGTTCATATCCAATAAATAATACATTCTAGCTTCACCAAATTTTACATATAAATCAACCATGGAAAAATAGTTGCGCCTTTTTATTAAACTGATTTTTCTACAAATCATATTTTTTGAGTTTGATAAAAAGATGATACTGGAACGAGTCCGAAGGAACAAAAGAACAGTAAAGTAGAAGCAAATAAAGTAATCCGCTGACGACATCACTGTTTCTATCAAGAAGAAAAACACATGAAGATAATCATATTTTTTTGTCAGCCTCTGAATATTTACCCTCCAGATTTTAAGTCTTTCCTTGCAAAACAATATACTGACAACATGTCATAATCTGCCGGTCTTAGAAAACACGCTCACTCCCTCAAAAGGGCTTCATTTGCATATTCAAGCCATTTCACTGGAATTCCTCAGGGCAGGCATCTGCAGGTGAAGAAAAGGTTGGTTAGTAAATTCTAGCTAAATTATGTGCTGCAAATCATCGTTTCATTGTATCACATCGTGACAGGTTTTTTTTGTTCACATGACTAATATTGATTTATACTTTGTTGCCTGCAGAAGTTTTCCTGCCAGGTCTAGAACAGAATAGAAACTGAGGATTCTGTTCTCTGTCCTGACCTGGACCCGTCATCTCCATATCTCACTGTTTGACATCAAGTTGCACAGAAACATCGTGGGGGTGTATTCAACCTTGAACACCGACCAAGAATAAAAAAAAAAAACTCCTTTTATTGAGCTCTTCTCCCTCATGATCACACTCTGACATTTGACTTCTGCAGAACTGATTTAGTTTTTAGAGTTCAGAATTAGGTCATTTTATACCTGTGGTGAATAAAGAGAGAGGTTCTACTTTGTGTGCCTGATGCATCAAATTTTTTAAAATTGAATTCAAGTGAATGTTTTTTAAGCAGCTTCAATCTTTAAGATATGGCCAGAAATGTTGTTAAAAGCTTCCTAATAAATAAGCTAACAATATCAACAGAACTATGATGTTGTGTTGCTGAGGTACAGTATTTACTAATGTTAGCATGCTAACCAGCTAGCCCCAGTCCGCCCGGTCTTGTAAAGCCGCTAGAGGCGGTAGTCTGATAGCCCCTGTAGTTTCAGCTGGGAGATGTTTGCTAAGTCTCTCCAGCCTTCTTAGTCTTTAGTCTGATAAGTAAAAAAAAAAAAAAATGAAAAAAAAGTCAGTAAGAAAATATTTTTCACACATTTCCACACAGACAGGAAACCAAAAGAAAAATCAAATAAAAACAGAAACTCTTTAGAGTGGGAGTTTTACGTTTTTTCTGTGAGGTTCATTTAAAAACTGTGTCTTGTGATTTTTGCAGATCTGAATGTGACGGTGGACCAACAGTACGATGCTCTGCTCATGAGTAATGTGGTGCCAATGTATCCTGCATTTAAGAGTGAGTCTCTGGTTCATTCCATGACAGAGACAATACTGCACAACACGCTGCTTCACTTCTAATATTGTCTCTCCTCTTTCAGAGATGTGGGACTACTTTCACAGCAGCCTGTTAAAGAAATATGCCTCCATTTACAACGGAATCAATGTCGTGACGGGTCCCGTTTTTGACTTCAACTACGACGGCCGCTACGACACCCCAGAGCAGATCCAGCAGTAAGTTTGGCTCCCTAGTGAAGGGTAGAGATGTCAGCATCACCACACTGGTGAAGGAAAGCAGGAAAGATGTATGGGCTACAGTGATTTGCACTTCACAGCCACCGTACATTTATGTCCACCATGCATAAAGTACCTGATGGATTTTAATGAAATTTGATAGAGGGGTAGGGGGTGTTAGTCTCTGTGGATCTCACTCATTTTCCCATGAATTTGGTATTTCATATGAAATTTGCTGTCCTTCCTCAGAGTAAAGTGATGACATGCTGTATTGACTGAGAAAGTCCTCAATTAGTGAGTGCAAGTGAAAGCCTTCCTTGGAAATACAGCGTTTAAGAGAGAAAACATAAATGCTAATGCTAATCCCTGCAGCAGGTCCAACATCTGGTGAAACCAGAAGGCTGGAGGCTGTTAGAACATCATGTTTAGTTATGTTGAACTTGCCGCGACCCTTCCTGATAACTAAGGCTGTGCTCTTTGTGTCTCCAGCTTTGTGCCTGGCATCAACATCTCCATCCCCACACATTACTTTGTGGTGTTGACCAGCTGCAAGGACACAGCCCTACCAGTGACCAGCTGTGTTGGAGAGCTGCAGACCGTGTCCTTCCTGCTGCCTCACAGACCCGACAACTCAGAGAGCTGCAAAGTAAGAAAGCACAACATCACCATCTTTACAACAACACCTGACACCGGTCCAGTCACACACTGAAACTCTTTGTATGGCTCTATATGAAACCTACTCCCTGTTGGCTGCCTGTCTTTATTGGCTGAATCTCCTGCTCCTGTGTGGAACAGGAGGACAGAGGCCACATCATAGTAAGAAAGACAAAGACCAAACATTGTTTGACTAAATGATGCTCTGTAGAGCTCATAGGCTGAACAATCCTTTTACCTGGAGGAAAAAGAGGAATAAATAGTAAAAAAAGAAAGAAAGAAATGTCTCCATTCTTATAATAATAATAACTTTAATTATACAGCATCTTTTAAAACAAACCTTTACAAAGTGTTCTTTACAAACTAAGCAAAGACCGGAAACTCAGAAGGTAATATAACAACAGAGAGAGCAAAGAAATAAGGCCAAACAAATACGACACAGAGCCGACGCTGGTGACGATGAAGGACGTATTTTTGTCGTGTTAAGTCCTCCAGTTGTTCACATGATGGCAATTGAAAGCAAATACAGTAAATATATAAATCTACTGTATGTTCAGACTTTGGTTCAAAACCATGAGACAGTTTTTTTAGAGAACAGAAGCAACATAAGAAAAATACACCTTTGTCTTTTTTCTGATTGTTCAAATGATCCAAATTTAAGATATTTGATATTCATCATTTTTTGTTTGGCAGAGCACAGAAGCCGAATCTCATTGGGTTGAGGAACACATGTGGTTCCACCAATCACGTGTCAGAGACGTCGAATGGATCACCGGGATGGACTTTTACCAGGACAGCAGTCGACCAATCCCAGAGCTGCTGAAGGTTAAGACCCGTCCCACGGCTGCCATTCAGAGAAAACAATAAAATCACCTATATGAACATTCCATATGTATAAAAGTATTGAGCAGTCTGTAACTGTTTTCACTTTAACACTGGATTGAATGTATTAATTGTCCAACATATCAAGTCTTTATTTTTTTACTTTCAAAGGTTAAACTGTTTAATTATATTTTTATATTATGATATTCCCTTTGTCATGATCTGTATCCTGTTGATTTATTAGTATTGTTTTTAAATCTGTATTTAAGTAGTTACTTTATGCAAAGTCCAGATGAGAAGAGAGAGAAATGATATTTAAGAAAAACTGTAAACTGGACTATGAGCAGGAATATAAACATGGTAATAAATTATCACTCATCATTTTTTCAGTTTGGGAAAGTGTTGGATGTTTCTAGGCCTTTTTATCTGAGAAATGTGTCCAATCAATTCAATAAGGAATGTTTTTCATAACTCTAATTAAAGTCAAATTCAGCTTCCTTGTATTGGAGGCAGCAGAAGTGTCTTTGGTGGAAACCAAAACTGTACTACAAGTTCAAATGTGTTTTTATCATGGAAAAAGTGACTGTAAATAAAAACTCCAAACATCTTGAAAGAATTTGCAGCAATAATTAATGAAGCCATTTTATTTGAGCAGGAACCAGAAAGAGTTTAATTCTCAGAAAACAGACCAACATCTTTTGATCACAGCTGCATTGGCTCTTGTGTTCAACCAATCAATATGCACTGACATCTCTCAGTGTTCGTCTTGTACTGGGACAGTGTCTACTCTGAGGTAGGAGCTAAAAAAGTTCCTCAAAACTGAGGTAAGAGGTGAAAACGTTCCTCGTTTTTGAGGTGCAGATCCAATAAAAGGGTTTTTACTGCGAAAAGGTTGTTTCGGTCTGAAAACGCCCCTCTGTGACATAATTGATATAAGGCTAACAATAGGGCGCATAAATAAGTCCATGAATACTGATGAACATATATTAAGAAAATAGAAGTGGTCCAAGAATTGACCCTTGGGGCACACCATACTTTTACTTAGTTAATGGAAATACAAAATTTCCACTCTGACAAATAGGATGAGAAGCACTTTACTACGTCCACCAAGGAGGTTTTCTTCTCGCCCGTGTCTGTTGGTTTGTTTTCTTATTTGTCCGCAGGTTTACGCCAAAACTACTAGCTTCAGCCTCCCTGAATACAACACAACAAATGACGCCTGACGAAGCTGAAATTCAGGCCGACTCAGCTCAAAAAAAGTTCGAATCGCTCAGTGTGTCCAGCTTTTTCCTTCATTTTTTAATTTTACCATCTGCTTTTGTGTTTTCCCTTAATTATCTTAAGATTCATCTCTGTATTCATTCACACCAACAGCTAATGGAATCTATTCTGGCCCAGGATGCTTCCTCCCTCCAAGTTTCATGGAAATCTGTTGAATTTTTACGGAATCAATCCAACAAACGAACAGAAAAGCTGACAGGTAAAAACAGAACCTCCTTGGTGGAGGTTTGAATTGTGAAGCTGAAGAAAAGATGCAACAATCATGTTACCTGAGTTTCTGCTGCAGGGGAAACAAACCTGACAAACACTACAGCTTTATGTCAGTGTGTTGTGGCTGAGTCACTGCACAACACTGTATGTGTGAAGGTGGTGTGTTGGCACCACCGTGAGCACTGATGGATCCCAGAGGCAAATATTTACAATACCTTCAATGTTAGAACAGCAATAAAATAAAGGTTATGTTTGTTACAGGAGTATGCAAAATGCATTTGACAAAAAACATAAACACAGAATCATGCTATTTTTTTTTTTATTATCTATCTATCTGTCTGTCCCTCTCTGCCTCTCCCATAGATCTGGTTATTACACCACTATCTGCTCAGTCAACATCTTCAGCCGTGCATACAAGCTGCTCACACTCCATCTATAAAAGGCCTGCGGAGATGACGACCACATGCTCTCTGTGATTACACAGTGAGGTCAGCAGGATGAGTGACAGGAGTAGTAAACACCCAGATAAATGGCTGTTTCTTTGGAAGCCTCAGTCAGGATTTTATTTGTCTACGTTTAAGGCTCCACTTGTTTGGTGTGTATTTGGAGATGATGGCAGCAAGAGTTTATTGAATCTGTAAAAGTCAGCTATAAACATAAGTGTTTCCATTGCATAGAAAACCTGTCAATGATGACATCAGCAGATGTTTCCCAGGATGTTTAATGGTTTATATCCACCATTACCGGCCCTAACCAGTTTTTACAGTACAAATGTATACTGCAACAGTAAAGTACAACAATACCTGCTCAGATTACAAATACATAAAATATTTCAATCAGGAGAGAGACGTGAAAGTCAAGGTAGTTGTTTATTCCAAATGATAAGTGATAATTAGTCAGAAGGTCTTAGACTCTTCAGAGATTTTGATCTAAGAGTCACTGGAGTCCAGACACTGGTGGTGGTGGTGGCTGATGACTCTGCTGAGACTGATGAAATGATGAAGTAGGTGAATAATGTGAGATGTCTGTGATTTTATGTTTTATTATCCAAAATTCTTAATTCTTAATTAATTATTCTCAAATAGTCTTTTAAGACCTGCACACATGATTGGTGGCTGCTATAATAAACAGAAAACATTGAATAATTAGAAAATAGTTTCCAGGTAACATCAAAATAAAATCCTGTTAATCAGAGGTTTATCACCAATGATTAAAATAACAAACATCATACAGTTAAAATGATTTATTCATATGAAAATAGATTTATTTACCTCATAAATACAGAAAGGTTACATTTGTATGTAATTTATGAAAGAAGAAAAAATACTGTATAAATTATAAAGTAATTTTTCTGTTTAAAAAAAACTATTATTCATCATTATTGACATTACACTTAAAAAAACAGTTGGTAAATTAATTTACAGACAATGTCTGTACTTTTACATAGTACAGACATTGTCTGTAAATAGATCAAATCCATCCAGTAGTTTTTGTATAATCCTGCTGTCATGGTTTTGGTTGTGAAGGTTTTGTTTTCCGTTTCCTGTTTTATTTTGTAAGTTAATTTCTCTGTCATGTTTTACTTCCTTTCTTTGTCTGTTTTCCCTCCAGCCACCCATTAGAATTTTTTTTGTTAGAAATTGATTTGTTTCATTTTCAACATGGGCTACTTTTTATTCAATGATAATAATTGCCTTAACAAAAGGCTATAAAAGATGAAATAACAGATGTTTTTAAGCAGCAGCACCTTTATTGTGTGAAGGTATCCGCTGTATAGGTGTAACAATATTCTGTTTGGTATTCTGTATTTGGTATACAGAAAGGAGCTCTCCAGCATCACTGATGAAGGTTATGGATAAAACAGCAGAGCAAAGTGATTTACACACCAGCATCAAGACGTCCACTTCAGTCAGAATGAGGATAAACTGTCAGGTGTTTGAGCTTCGAAACACATTCATACAAACAGAAAAAGAAATAATAGACCAGTGTTTGCTTAAAGAGGCACAGAATAAAACACATCTGATGAGAATATTGATTTTAGATGAAAGTGTATTAATATAAATGACCAAATAGTCAAACACTGTCACTGTGATACTGACAGATAGAAATCTGATCAAATGAATCACCCCCTGTTCTGCTGACAACTACAGGCATCAAACAGAATCAGCTCAGATGATTATTGTACACTTACTCTGCTTTTAATTCCACGTTTTATTCTTTAAAAAGGACTTCTTTTTAAAAAGAAATAACATTTCAGTGAA
Organism: Chaunax sp. Z400; assembly: GCA_037577475.1. Lineage (NCBI taxonomy): Eukaryota > Metazoa > Chordata > Actinopteri > Lophiiformes > Chaunacidae > Chaunax > Chaunax sp. Z400. The sequence continues at coordinate 23,930,050 of CM075200.1, forward strand.
ATGTCCTCTTTAAGTTTAATTTGTGGACATTTGATCCGAACTTTAAAATAAATCATGGAAAAAGTTCGGCTTCGCATCCAGGATGACTGCCGGAGTTTTGCATACGAGGAATCCGTGACTTATTAACTGAAACCGTACACGTGAGCCTGATGACAATAAGGGATGACTCCTGGATTCCATTGTCGTGATGAGGCCGGCACGGCGGAGCAGCATAAAAGAGCGGGAGAGTGAGGAGCAGCACCCTCCCGAGACTGCAGCACTTACGATGGTAGGTGTGGAGGGAGGCGCAGACATTACGCTCAGACCTGACCGCCTCTCTCTCACATGATCACATTTCTTAGCTATTTAATGTATTTTATCCATGACGTAAACATTTAGAAGGATTCCTAACCAGGTGGAAAAATGTACCTGATGTGACCCCAGTTGTTTTCTTAGAGTTTCCTCCACATTTCCTAGTATTTCTTCATATTTCCTCTCCTGTTTCCTCCTTCCTTCCAGATGTTGCTAACGCTCTTCCCGGTGGTGCTGCTCTCACTGCGCGCCGCTTTGGTTGACAGCGCAAATCTCACCTACACGGAAACCGACCCGCACACCGGCGCGCAGCTGCTGTGCGACGGCTGCCCACCGGGTACCTACCTGCGCGCGCGCTGCACGTCCCTGCAACAGAGCGATTGCGCGCCGTGTCCTCCGGGATCGTTTACGGAGCTGTGGAACTACATCAGCAAGTGTCTGCGCTGCGGGCTGTGCGGCCACAACCAGGTGGAGAAGACGGCGTGCAGCGCGGACAGAGAATGTCAGTGTGAATGTAAACAGGGATTTTATTACGAGAGGAAGTACGACATGTGCCTCCGCCACAGCGACTGTTCCGCCGGTCAAAGAGTGCTCACCTACGGTAAGGGTCACGGGCGCAACGTGGGGGGGCAGAAAGTGTTTGTGTAGAGCTACCAAGAGGTTTGATGATTACACTCCTTTGGTCACTACTACTAAGTTAACACTATTCATACAATTAACGCTATTTCATCCACTTCTGGTTTCCCCTCCAATACGTCGCCTAAAATTATGACTTTATGAGCATTTTTGTAATATTATGATTTTTTCCTCATCATTACGACTTTATTCTCATAATATATGATTTTTCTTGTAAAATTCAGGCTTTTCTGTAATAACAACTTTATTCTTGTAATATTTTGACTTTATTCTCAGAATCTCAGACTTTTTTTTCTTAATACTGTCATAGGATCCAATATGCTGCAGTCATTCTTTTGCATGTATTTCCAAAGTGTGTTTCCTTTGCTGAATGGAAACAAAGGCTCTGTGGGGTTTTCTGCTGCCCTGACAATGAAAGCAGATTTTTTTTTTTCATCAGAATATGAAGCGGTCCATGTTACTGACCAGGATAACTTATGTGGTTCTCCTCCAGGTACGAATGACAAAGACACGGTGTGCCAAATTTGTCCCGACGGCAGCTACTCCGACACCGTCTCTGCTCACCAGAACTGCACGGAGCACAAAAGCTGCAACAGTTCTGGGCTGCAGCTGCTGCTGAGGGGGTCCTACTGGCACGACAGTGTGTGCAGGAGCTGTGAGGCGCACCAATCACAAGGTGAGATCACCAAGATCCTCTGACATCCAACATTTCCAATCAACTGCCAGGAGATTATATCCTGCACGGCACAAACCCATGGCCACAATATTGAAACAGCATAGCTACGTTAGCAGCCGTGATCGATTGATTGATTTATTGATTGATTTGTTGGTTGCTTGGTTGGTTGCTTGGTTGGTTGCTTGGATGGTTGGTTGCTTGCTTGCTTGGTTGGTTAGTTGGTTGGTTGGTTGGGTGATTGATTGATTGATTGGATGGTTGCTTGGTTGGTTAGTTGGTTGATTGATTGATTGGATGGTTGGGTTGGTTGGTTGGTTGGTTGACTGATTGATTGATTGATTGGATGGTTGGTTGGTTGGTTGATTGGTTGGTTGATTGGCTTGTCAGTACTAAAACACAGAAACTACAGGATGGATTCATGAAACCTGATGGGGGGTTGACCCTGGTCCAGGAAAGAATTTTTGTGCAAATCCAAATAAAGAGACAAATTCAGATTTTTTAAAAACTTTCTTTAATGTTGCTAAATAGTGTTTGTTTGTTTATTTGTCATTTTCCCAAATTACGTAAAAACTACTGAACCATTTTCATAAAATCTGTGGAGGGTCTGATTAGGCGAGTTAAACAGACGTGTGGGATTGTTCAGTTCCATGAGCTCTGCTCCATGGAAAGCTAACAGTCTTATCTGAAAGACTTACTACCCTTTTCATGTTACCTTATCAGTTGCTGATTTCTAACCTTCTTCACCTCTTGCAGATGGAGCCAACTACCTCAGAGAAATCCTCCCGGCTTTCTTCGTTCACCAGAAAATCCCCAAGCGGTGGCTGCATCGTGTCGTGAACAGGCTCCCATCTGAGGACGGTAAAAGACAGGGAGGAACTTCACGATTTAATCACCTGGAGCTTCAACATATCAACGCTTGGATCACTTCTGCCACGGCGAAGCAGATTCGGCAGCTTCCAGCAATACTGAGAAGAATGAGAATTAACACCGGCAGCGAGAGGCTGCAGAACAAGCTGCAGAGAATCGACGCTCAGCTGACGGAGCTGTGTGGTCTGCGGAATTAAGTTGATGTAGTTTTAGCGTCAGGATAGCCTGAAGTGAAAAATATCTTCTTATTGGTACCAACATGTTTAATCAGGCTGGCGTTCATTAAAAAAAGAAGCTCTATCAGTCTTTAGTACTTTTTGTGTTACTTAGAGGACAAATCTGGTCAAATAGAGGAATATTTTCTTCTATCTGCAACCAGATGATATTTTCCCTCCTTTTCAGAGCATTTAATTGTTTTTTCCTCTTAGAATGGACAAAATTTCTAACTTGTTTGTCACCTAGCTTGAAATGACCAGCTGTCTTGTGTAACCAAATTTTAAAAAGTAATAAACTTTAAAGTATATTATGCAAGGCAACATGTTTTGGAGGACACTTCATTTCAGGTCAGGTGATTGTCTGAAATCATGTGATGTAATTTAAAAAAGAGAGTTTGTTCACTCTCCAATAATAAGTACATTTCTCATAGATGTACTGATTAAAGTACATTTATGATGTCATATGTCACTTCTTGGTATCTGATTGTACTCTTTATGATACACTTTTCCTGCAGAAATACTATTGTGTGCCTTACCTGGGTATCCAAATCTAAACATTTCTTGTATTTTATTTTAAGGAGTGAAAACAGAGAGAGAAAGTATGCAAAAGAAAACACAGGTATTACCCTATAAAGTATAAAAAAAGAGTGTTAATCTACAGTATATCTACCTCTTCATATGTCTGCAGCTAAACTCTGAGGAGGCAAAGTTTCTGCCGGTTTTTGTAGTATATCTTAATTTATTTTATTTATAGGAACGAGGGAAGCTGTGTGTCTGAAGAGGGGACAGGGAGGCAGAGCTCTTGTGTTTGTCAGTCATTATATTTATACATAAAGAATGAATAGAATTCTATGCAAGTGTTGCTGGAGCATGTGTGGCTGCTTTGAATGACGCTCAAATAAAAATGATCCCCAATGTAATGTATGGTAATAGTTTTTATTATGGCTTTTATCATAAGAAAAGCTGGACAAATTTAAAGAAATTAAAACAGAGCTTTTGCTCAAAGAGTATTTCTAAACTCAAGATGTAACATTTCTCCAAGTTGAAGAGACAAAAGATGTAAATGTACAAAAAAAACATACAAAACACATCAATACGTCAGAAGGGCACCAGTTTTCTTTATACATAATCACAAAAATAAAATAATCACATAGAGAGAGATGAGCGGAGAGACGAAGCAAGACATACAGAAATAATACAATAATAATAATAATAATAATAATAATAATAATAATAATAGCTAAAAAAACAGAAATAATGCAAATTGTAGTATCTATAATAGCTACCAATAGCTACCGTCCGCTACCGTAGCTACCGTATATATATTCATACATTATCCATTAACATTATGATTAGTGACAGAGATGAGCATCTTACTCCCACAACTTTTCAGACATTATAGAGAAGTAGACAATAAAAGTTTTTAACCTCTGTTTACCGGTGATATAGTCTTTAAAACACTAACCACATCCCTCGTCCCTTAACCTTGAGGGCCGTTAATAGTGTTTGTTTGTTTCCACTTCCAGAGTTATGGGACATAAAGTATTTCTTATCAGCCCTAATAATAATGTGGGTCTCAGAGTGCTGAGGGTCTGCAGATGTTTGCCCCAGTCTGTCAGATAACGAATGAACTACCAGCTCCTGTTGGTCTGGAGGTGACATCATCTTATGACAACACATTCATTTATTTACACTAAAAAACAAATCCCCTTAAAGTTAATCATTGTAAAACTAAATGTTAGTGTTTCATTACCTGGATTTCAGTTCATGCCATTAAAGCTCACTTCTTGCTTTTCTATTTGCCTGCATGGTGTTTTTGTTTTTTTGTATTTAAACTGATAAAACGTGACACTGAGTGAAGTGAAACAGTGACGAGGTTCCATCAGCACCCTGAAACTTGTGTTCCTGAAGGTGCAGACACTGATAACATGAGTGACAAAGCAGATTTTAGTGACACAGAAGTTACGTCATGATAATAAATGTGGAGGAAGAAAGAAGGTGTGCAGTAACTTCACTGATGGATGAAAATCCAACACAGCAGCTTCCTGTGTTGCTGCAACAGCCTGAGATCAGAGGCCGGGATGTTTGTACAAGGAAACAACATGAACTGAGGGGGAATCCAGCCAGAGCTTCACAGAACACATAGTTCATATGCCCAGAATAGCTCATCTCATTATGACACCATGCACACTTTCAGTTCCTCCATGCCAGCTATGATAAATGTGCTTCATGCATTGTGAAGCTGCCAGGAAACATGTCAGTAAGTGAGAACTGATACGAGTGGCTGGTTTCATGATGACAGAGCGGTATTGGTTTGATTAGGTAAGTCCTGCTGGGAGGATAAGGAATCACTGCCCTGCAGTTCATCCTCCAGGAAGGCTGCAGGAAATGTCTCAAGAATGGCTGCTGATTCACCAGACACATCCATCCATCCATCCATCCATCCATCCATCCATCCATCGTCCATCCATCCATCCGATGGTAAATTGAGAGCTTTACCTTCTGGCTCAGCTCTCTCTTCACCACGACAGTGCCAGCAATACTGCTGACTCAACACCAAATCGCCTGTCCTCTCACAGTCCAAGACCCCAAGATATTTAAACTCTCTCACTTGAGGCAGCCTGGACAAGTCGCCAGTTCATCACAGGCCCAACAGACAGAGAGACAAAAAAAAAATTATTTACACCAATGGTCAGTTTAGAGTCACCAGTTCACCTCCACTGCATGTGTTTGGATGTGGGAGGAAGTCAGAGAACCTGGAGGGAACCCACGCAGACACAGGAGGCCCTTTTCCACCGAGGCAGTTCTAGGCCAGAGCCTAATTTGGAACCGGTTCTTTGTGTATCCACCACTGAAGAACCGCCTCTAATTTCCTCTCCTTGCACCTTTCTCTTGTCTCCTTAAAAAAAATCCAGATTGCTTTTGGTTTCTCATTTATTACATCTGTCATCCATAATTTTAGAAGAACAGAAACAGCTTTGACTTCTCTGTTGAGGCCTGTGTCTTTACAGTTTGCTTAACCACACAGTTAAATTGACACTATCTACAGTAAGTGCGTTTAGATACACATTACTAATCTTATATTGTTCTGTTGCAGAGCCTGTGTGTCAGCGCGGCATCCTGTTGGCAGCAGCTGTGAGGCCTTATCTCCATGATTGTAGCAAAACCCCTGTATCTGGTGCACAGTGTACTTTCAACTGAAGCTGGATGGTTAGTTTCGTTTACCACACATGACAGGCATTAACAGTAATTTACGGGCTCAATAGAAACAACAGATGTGAGATTATGACATACAGCCTCTATAAAAATGTGATGTATTTTTATGAATCTCTCTGGTCAGTTTCACTTTTACTTCACTGTATCATAAATGTAATAATGTAGAAGCACATTCAAATCAAACATAATCCTGAGATTATTTGCAATGCTTGTCCCTTATTTAAAACTCCACATGCATTATTTATTTTTTTAACTTTCTCTTTTAGTTGTGACATAGTCCAATGACATATCTGTTATTTTACAGCGCTGCAAAATTCAATAGTGATGTTTTTGGTTTATTTGTCTGTTTGTGTGCAGGATTGGGGGGTTTCTTTTGGGGGGGGGGTCCTTTTTTTTTGGAGAGGAACAGAAGGCACAATTCTTTAGATTTTGGATCATCAGCTGGATCCAGATGTTTTTAAAGGATTCTTTACCATTGTGAGATCATAGGGATGATAACAAGGTTGTTTCTTCTAACTTCACTCACCTTTACAACCCTATAAATTACAACCCGTTGGTTCCAAAGGTCAGTGGGGTTTGGGGAGACCTGGCCTGCAGCATTAGGAGGGAATTAAATTTATGCAAGGAATCATGGGATATAATTAAATTTCCTAAAAGTAGCACAGTAATACAACATTCTTCATAGGACTAATAAAGTGTGATCCTGCTAATATAATGCAGTCCTCTGGAGTCTCAGGGTGTTTTTATGTCTCTTCTTGAATTCATCCTTTTAAGACGTGGGTGTGCACGTGTGTTTCCATCTAATGCCTCCTCCTTCATGAACAATCAAACAGTGTTATCACCTGGCAGGTAACAGCCACCAGGCAATAAAGGACAATGAGGATATTTACTCCTTTAAATCACAGGACACGGAAATGTTTAGAATTTCAGAGGAAATACAGGTGAACACATGCAATAAGCAAACAATGTAGTTAGATAAAATACTCAGGAAACATGACAGACCTGCAGGAACCTCCGTCATCCGTCCGCTACATTGGTGCTCTTTGACTCAGCAAGATTATCCTTTGTTTCAACAGCATCAGCCTGAATAAACATACAGGTTGAAATTTAACTGTAGTGTTGAGTCACTGAAAAGGAGCAGGTCACCCAAAAGGGTCAAAATGGATGAAATGCATATTTTTATTTTTATTTATTTTTATTTGTTAAACAACCTTTTGACACATTTAAAGTAATTTTTTGACTGGATTTTTAGCTTCACCACCAAAAAAATGTCAATCGCAATTGAATATTTGTAAAAAATACGTATATTTTCCTACTATTTATTCTAAGTTAAATCTTTGGCAAGTGTCCATCACAGTGTCTATATGACACATTATAATTTTGAGGTCTATAATAATTTAAGATTATTGAATTCTAGAATAAATAATAGAATAATAATATTATAGAATTAAGTGATTAAATTATTTTAAAAGGAAATAATGCACTCAGACACAAAAATATACGTCATGTCATTGACCCAAAAGAGCTGGGTGAAGTTTCAGAGTCTACACAACATTTCTGGAGCTTCACAGTAAAACAGCTTTGCTTCTGCATAGAAGGTAAACGTTGATCTCGCCTCACGCAGCATATGAATGCTGCAACGCTGTTCTGCTCCATAATGCCCTAGGCGAAGGTAAATCTGATTTGAACAAGTTGTTAGTAAAACCGTTAAAGCAGCTTTTTAGTTGAATATTTTTTAGGCCTTGCTCAGATCAACTAAAGCTGTGGCAATATGTCAAGAAAGTTATAATTATTTGTAGAGTAGAGTAGGTCCAGGACTAAATCCACAGTAAAGCAGCAGCTGGTCTACAGTGATGCTGATGGTTATTTGTCTCCATCTAGTGAGTGAATCAGATTCACACACTAAATTATAACTGAGTCATTCCTCCATCCTCACTGGAACAACAAACAACACGGTGACAGGACAACAACAGAGATTATTCGCTTACAACAACAACATGTGTGGAATCTGAAAAGTTTATTATATTAATAGAATAATAATCTTTTTTTTAATAAAGAATGCTTGTAAGTAAAATATGACACATTGCTGAATATTAAGCTAGTATTTTCTTTTATCAGAATCATGTTTCAGATGAGTTAACAGCTTCACTATATCGTGATTTTTACCTCTGAACTTCTCATATGATTTTATTTCAAACTAGAATCCAGTCGCCTTTAATTCAAATCCAGCTTTATCCCAAATCAAACTCACAGCCCTGGAACCTTGATCTAAGGTCAGTACTACCACTTAAATCTGGCAGATCCTGATTTTTATTTGGATCTGCGCAAAATTGCACACTCATAGATACCAACCCCCTAAAAATGTCTAATTTTTCATCAAAATCTCTGCATTATCCCTCCGACAATGAGGTTATGTTTTCACCCATGTCAGTTGGTTGGTTGGTTTTTGGTGCAGATCCTAATAAAGGGGCAGATCCACTAATTTATCAAGTAATGCATCAATCTTGTTGAGAAGAATCTGGCATATTTAGGGGGGTGGAGTCTATGAGTCTGTGCAATTTGGTGCAGATCCAAATAAAAATCCTGATCCACTAGATTACTGGGTTATGAGTATGATTTTGGATAAGCGCTCCACTAAGCACCAATCCAGTTCTCTGAGACATTAAAGAAAATGAAAATTGTCCTATTTTACATTATTGAATAATGTGTTAAAAAAATTATGAGGTCTATTCTGGCTCAGGATCCATCCTCACACCAAGTTTCATGGAAATCTATTCAGTAGTTTTTGCATAATCCTGCTGACAAACCAACCAACAAACAAACAGACATGAGTGAAAAAATAATACTCCAATATCTTTAAATACACATTACTGCTAATACGCATATATATAAATATATATGTCACTTAAATGGAGTACTTTTACTTGGCTGTATATTGTCTGCCATATTGCAGTGAGGTGCTGTAGTCGTAAATGACCACCAGGTGTCGCACTTCTCCTTCCTTTTTTTGCAGTAAAAACAAACTTTTTCCTGGAGGGAGAGGAGGGATCACAGGAGAGCGTGAAAGAAGAAGAAGAAATGTTCTTTACATGTTTTACTGTCAGACTCGGCGACTGTCTTCACTTTAGGATTTACCGAAACCACCTTTTATTCTCCTCTTGGTGGTTCTTGTATTGCAGGAGTAAAGTGTACGTATGCAGGGGAACGTAGTAATGCGCTCAGTAACAGTTAGGTAAAACGGGGTGTCGACAGGTAACCAGAGTTTACCGAGGAAAAACGGGATTACACCTTTACCGGATTTTGTCTCTTGCTCCGGGTTCCGTGTTCGGGTTTACCCTCTTCTCCTGTCTTCACCACCGGGCTGCAGTTCGGAGTTTACCTCGGCAGAAGAAATGTCGGAGGAAAAGCGGGATATTCCCACCGAACTGTTCGGTAAGATTTTAAATATAACGATTATTTACTATCGATGACGTAGTTCGCTAGCTTAACTTTAGCTAATTTAGTTGTACTCTGCTACTCTCTCGACATAATTTCATAATACTACTAATAGTACTTCTTTTACGACTTGACGACAAAGTCACTACAAAAAAAATTTGATAAATAAAGATAAAACACTAAAATAAAAGCTAGCCTGTGTCATATAGGACTTAATCACACAATAACTTTATCACACATTATCAACAGCTAGCTTAAAACCACAAGTCACTTCAGGGATGTAATGCATTACAGGTTCATTTACAGACATATAGGAATATTATACAGACAAACTAGGGCATAAAATGCCATAAATTAATTATATATCACATTAAACAAGAAGTTTCTCATGAGAATATTGCAGAATTTATAAAATGATACCACAGGAAAAAAAAAACTCCCAGTTAAATGTATACTATGAACTTAAATACCACTATCCTGACTATGATAGGAGCACACTGATGATTTTTCCATGCATTAACTGATGAAATGTCAACTCTTTCTGCCCTGTTGTTGCTGTTATTTTCATGCCCTGAGGGCCAGGCTGGCTACCTGAGAGCTGCCACTTCCTTATCTGAAGTGGGGGAGAGAGAGGAAAGTTTGGGAGAGAGGTGTGTCCTGTGAAATTCCTTTGGATTGTGAGATATTATCAACACAGGCTGCCTGGATGACTGCGCGTAAAAAAAAAGAAAGAGAAAATAAACTGCAAATCACTGCAATTGTGCTGGAGAAAGTAGCCTAAACTGTTGACTTTGCACTGATTGATGAAAATCTGTGAAGTCTCTGTTGAGGCTATTTAGAGTTTGACCTACAGTTGGAAGCTAAATTATTGAACCCTGGTGTATAATAGTTTTTTTCTTCTTTTTTTTTTTTACACAATATACTATTTATCAGCTGTTTGATATAATTAAACCACACAACAATAGTTTATTAGCTCAATGCAACAGATAAAATGCACAGAGTACTGCAGTCTCAAAATTATTCAACCCCTTGAATATCATCCCTCATCAGAGACACTTTGACAGTCTGTGTAAATCCATGTATCATCCAGCATTCATTCACATTCATTTTTCAAAATAAAAACAAGAAAAAAATAATAGTTTTTCTTTTTCTTTTTCAATATTCGTTTCCAGAACCGAATTAAAAGAAATACTGCGGTCAGCTCCGGCTCACGCCACTTGTGTCCGATGTAAAAAAAAAATAAAAATGCGATGTTTGTGCTTGTTATCCGTTTTTTTCGATTTGGTTTTGGAAACGAATATTGGAAAAAAAAATGGGTGTTTTTATTTTATTTTGAAAAACAAATAAACCAATGATACATGGATTCAGTACAGCTAAGTACACTGAGCATTCTAAGGAACACTGGACATTCTATCAGGAGAACAATGGACATTCTATCATAGAAATGTATCATTTCAGTCATCGAGCAACTCTGGCACACCAGAAAAGTTGGCTCCAGTAGCCCAGAACCACCTAGGATGTAGGAGAGGAGAGTCTACAGACTCCAGCAATATTCACACCACTTTTCTCCTCCATTTATTCACAAAGATATGAATTGAAACAGAAATGTGTCCTGTGGATCTGTAAACCTCAAAAGGTTACAGGTAAAAGACAAAATATTGAACCGGGCAGCTCTGTTCACACAGACTGTTCTTTCTCTGGGACATTAGAAAAACCCAACACTGGGTGGTGAGCCTGACTCAGTGACCTCGTGCTGTTTGTTATGGAGTCCAGTCTCACGAAGCTGTACATCACTGAACTGACTGATGAATGGGGCCTTTTTGTTGCCAGCTCCTGATTTTAATTTTAATAGGACAGACTGACGTGACGCTGCTCATCAGCAGTGTTTGGAAGCTAAGAGAAGAGTAACATAATAGTGGCTTAGCATACAGCAACAATAAGCACAGCTGAAAGTCACAGCGCTGCTCGTCGGAGGAGTTACTTTCAGAAAAGAGGCGCCTCCTCAGTGTTGTGTCTCTGGCTACAAAAGATTGTCTGTACAGCACATACCTCCACCGAGTCCCAGCAGTACTATACATCTGTTTAGCTTGTCTGGCTCGTGCCCCACCCCTGCACAAAGTGTCAGAGAAGTTGGTCAAGTAGATTTTGTGTAATCAGGACAAATGTAGAAAAAAATAAACCCTAATTTTTAATATGAAAGAAAGAATTATAAAAAAAAAATAATCCTGGATCCACTCCTTTAACCCCCATCCTTCAAAGCTTCATGGAAATCGGTCCAGTGCTTTCTGTGTAATGCTTCTAACAAACCAACCAACCAATAAATAAATAAAGGGGCACCGGTGGAAACATAACCTCCTTAGTGGAGTTAAAACACCACAGTAATATAAATGTAAAATATGTAAGCAGTACAGAGAGGCCTGGCTGGTTTAAGGCCAGATAAAGTCATCTTTCCATGTTGCAAATGAAGCTGATCAGAGCCGTCAGACGGACACAGAGGAACAGGCTTTAACTAACATCAAACACTTTTGCAGCTTATTATTCCTATAAAGTATTTAGTCGTGTGGGAAACCCTGAAGTTGGACGGAGGGAGAGAAATGCATGTGTTTCTGATCAGCCTGCACGCTTCAGCTTCATGCTCTAATGTTTTCATCCTCTGTATGATCTCATCATGTGTCTGGGCGCTGAGAGGAGGAGGGCTGGATGATGTCATGAAGGAGGGTCCGAGCGCCCTCTTACTCATTAATTAATACTTCTCCTCTGGCATGCAGAGCCACCCTCACACTCCTCTGTATCCTACCTCATTGTTCTGTCTTTACCTCCTCCTCCTTCTCTACTCCTGTCTTTTATTAAATCCTCCTAACTTTTACTTCTTCAGCCTCCTCCTCCTCCTCTCTCCATCTGTCCATGGTTTTTCCCTCCACTGCTAAAAAAAAAAAGAGTGGAAAAACAGCAGGGGTTCATCATAACTCCGTCGGTACTTTTTCTAAATACAGAGCCGAATGAAGCAGGTAGAATCTGTCTGGTCAGGAATACATCATGGTTGTGTTCATATTTCTGCTTGAGATGAGCAGTAATATCCTCAGTGTTTTCAGTTTTATAAAATAGCTCATAGAAATCTGCATTAACACAATAATCCTAATTAGTCTAATTACAGACTAGTGTTTCTGGTGAGGGCAGCAACGTTTTAATCTACCTGTCAACGAATCGTGCACACCCTTACTCCCCGATCTAAACAGTGAAAACAACAGATGTAGTCAAGTAGTGTGAGATCATGGGTTCTACCCTCATCCATGCTCCATCCTTTAAGCATGTTTTGTGGAAATCAGTCCTGTAGTTTTTGCGTAATCCTGCAACAAATACAACAATCAACAAAAGGACACAGGTGAAAGTAGAACCTTTTGCAGAGTTGACAGCAGCTAAAGTGCAAAAGAACATAATCAGGGTCGCATGTATGATGTGAGAGCCTCTGCTTAGTGTAAATCTAAATCAACAATGCTTTTTTTTTTTAAATGCTTTGAATTATTATGTCTTTCAATAAAGAGATATTGTTGCCGATGGTTGAGCAGCCAGTCAACTTCTAGTTACTGGAATTATTGGCTTTGAGAGGAAATAAAATAAAAACTTATCCCATCTAGATTTTTTTAAAGTCACTTCCATATTTATTCATTCATTTGAGTTGGATGTTCAGCGAACCAGATTTATTTATTTGGGTGATATTGGCTGATTTATTGGTTATCTTCTTTTTCCTGCTACAAACAAAAGAACCTTGTAGGATCAAATCTGCCTCCACACGTCTGATATGTTGTAACGTGATCCGTCCAGCTGTTGTGGCATTAATGTTCTTGTCTGTCGTAGAGAGCGTGCGGGATGCAGTGGGTCGAAGGGTGAAGCTGACCCTAAGGCGCAAAGTCCAGCTGGAGGTCAAAGGTGACAAGGTGGAGAACAGAGTGCTGGTGAGTGACAGATGTTTGGTTCTTTTTCTAAATTCTTAAATGTATAAGTATTGGGGTTTAGGCATGTAAATGGATGTTAACTCCTCTTAAAGGATTGTTGTTGTTCAGAGAACTTGAAACGTTTTACTTAAAGCAGACGTTTATCTTTCCTGTCCGTTGAAAATAGCTGGATGTTTGTTTGTTTTTTACCTCCCTCCAAGGACATTATGCCATGTCTGTTTTTCTCTTGGTTGGTTGGTTTATTGGTTAGATTAAGCAAGAAGCAAGGAAGAATGGGCCGTGAGCCAGGAAAATAGGAAAATACACATTAAATTGACAAGTTACACCATTCTACGTTCCACCTATGTACACAAAAACAGCTACACTGATTTCCATGGAACTCTGTGTAGAGGTGGGTCATAGGTCAGCTAAGCTAAACAGACGAGTGTTCCATTCTTCAGCCTTGGTGGAGTTACACACTCTAAATGGTCTTTTACATGAAGGAAGTATTTCATTTGACCTTATGGGGGAAGAAATGTTGCTTCAGGTAAAGGTGAGAAGAGAACATATGATCTAGAACATACGATCTAGAACATATAATCTAGAAGGGCACCTGCAGAGCGCGTAACTCCACCAGAGCTTCAAGAGATTTCCTGGTTCAGTATCTTGATTGAGGCTGAGAGGAGCTGTGAGTCATGATCTGATGATGGTTGTCTGTCTGCCTCAGACCACTTCTTCATTGTTTGCCTCTGCAGCTGTAAAGATACAGAGCTTCACAAATCAAGTGGGCAAACTGGCAAAGTCTTCCTCGTGAGGGTTCAGAACCATTCAGAGCATCAGTGAGGTCAAGTCATTGATGATTGAGTCCCACAATTCTTCCACCCCAAAGAGATTCTTTATGGAGAGGTCTATGTGCACAGGGGCATTGTGAGGTTGGGGCATTGTGAGGTTGGGAATTGTGAGGTTGGGGCATTGTGAGGTTGGGGATTGTGAGGTTGGGGCATTGTGAGGTTGGGGATTGTGAGGTTGGGGCATTGTGAGGTTGGGGATTGTGAGGTTGGGGCATTGTGAGGCTGGACCCAAACTGTTACCAGAAAGTTGAATGTGCATTGTTTACTAAAAATCATTAGTTTTTCACTGGGTTTGGATTCAGGAGGCCAGTTTAAAACATGGTCTACAGTAGAAAATATATGCTGGACAGAGGTTTTCATGATGAATCTGGATCTAGAATCTAGTCAGCTAGACCTCCAACTAAAGCTGCAGCTTCTTTGTCTTTGAGTCATGAACAATAAACACAGTGAGATACGAACCAGGAAGAGACGTGAACATGTCGACTGATTATTTGACTGTAAGAGTTTAGTGTAATTTAAAGACAATACTGCAGATGTAAGTGAAGGTATTAACATGTCTCTGGCTGCAGACTCAGAGTTGAGAAAGAGTTGTGTGTTTTTTGTGGCAGGGTATCTGGTTTCATGTAGCTGCAGGTATGTGAACTCACCTCAGCCCTCTTTCTGTCTGTGTGTGAATAAAAAGTTTTAAAAAAGGGCTTCCAGATGTCTGAAGTTGACCTTCTGTTTTTAGCACAGTCAGCCGAACGGTCAGCTTTAACCCAGAAACTAAGATTACACAAGTTTTATATTTCTTTTATTTTTATTTTTGCACATTTCCTTTTCCTTCCTGTACCACATCACTGCAGAATGTGAATGCAGACTCCTGTCAGGACTTGACTTGAGCCCACTCACAGCCACAGGGTGTTGGAACACACACACACACACACACACACACACACACACACACACACACACACACACACACACACACACACACACACACACACACACACACACCATTCCACAGCTGTAGACCAGCTCATGCAATCAGTTTTAGAAATGAGGCAAAACAGACTAAATGCTTCATGTTTATGTGTCGGGCAGATTTTTCTTTGTTGTTTTGAAGAAGAAGAAAGTTAAGTTTCCTAAACCGTGTCAGGAAACAGAGGAGTGAACTTCATTTATAGGGCTGGGAATGTCCCCATCATGAAGCATTAGCTGATGATTCATTGCCAAATAAATAACACAATGAACAGTTTCTACAGCTATCATCTACAGAGTGACTGTTTCATCTCCTGAATCAGGAAGATCTGCAGTCTTTACCCCTTAACATCAGACATGATCAGCTCTATGTGGGCTCACAGCTGTAAATCACCTGAACCAGGACGTCCAGACTCAATAACTGAAAACAGGTCAGCTGGTTTATATCTGATCCTCTCCAATGAGCCTCCTGTCAGTCAGAGAGGACCTCTGATCCTAATTGCTGAGCGTGAGTAGATCTGACCTGGAGTAACCTCTGTTCTTCTGTGGAGGGTAACTGTACATACAGCCGGCTCAGCCTCCTGTCCACTGCTGCTCTCAGAAAGACCGTTTCAGACCATGAGCCAACAAATGATGTGTGCATTGATGAGAATAAGGTACTAATTCTGCCTGTTTGGTCGAGCAAGTGGCCAAAATGTGCTCTCTCTCTCTCTGCTAAGTGCGAAGTTCAACACATGGTAAAAGATCATATATAATGTCGTACCACTAAGTAAAAAAAACCTGCTAGCTGTTCTGCATGTGAAGCTGTTTTGTTTTGTTTTATTTTATTTTATTCTATTCCCATATGTAACGGGGACTAATCTGTCCACACCTCAACAACCGCTGGACAGAATTCAAATATCTTTTTTTTTTTAAATAAACAAAAAGGGCATAAAAATAATATCTAATAATTGGAATGTTATTGTAATAATCTATCTGCAATGGAACACTGAGACTTATTACAAATCTTAAAATACTCACCGCGGTACGCTCAGGTTGGATGGTCTGTTTTGTCCTCTTGTAGACTTAACCTTTAGCATATTGTTATTTATAAATCATAAATCTATTCTTGGACTGTTTCCTACTATCTGTCCCTGACATCCATACTGTATTTAAGTGTGGTTGCTCCCTCCCTCTTCTTGGAGTCCTGGATGCATTCAGTTGATACTAAAGGATTAGGAAGAAGGACGTCTGATCAGGCTGAAGACATATGAATGTTTTTATTCTATGACTCCTTTATTTGTTCCTCTATTTGTTTAATTGTTCGATGTTTGTTTTAGGTCTGTTTCTGTGCTGCCGTCCATCTTGGCCAGGATTCTCTTGGAAAAGACATTTTTGATCTCAATGAGATTTTTTTCATATAAATAAAAAAACACATATCGATATTAATAACAAATTCAAAAAGGGAGTTTTTTTAATAACTGAAAGCAGGAACCTCCACATAAATGATTCTATATGACAGTTTATCAGAGCTCCAAAAGGCAACTGTGCACAATATAGCATTTTTCAATATTTATGGATTTTATTTATATCTATATATTTATTTATATCTATTCTCCTCTAATAAAACAACTTTTACTTTTATACATGTGAGTCAGAGTTGTGTTATTTTCTATATGTGTCTACCTTTTCTAACAATGTTAAAATGTATGCCTAATCTACATGGTGAAAGATAAACAGAGCTCTGTGACTTTCTGTATCGACCATCGAAGAAGTTTGAACATGAGTTGTTCTTATTAATTAAACTTAACTCAAACACATGTTAATACATCATGTGTCTGTTACACAGAGGAAGACTGTGATGCTGAAACACCATATCTTCCTCTGCAGTGAGTCTGTCTCTCATACGTCTCTGTCTCCTTCCTCAGGCCTTGGCTTCACATCGAGCCTATCTGCTGACGGCACGCATCCCCTCCAAGGTTAGGAAAGGTTTACCCTCCTCATCCACAGACACACATCTCCTTCTCCTCCTCAAAGAATCCCCCATCCTGGATCTGTGATCTTCTCCTGTCATTCCTTCTCATTCCCTCCCCATCTTCATCCTCTTCCTCCTCTTTTTGGAGTGTTTTGCTCATATGCTTATGTCATTATTATCTGTCATCAGTATGTCAGTCAGTGCATCACTCTGGTCTTGATTGTTGGATGCATTGCCTTGAACTGTCATCATTCATGATGTCCAGAGGCTGCTGCTGATGACTTTGGTGATCCTCTCTTTCAGTCACTGCACCCTTTCAAAATATGCAAAATCTCAAGTCAACACATTTATAAATGTATTTAAAAACACTCTGCATCCCCCTGACAGCCAACGCGCACACACACACACACACACACACACACACACACACACACACACACACAATAAGTGGTTATTGTGGGGGTAAATGTGGCTCACGGTCAGTAGGAAACCTGAGCCTGAGGATTCACACAGCTGCTCTGTTCTAGCAGGGATGGAGCAGAAGCAGATATACAGCTGCTGGTTCACAGCCCTCAGTCACTCCCTGTACTTCAAACCATTGGCTGCTGCTTCTCTCCGAAGCCCTGCCTGGAAATTTTATTTTTAATGTGTGATCATTCCTGATCTCTCCCAGTCGCTCCTGTGGTCTGTAGTGGTAAAGTCTTTTCAGATTCCCAGTGGACATGAAGTCCGAGGGTCACGGACCCAGTCAGGAAAAACTTCTCATGAAAATACATCATCAAAATCAGTGTCACATGTTCCTTTCCCCCATGTCACAACGTCAGTCATATGACTATCATATTTTTAATCTCAGTGAGGACTTTACCTGGTAAAATAAGGGATATAATGATAATAATAATAATAATAATAATAAATGTCATGCTTCCAACTACAGATTTCATTTTATTTGCGATGCATTCCGTTCCTTTGTGAAACAGAGCAGTAGTTCAGTAGTTTTTGTTCCATAATTAAGGAAAATGTTGAAAAACATCAATGTTAAGAGAAGTGGGGGGGGGAAATTCCTCCATCTGCTGCTCAGTCTGGATCGAGCCCTCGCTCCACCCTCACAAAGGTTGGTGGAAATACTTCCTGTAGTTTTTGCGTAATCCTGCAGACAACAAACGGACATTTGGTGAAGACATAACATCCCTGGCTGAGTTAAATGTTTTTGCCTTTATTGACTGGATTTCAATCCGAATCCTTTACATTTGTATTATTTGGTTGTTGATTCATCAGGTCAGAGTTATTCTTGAGAAGAGTGCATTCCTCCACGAGGTCAGACAGTCCTGTCCAGTCTGAAAACCTCCCACCAAACAGTGGCTGACTAAAGATCACCCCCCTACAAATATGTACTTTGATGCAGCAGATCTGGATTATTCTGGATCTGTGCCATACTATACAATACACACTCATAGATATCAACACCATAAATATGTGTTGTTGTGTTTTTCACATCACGATATTTTGATTCTATAAACTAGAGGAAGCGTCTTTGCAATGCAGAACAATGTGTTAGCCTTTCTCTCAACACCTGGGTCCAATTCAGTGCCTTCAGTGTCATAGAATAATAAGATGTTATAGAATATAGAAATACTTAAACATAGAGAAATACTTAAATATAGAGAAATACTTAAATATAGAGAAATACGATAGAGACATACTTAAATATAGAAGATGAAAATATTGTAGTCTCTCTTTCCCTTCTCTCTCCCTCTTGTTCTTTATTCCTTTATACCCAGATGCCGATACGTCCCTCCATATGGAGACGTCTGATAGTTTTACCCACAATGCATCTGTGACAGCCTGTGGGAAAGGAAAACAATGAGAGGGAAAAAAGTTCACCTGCAGGGCGACAAACAGAGAGAAAAACATGCAGCATTAGAGAAGATATTTAATGCAGAGTTAGATTTCTTTATCAGCTGACAGCCCAAAATTCAAGTAAACTAATTACAAAAACCTCAGATTGTAAATCACAAATTCCTTTTTGGATTTAAACTATTATATATATTATAATATTATTATTATAAAAGGAGAAGTGAACCTTTCCTGACCTTCTATTTTTGTCGTTCTATGGTAACCCTCCAGGCTTCCTTCTAAAGAGTGAATCAGACCAGAAACATATGAATAAGTAGGAAAGTGTGATACAGACTGAAATACTGGAACTAAGGGTTGAGGTTCAGACATGAACTCCTGTATTTCAGCCAACAGAGTCCCAACAGACCATGACCAATAAATAGTTAATAAAACCTCATCATAATAATAACAATTTAAGTTTTTTGGAAAAGTAAAACCATCTTTCAAGTTGACTGATCCCCAAAAGATAAACCGGACCTCAAAAAAAATCTGTATTTGTAGAGGCTGGTCTTCATTCAGCCGCTGCAGGGTAAGAGCTAAGCAGGTGGAGGTATGTGCTATTATTACAGATTAATCTGCAAATTATATTCAGGAATAATTGATCTTTTTGTCAATGAAATGTCAAAAAGATCCCAAAGTGGCGTTTTTAAATGGAACCAGCAGATGTTTGATGTTTGATTGCTTGAAAAATAGCTGGCAGCTAGTTAACTCAAGAAAAAAACATATGTATATTTTATTTATGTTTTTCTCACATAATTAATACAGACTGAAAACAGCAATATTCACACAGCTAAGATAGCCTCTGAATAAAATCTGTTGAACTTCATCTGCCAGCTGACCCCTGATCTGTTGTTCCAGAGTGGGCCAGTGGTTTTTCTAAGTGTGTGTGTGTGTGTGTGTGTGTGTGTGTGTGTGTGTGTGTGTGCGCGTGCGCGTGCGCGTGCGTGCGTGTGTCTGAAACAGAGGCTGGTCTGTCCCAGCAGCAGAGGGAGAAAAAAAAGACAATGGAGGAATTTAACAGCTGGAAAGGAGGGGAGGGGGCACGCTTTCTCTATTTCCCCTGTCCTCTCTCTCTCTCGCTCTCTCCCTCCCTCCCTCCCTCTCTCTCTCTGTCTCTTTTTCTATCTCTTCTATCGTACAATATTTTATTTATTCCTCTCATTCTTCCATATTTCACATTTTTTTTCCACACACCCTCCCTTTTTTCTGTCTTTTTTTCCCCTCAATTTCCCACCCTTTTCACTTCAATTGCACTCTTGGCAGCAAGTTAGGAATCCGCTTTTATTGTAGTCCACTTTTACTTTGTCTCCAGATTCAAAAGGAATGTGTGTGAGGTTGTCCAGACATTTGTGCTGCAGACTGTGTATCTTGTGTGTTTTTATATTTGCTATCCTTGGGGTTTGGTCTTAATATTTGTCTTGATGGTCTTAATGTCAGCTTCATATCAATATGTATATCTCTTTAATAGAAACGATTGATGCTCAGACTTTAATGAAGGAGCATTGTAGAGGTTTCTCATTCATTAAAGTTCTTAAAGTGAACGATCCATTAAGGCAGACGTATTTCCTTATAAAGGTCATTGTGACATAGTCAGCTGTTTTGTCTTGAGCTCTTATCTCTACTGCTAAACTCCAAAGCAAGTCAGAGCTTGATTAGAGTCGACTCCGTCAACCTGAACAGTATTTTTAACTCGCTGGCAGCCGTTTAAGTTTTTGAGTTTAAAAAGCTTTGAAATTAAAGTAGAACAAAGTTTAATTTACAAGCAATGACGTGCCTATTTATTTATTTCAGTCTACACCGATGCTGTTGCTCATGATTTGCTTGTGTTAGCATGTTGCAGGATTTTCCTTGAGCCTCTGTTACACAACATTTTTATCATGAAACTTTTTCCCATTGATTCTCAGTCTTAGCCACAACATCACATCCTGTACCTCCTCTCCTGCGACCCTGCAAAAGAAAAGTGGTTTAATAAAATGGATGGATGGGAACGGGATAGAAACAAACACATGCTAAGGAAGCAGACTATTATCTAAAACACTATGAGGTTTTCCTTCACTGGAACTCAGGGGCCCAAACCTTTAAAAAAAAACAAAAAAAATGTGTGTTCTCACACACACTTGTATATACAGTACATACTTTATAGCGTACATTAGATATTGTGGCCAATCACACGTGCTGACCGAGTAAAACATTCTGTGACATCATCACCGCTTTGGTTTGAGGACTACTGTTCTGACATTTTGGTGGTTGTCATCTTGGTTTTTGGAGGCAGAAGCTGGGGAGAACATCCTGGTTGGACCTGACTGAGGGTCCGAGGACAGGCTGTGGTAGCCACTTGTCAGTCACATGGTAGCCACATGCTAATGAACACCCTGCTCCATCATCTGTTTTACTCTACATGGGATCAGAATTTACAAAATGAACAGTGAAAAGTAGGGTCAATTTCTCATCGGTGATGTCGCCCCCTGCTGGCCATTAGAGAGAATGCAGTTTTAAGGCACCCCTCACTTTTCAGAGCTGAAAGCTCTGCCCATGTTTTATACAGTCAGTGGTGCAAACAAAGCAGCCATGGCTGGTTACAACCTTTTAATCACATCTGTTACATTCAGTTGTCTGAAACGGGTTCGACATCACATGTCATCCTGCTCTCTTCTGTGAAATGATGCCCTGAACCTTAAAAATGAGACCTCAACATATGAATATCAGGGGAGCATTTGTGCGAAAACAAAAATGTTCCCATGTTGTTGAAATATCCTGGAAAAAGCCCAATCCTGGTTCTCATGAGACGCAAACTAACCGCTTTAAATGTTTGATCCTGAGAAGTTCTCCTTTGGGACACAGAATGTTCCATTTGTGAGTTGTTGAAGCAAAACTAAACACAAATAGTCAACTAGCTGTTGGTGTTTCCTTCAACCTCGACATCTTCTAATGTCTCAATAAATAAGATGTTGAAATGTAAGATTAACTTCACATATTAAGTTCTTACTGTGTTGCAATTCATCGTCTGTGTCATCCTGCTTGTTTTAGGTTGAACACTCCTTTAGTTACTTGGACATCCAGGGAATCAGCAGCACCAAGCCTACTCAGGTACACACACACACACACACACACACACACACACACACACACACACACACACACACACACACACACTAAAAAATAAGTGTTGCATTATTGTACCACAAAGCCACCAATCATATTCCCTGATGTCTTTCAGCACCGCCTGCGTTTCAGGCAGGATAAGGAGGGATATTGACTGATTTATTGGCTGAATTGTTTTTGGGAGTTGTCATATTCCTTCTTCATACAGGCTATGTGCATGACATCACAGCAGGCTGAAGTCACCATGGTTACACACTCATTGAGTGGCAACACTGTTAAAGCAACTCTTTACAAACTGCACTGAGGATCAAATAGAAACGAAGACTCTGTTTCTGTCTGGTTCTCTCTTTAGAATGTTTTCACAAATATATTTTAATGATACTGTTTAGCTGCCAGATGTTGACCAAGCACCGCCCACCTCACACTACGTCACCCAGCAGCCACAGTGTTTATTGGTCCAGTGTGGTGCAGTGAATTCTGGTTGTTGTAAACATACTACCACTAACACTGATTTTAATATTTACATCTTCCTGCAGAATAAACCAGTGGTTCCCAAACCTTTTTTTTCTGGGAACCCACATTTTTAAAATGACAAACCATCGCGACCCAAATCATAATAGACCTTATCTATAAATGAACATTTTTACTGCCGTCTGCATCATCCTATTATCTTGAACAGGTAAACCAGACATTTCAGAGTGAGATACATTTAAATTACAACTACATTGTATGCCTATTGAAAATATATAGTGTACATATGTTAAATACATTATAGATCCGACTAGATAAGTGCATTTAGACGTCGTCATTTTTATCTCCTCTTATCAAATATAAACATTTTAAATAGGCTACTTTATAAATGTGAAAAAGCACTGAGTAAACGGAGTAAACAGACACTCATTGAAAGGTTTTTATGTGAGAAATAAAGAGCATTTTAACTTAATATACGGGAACTCATTAGTGAAACAATCTTCACATTTAACTGCTTAATATGAGACAAATTAAATGCATTATGTGCGCTGTGATTGGCTGAACTCCATGTGTGGTGGAGCTAGAAACACGATGCCTAGTGGCTGAAAGGTGAACTGCAGATCTAAATCTAGAATAATAACAAAATAGGATCATAACTATTTTATTTGACTATTGTATTTTTATTTGCCATGTAGTCAGACATTTAACACTCAGACCAACTATTAGGTGTGTGTGTGTGGTGGGGGGGGGATTGGTGGGAATGTGATGTCAGCATATACCAACACAACAAACAAAAATATGAATGTTTAAACTCTTTTCTCTTTGGCTCCTCCCACTTAGTGGTGGTCTTTAAAAACACAGGTCAAGCTTAAGGAGAGTTTCAGCTTCACTCACCCACTTGTCTTTTTCATCAACTCATCTATTGTTTCTTGCTCCTCTGGCGCCCCCTGCAGTTGATTCTGGAGCATGAGCGAGGCCCCTGGAGCCTCCGGCTGGCCTCGGTGGAGGAGGTGGACGAGGTGATCGCTCTCATCGGCAGCTACCTGCACCGGATCTGCCCCGCCGGCTCACCTGTGTAGGTACCAATCAAAAGATCGAGTAAGAGGAAGGAGGCGAGGAGCTCTGCCAGGGCTCTGAGAGGGTTGGACAGGAAGGAAAGGCCTATAAATCATGTAAACGTTATAGATTAATGACTAAATGAAAGTATTACTATGTACTATATCTTTCTACAGTAAATGAGTTCCACCTCCTCACATGTTTTTATACCCATTCTGAGATTTTGATCAGGTTTAGATGTGACTGTTTCTCTTTTCTTCTTTTTCTCTCTCTCTCTGTAAGGAAGGAAGGTGATGAGGAGGCTGAGCCTGAAGCCTCCAGAGAGGATGGCGGCCCTCCAGGCGGTCTGGGACGAGCAGGGCTCGGCTGATCTGGGACCCTGCGGTAAACCAGCCTCAAAGTGTGAAACATCTGAAGGCGTCTGTGTTTAAGTTCTGAAGGTTTTTGTCTTGTCTGGTTATAGGAGGGTTTTCTCATCAGTACTGGTGTGTGTGTGATAACCTCGGTCTGCCGTACAGAGAGGAGGTCCAATGGGTCGGTGCTGTAGAGACAAATCAACTCTTTATTCTCTGCCTTTTTCTTTTGTCTTCATATAGTTTTTATCTGATGGTTGTTGTTTTTTACTGGTAGCATTTTTAATCTGCTGCTGTTAAACTTTCCTCATTTCATTTTCCTCTATTTCATCTTCTACATTTTGTTTGTTTTCTCTCTTTCTTTCTTTCTTTCTCTCTCTCTCTCTCTCTCTCTCTCTTTCTTTCTCTCTTTCTTTCTCTCTCTCTCTCTTTGTTTCTTTCTCTCTCTCTTTCTTTCTCTCTTTCTTTCTCTCTTTCTTTCTTTCTCTCTCTCTCTCTCTCCCTCTCTCTCTCTCTTTGTTTCTTTCTCTCTCTCTCTTTCTTTCTCTCTTTGTTTCTCTCTTTGTTTCTTTCTCTCTCTCTTTGTGTCTCTCTCTCTCTTTGTTTCTTTCTCTCTCTCTTTCTCTCTCTCTCTCTTTCTCTCTCTTTGTTTCTCTTTCTCTTTGTTTCTTTCTCTCTCTCTTTGTTTCTCTCTCTCTTTCTTTGTTTCTTTCTCTCTCTCTTTGTTTCTCTCTCTCTTTCTTTCTTTCTTTCTTTCTCTTTCATTCTCTCTTTCTTTCTTTCTCTCTTTGTTTCTCTCTCTCTCTTTCTTTCTCTGTCTCTTTCTCACTCTCTCTCTTTCTCTCTCTCTTTCTCTCTCTCTTTGTTTCTCTCTCTCTCTCTCTTTGTTTCTTTCTCTCTCTCTCGCTTTGTTTCTTTCTCTCTTTCTTTCTCTCTCTCTTTCTCTCTCTTTGTTTCTTTCTCTCTCTCTCTCTTTCTTTCTCTCTCTCTTTCTTTTTCTCTCTCTCTTTCTTTGTCTCTTTCTTTCTCTCTCTCTTTCTTTCTCTCTTTCTTTCTTTCTCTCTCTCTTTCTCTCTCTCTCGCTCTCTCTTTCTCTCTCTCTTTCTTTCTCTCTCTCTCTCTCTCCTCCCACGTCTGCTTCAGTCAGAAGTTGGACCGGATTTTCTTTTCCAGCTGTTAATCTCCTTCCTGTCTCTGCCGTCTGTTGAGATGGACTTTGTCTCGTACCTGAACCTGTTGTGATCTTCACCTCCTCCAGGACGTGGACACCATCTATCTCACTCAGGACACCAGAGAGCTCAACCTGCAGGACTTCATTCACCTGGAGAACAGGTATGTGAACTCCTCAGCACCTTTGGTTCATCAGGTATAGTTTCTATGACTGTGATTGTGATGTTAAGGTGAAGGCGAAGGCTAAACAATACAATACAGGTTATTTATGGTTTATGTTAATCAGTGTTCGGGGCCCTAACAGATTTCTTCCTCCCCCTACAGAGATCTGGTGGCGATCATCGCAGCTCTAGAGCACAACCAGTGGTTCACTAAAGTGTCCATCAAAGACTACAAACTGGTAACACGGATACAGACAACTCTACACCTGGACTTCTAATTAAAATAAGCTAAATGTGATAGGAGAAAATATGTAATATGGGCTGACAGTAAGCGAAACTGTGACCTCCAATAACTTTAAACCACAAACCAAAAATGTAGTTTTACATGAAGCTCATTCTGTTTATGCTTCGTTTCACTGAGACCAGAGGAAGTTAACAGCCTGTGTGTGTCTCTGCCTTCCAGTCCACTGATGTGTGTGAGCAGATCCTCAGAGTGGTGGCTCGATCCAGCCGACTGGAGGAGCTGGTGCTGGACAACGCTGGACTGAGAAGGTCAGAGGTCAAGTAATAGAACACATGTCCTGCTCCTGTCTGCTGCATCTGTATAAGTAACATTTCTAATTCCTAGTACAGATAAGAGTAAATAACCTGTTTGGGATCAAAGTCTAAGGGGATATTAGTTCTTATTTATTTAGTTTTATTTGTGTTTGAAGGTCATGATAAACAGTCACACTGTGACGTTTTGTTTCTTCTTCTCTCTTCTTCAGTGATTTTGCTCAGAAACTGGCCAGCGCTCTGTCACACAACCCAGCCTCCATGTTACACACACTCAACCTGAGCAACAACTCACTGGAGGACAAAGGTTAACACACACACACACACACACAGTTCATGTTTCCCATATATTTATTTAACAATGAGGAGGACAGAGGAATGTATTGGTTTTAAATGTGGTTGGAACATGCAGACACTCTGTTAACTCTCACAGAGGCCTTCCAGGTGACGTCATCAGGCGGCCATGTAGACACCTGTCAGCTCTGTAGATACCAATAACTGTCATGTTGCCTCTGCAGGTGTTTCTGCTCTGAGTGCTCAACTGGCCAAACTCCCCATGGGTGTAAAGCACCTGAACCTGTCCAGGACCTCCATGTCTCCTAAAGGTTAACACACAGAAGACGATGTAATGCATCATTATTGTCCTGAGTTGTGTTTTTCCAAGACAATATTAATGCTCTTTTTTTCTTTCTTTTTTTGCAGGTGTAAACAGCCTCTGTCAGGCTCTTTGTGCCAACCCGGCCGTCGCCTCCGCCCTCACACACCTCGACCTGTCAGGAAACTCGCTCAGAGGCGACGATTTACCGGTACACAAGCTGCAGCCTCACAGTTCATTCACCTTTTAGAGGAGACGTGTTTGTGTAGATGTCTGATGTGATGTGTGGTCTGTACAGAACCTGCACAGCTTCCTGAGTCACTCAAACTGTCTGGAGACTTTGGATCTGTCCAGCAGCGACTGCTCTCTGGACCAGGTACAAGCAGCTCGTACACACAAGGTGTTTTTGGACTGGAGGAACCTTTTCATAGTTCTAGGGACACAACAAGTACAGCACAACAAGAACACGGAACGATTGTAGTTCTTAGAGCTCAGTGGTAACTTTAGGAATCTTGAGTGTCATAACTTTATGTTGACTGGTTGAACACATGAGCCAATGCAGCGCGGTCGACCTCCATTTTTAAAAACCAGTGTGAAACATTAGCCACGTAAACAACAGCTGGTAAAGGTAGCCTTAAAAAAACTGAACAAAACCGGAACAAATATTTTTCAAATTGTCATCGTGTGTGGAAATAAAGGCCAATTTAAGGTTCTTGGACGAACTCCCCGGTGAGCAGTTTAGTGTGTTTAACAATTAAAAAACTTGTTGAGTAAAATTTGAAGAATGGCCTCTTTTCAGAAACTAATGAAAGTAATAGGTTAAGTAAATAACCCCCTGTTTTCTTTGTAGGCGTGTGCATCTTTGCTCAGAGGGTCTTTGAAGCATCTTTCTGTCCTCAACATGTCAAAGACGGTCTTCTGTCACAGGTCAGATATTAAACTCACAGCCATCCACCGAACAGCAGACAACTCATCAACTTCTATTATTACAGCCGACATCATCTCTGACGTCTCCTATCAGCTCATAGCTTCTTTAAAGTATTACTGATTTATTAAAGAAATGGTGTTTTTCTCCTGCATATCAACATTCTTCAGTCTGAGATTTTTGTGGTTTTTTGTTCTGAATGTAATTGCTGCAGTCTTTAATTTTAACGTGTCTCTCCTCACATTCACGCAGGAAGTGTAAAGAAATCCCTTCATCCTTTAAGCAGTTCTTCAGCTGTGCTCAGGCTCTGAGCTCAGTCAGTCTGTCAGGAACCAGACTGCCGGTGGAGGCTCTGAAGTAAGACAACGTCCACTCACAGCTGATTTTACACAGCAGTCAAAGAACGCTTTAGTTCTTTATTACAAACCACAATTAGACAAACAGAGGAAGAAAAAAAGTAATAACAGATATTACAGCAGTGTTTCATCAAGTTCTTCTTTATGCAGTTCTTCAAATCATATAAGGAGAAATCCAGACTAGCATTGCTAGGCTAACTCACATTAAATGTCTCAGTTAATTCCCCATAAACAAAACTGGATACTGGACAATGAATTCATTCTGTCAAAGCAGCCCCATATTAGATATTTGGTTGTGATTGGCGGTCAGCAGTAAATGTGTCTGAACAGGCAGGACCTATCAAACATGAGCTTGCAGACTTGTTTGTTTCCAGGTGAGACGTTCATGAAAGGATGTGACATCAGACAGTTTGAGGAACAGAACTGACTTTTTCTCTGTAACTGCTTTTCTCCCTGCAGAGCGCTGTTGTTGGGACTCGGCTGCAACCCGAACCTCAGTGACGTGTCCCTGGATCTCAGCTGCTGTGAGGTAGAACCTCAAACTCACTGCTTAAACTTACTCCCAACACTGAATTCATACAAATGTAGAAAATGAAGGAGCAGCACGTTTAAACTGAGATCTGACCCTCTTAGCTGCGTTCAGGAGGCTCCCAGATCCTGGAGGGTTGTGTTGCTGAGATCCCCAACATCACCAGTCTGGACATTTCTGACAACGGTGAGGACAATTTTTTTTACCTCAGTAACATCTATTATGACACTGTATTGACTTTTAATCGTGGCCTGATCATGTTTCTATGCTGCTCTGCTCAGGTCTGGACATGGATCTGACCACCCTCCTGGTCTGGCTGGCCAAGAACCGATCCATCAGACACCTTTCACTTGGCAAAAACTTCAACAACATCAAGTCCAAGTGGGTGACAGCCTGCATATTCACACTTTTCAGCTGGTTTGAATTAATCACCACATTTAATCACATCTTAATTTTCTTCTGATGTTTTCTCCAGGAATGTGGCTTATGTCCTGGACAGCCTGGTTCACATGATCCAGGAGGAGGAATCGGTGAGTGAAACTTCAGCCATCAGTCAGGTCTATGACCTCTGAGACATCATTTTTACATTTATTTAGTACTGAAGCATCCATTGGACAGTTTACTCAAAATGATCCTACAAAAAAACAAAACAACCTGCCTATAAAAATTCTTTCCTCTGCAGCCGCTGACCTCGTTGTCTCTGGCTGATTCCAAGCTGAAGGCCGACCTCTCCATCGTCCTCAACGCACTGGGCAGCAACACCTCTTTGACCACACTGGACATCAGTGGAAATGCAATGGGAGACATGGGGGCCAAGATGCTGGCCAAAGCCCTGCAGATCAACACCAAACTCAGGTGAGCAAAGAAACATCATATCTTCAGACTGAAGCACAAAAGTTTGGTCGCTGCTAAATCTGCATCAGACTGAAACAAGTTTCTCACAGCTACAAGGAAGAAGAGAAAACTTTGCTTTATTCAAATGTTTTGTCTACATTTGTTCTCCTGTTTCGTTCTGTGTTTGTCTGCAGGACGATAGTGTGGGACAGAAACAACGTCAGTCCTCAGGGTCTACAGGATGTTGCTGCTGCTTTGGAGAAGTATGTTTAAAAGTCAGTCAAGATAACATGTCTCGTTTTACCAAAGTCAGAGAAGGAGCTGCTGTATGTTGGACTGACTCTGTACTAGTTTTAACAAGCACTTTTATCTCCCCATCAGGAACTACACCATTCGTTTCATGCCTATTCCCATCATGGATGCTGCTCAGGCACTGAAGACGAGCCCAGAGAAGACAGAGGATGCTCTACTAAAGGTTGTTTCCTGTTATATATGGATCCATGTAGATTATTCTACAGCCTCTGCTGTATTTTATTAAGATTATTAAAATCTTATGTTCTGAAAGTGATTTTTGAGACTCCATTTGTTGTGTTTTGTGGCCCAGATGGAACAGTACCTGCTGAGGAACCATGAGACGCGTAAATACCTCCAGGAGCAGGCATACAGGCTGCAGCAGGGAATAGTCACCACCACCACGCAGCAGGCAGGCACAGCAACACACACAGACTGGGTTAGTGTCACTATACTGTTCACTGAGTGACCTCTGACCTCTCTGTGCTGCAGATGATGGACATGATATGTGTGAAGGTGCAGGACCACCTGAACTCCCTGATGTTCACAGAGACCAGCTCAGTCCAGGAGGACATGAAGGCGGCAGAGAACCTCATGAAAGACGCCAAGAACTCCAAGACAGTAAGAAGACATGCAGACTGTGTTTAAAACCACAATCCACCAACTTCCATCATGTCTGAGACACCGATAAGACACAGATAACACCTCACAAAAACAAGAATTTAAACTATAAGCTGGTGAAAATATAATTTAAAATAAGCAAAATTATCATATTACAGAACAACAACATTTTACAATCCAAGGTTTTATCCAAGAAGTAAAGATAGCTAGTCTCAACAAACGAACAAACCCAGAATATCTGAGATCTAGTGCAGCAAGACTAAAAACAAGTACATTTGTCTGGGTACAGGTAGATAAGGAATTATCTTGTTATTGTGTACGAACATGCTTAGAGTTTCAAAATGCTAGTGCCATTGTCTTGAAGTAAGGCTTTATATTTAAGAAGTATATCTGACAACCAGTACAGTGGCTGGAGCTGATCCCAGCTGACATTGAGAGCTCGACATCAGCATTAGATGCTGCCTAGATAGAATGCATTGAAAATCCCCCTCAGAACAGCCATAGCAACAGTGTTAACCTCCAATACCTTATATCAAAATGGCTCTACATCTTAAAACAAGTGAAATACTGTGATATGAGAACAAAATGGTAAGAAGAAATAAGTTATCAGTCTTTCCCATGATGCACTCTTCCTTCCAGCTGCTCCCCAACCTGTACCACCTGAGGAGTGGAGGGTCTAAGGGAGCGTGTGTCGGAGCCATTCAGGACAAACTGGAGTCGATGGCTGGAGAGGTGGCCAGAGTGATGGATGAACAGCTGCAGGTACTGAGCTGCTGGTACATCAGTAACATGCATGATGTAATCTTTATACGTGTGATCAATTTAAACTGCATTAACTCCCTTAGACAATGCTGGTGTCCATGGTGGATGCTGCCGAGGGTCTGTGTCCTCATGTGATGAAGAGGAGCAGCCTTCGGCAGGAGTTGCTGAAGGCCGGAGCCGGGAGGATGACCGTCCCTTGCAGCTTCGTCACCACCACGCTTCTGGAGCAGTCTGGAGTCGACATTGTCAACAAGATCAGGTCCAGTCATCTGCTGTTTACTGGGTTAGCTTAGCTTAGCTAAAGCCAGACGGTCCACGGTTGGTACCTCCAGGAGAACAAGTCCAGAATTTATATGAATTCCTGCAGCTGATATGTGATTTCAATGTGACAAATATGTTTTCTCTCAAGATATCAGTCATGAGCTTCCTTAACAAACAGGTTATTTGAGTTTTAATTCTGATTGTAGGCAAGAGAGACGAAGAAGTGTCTTCAACCCGAAAATGAACTCAAATAGAAGCGATGATGGATTTTTTAAAGTTATTTTTTAGGACGGCTGAAGATATTGTGACAGGAAATGGGGAGAGAGAATGAGGGGGGGAGACATGCTGCAAAGGGCCGTGAGTGGGAATCGAACCCAAGGTTGCCGCGGGAGGCCTACAGCCTGACCTTTTTTTTTCTTTACTTACTTACTCATCAAACAAAGTTCCAGATTTGTGAGCCATGATGCAGGAGTCCTGTAGGAACAACAATCATCTGTTATGTTCCAATCTGTGTATAAATACTGGTCCCCTTGTGAAACCAACGTTTGACCCACAGTCGAGGGAGACAATAAAGGCAGACCCGAGTCTGCGATGTGGTTTGTTTCAGGTCGGGTCCTGTCACCTGTTAACAAGCCTCACAGAGCCGACATGTAGCCCATCATATGGACAGCATCGCAACATGTCATCTGGGCCAGTTGGAGATTTTGAAAACTGAAAGTCATTTTCTGTTGTGTTGTCTTTTTGTTTCCTCTGTGTGAAACAGTGAAGTGAAGCTGAGCATGGCGTCATTCCTGTCTGATCGCATCGTGGATGAAATCCTGGAGTCTCTGTCCAGATCACAGCAAACTCTGGTCAGTGTCCTCTCTGCCTGTCTGTTGTTTTGTCTGTCTGTCTATCCATTCATCCCTCCCTCCTCCCTCCTCCTGTCCTCCAGGCCGACCATCTGATCAGGAAGGCACAGCCTCTGCTGCATCAGGAGCCCCATTTGGAGACGGAGGTTCTAGATGAGGTGGTGCTGCAGCCGGAGGACCACAACCAAGCACAGAAACAAAGCCGCCACCTGGACCAGAAACATGGGCTGGAACATATGGACACTTGCATGGTTGGAAAATATAAAACACCAGTCATGAGATGGTCCATGAATAGTCTGAATAGACCAAGGGACAATGTATTAGTCAAAAATATTCTGTTATCCTTGTCTCAGCAGCCTTATAGAGTTGAGCTCATTCAGTCTCCTGTAAAAACACATCTGCTCCTACCAACCACAATTTATACTCCTCCAAAAAATTACATAAGAAACTGTTTTTCTCTAGATGACTCCCAAATCCAAGAGGAAGAGTATTCTGGTCAGGATGCTGCGCCCCGTCTCTGTGGCCTTTGGTGAGTGACGCAGAAAGTCTCAGCATGTTTCAGCTAACGGCTACCTTAATAACTACAGACACTATTACCTGTCTCTAAAGGCCCATTTATGCTCTGTGTTAAAAACTTATATGGATACAGACGGTGCCTTCTGTACTTCCTCTGTACTTCCTCTGCATTTCCTCTGCATTCATTTCGTACTTATTTAGGTACGTTTTCAGAGAGCTCACGAATACGGACGAGACAGACGAAATGGAGCAATACCTCTGGAAATGTTTGGGGGCAGTGTAGCTACAATTCAAGCAAGACACGACAAATGTGTACGGAAACAACGAAGAAGTAAAAAGTGAAGGAAAAAAGTGAAAAAACTCTCCTTCCTCAAGTCTCGATGTACCTGATGACCTCAGTGATCACTCAGTACATCGTTACCTCCACTTTTGCCTCTGTGTATTTACTAGGTACATTATCACAACGTCCTCTAACCGTCGCCATATTTGTTGTTGTAGAAACTTCGACACTTCACTGCCCTCTTGTGGTTGTATCGATGTTGACGTAAAAGACAATGACGGATAGATCATTTATGGATGGACCGTTGTCTTTCTCTGACAGGCTCATATTAGATTTACAAACTAATAACTCCCACTTTGCGTTCTGTTTTCCCGACAGAGATGGAGTTTGACCTGGACAAGGCTCTGGAGGAGGTTCCTATCCATTTTGAGGATCCCCCTCCTCCTCCTCCACAGCCACTGGACAGAGCGTCGGCCTACTATGGAGACCTCCCACCTCCCCCGACTCCACAGGATACAAAGCCTGCCTGTTTGGGCGAGCTGCCGTCTGCAGAGCCCGTGATGCTGGAGCATCGCACCAAATTTCGCCCAAAACCCAAAAAGAGGACAAGACCCAGCCGACCACGTGTAGGTCTCCATCGAGGCCCAGTCACCAAATTATCAGTGATACTAGTCCTAGAAATAGTCATGGCAAAGCTGATAGACAAGTGTGTATTGTTTAAATTCTGTTTTATTCCTGATATTGGTCTTTCAGCGGGAGGTCACCCGCAGTGTGGCACCACAAGATGCAGAGCAGAACAGCATCATGGGAAAACTGGATGAGGGCCTGGAGGACTTCTTCTCTAAGAAAGTCATTAAACTCAGTTTCAAGTGAGAGTCATGCTTTTTTGTGTCTTCAGCATATGAATGTAATCAGATGCATTATCCATATCTAAAAACCTTTGTGATATCATTGGTCAAATAAATATATATTTTTTAATTCTCTTATTATTTTTCATTTTCTCTAGACTTCCCTCTGTGAGAAGTCCTTCCACCAGCGTGCCGGAAGCTGGAGAGAAGAAACGTGAATCCAGGAAGAGTGGTTTCTTTAACCTCATCAAATCGCGGACATCTCGCTCAGAGAAGAGCCACGGTGCTGCCTCCATCACTCCACCCCACCTCACCTCCTCCAGCACTCCTCCACCTTCCTCTGTCAGCCCAGTGACTGAGGAAACGACACCGACATCCCCCACTCCACCTATCAAAAGCCCTGGCGCTGTGGTGGAGCCCCATCAGGAGCTCCACAGGGCTCAATCCTCGGACCACACTGATTCTGAGATGGAGGCCCCTCTGATCGCTGCCGAACCTGCCGAGGAGGAAAAGGAGGAGGTGGTGGTGGAGGAGGAGGAGGAGAATGTGGAGAAGAAGGAGAACCCCCTTATTCCCCGTCATATTGGTGTTCCTGTGATGGGCATGGACCTGCTGGCTGAGATGAAGGCCAGGCAGGAGAGAATGGCTGTTAAGAAGGTTAGGGCCCGACTGTGGAGTTATAGTCACAGGTCTTTTTAGTTTTAGTTTTTATGACCCAAATATTTAATATGAATGTAAATTATTATTGTTACCTTACAGAATGTGATGCATTTCTAGAGATTAAACCAATGGTTTTCAAAGTCAGATCACTAATTTTAGCATTTATTTAACATTTATTTTCTCTATAATTCCTTGCATAACCAACACAATAACAGAAAATGCCACTATTGTTTTGGTCTTGTATTTTACACACTTTCTACAATAAAACATCTACGACTGTGAACTTTAAAGCAGTAAAATAGAAAATGGACATTATCCAGAAACAGATATAATAAGAAAACACTGACAGGGAACATCTTAAAATAGTTTTTTCCTCCTCCTCGTCTTTGTTTTTTTTTTTTCATGAACATAGATACCATTGTTTACTAGATTAGCCTTTGAATCACTGAAACTTTTTATAATAATTATCATTATTATAATAAACTGTCTCTGTTTTCAGTCTGAGTCACCATCCGTTCTGGATAAGGTGGACGGTGACAAAGGTGAGTCCCTTTTTTACATCATGTTACATGTGGACCTGCATTGGATTACAAAGGTTAAATGTTACTGTTTCAGTTTCGACTGAACTTGTTTTGACAATGTGAGATTTGTGTGCGACATTTCCACAGTAATTAGCTCACTGTAATTACACTTCAGTTTGGTCATTAGTAAGTCAGTAGATGCTCTTTCCAAAATAAGATGAAGGTGACGTTTCCTTTTCTTCATGACTCATCATTTCCTGTAGCCGAGTCACAAGTCCAACCTGTTGTCCTAACAGACACTGATGAGTCCAAACCAGAGCCGGCTCCCAGGTCGAAACCAGCCAACATCACCCCCAAACCACCCACACCCCAGGCCTCCAAACCGCCACTGGGGCCCCGCTCCTCTGGGCCCCTCAGTCCTACCAGTCCAACCAGCCCCAGGCCGAGCAGCACCTACATCATCGGTAGGTAATGACTGGAAGAAACAGATAAAACAGTAGCTGTCATACTTTTGATATCACACAACTAGCTTTCTGCTTCATTTTTACTCCTTTATGTGTGTGTTTGAACTGAAAATCAATTCACTGATCTATTGATCTCTGTTTCTCAGAGGACTCTGCTGAGGCGACTGCAGGAAGCTCGTCTGCCAAAGGTCCACTTCCTGCTCCTCGCATGAAGAGGGCGCCGTCTGAGCAGGAGAGAGAGAGCAGCAGCAACAACCCTGCAGGACCGCTGTCTCCACGGGACGGTTCGTAAACATCCAGCCTTTTTAGCACAGGACCTTTCTCTACTATCACTTTCCACTAAAGGTAAAATACACTATTTAAACTTTAAATTATTTTTTAAAAAAACATCATTTTGTGCCACTAAACTATTGAAATTCTATTCCATTCTATTAAATGAACTTTCAGATGACAAACTATGTGAAAGTTTCCCCCCCCCCCTCATGTTCTCTCTTCATGATGAATTTTGTATGACTCAGCGTAGCTGAAAATATAACACTCAATTAACAGGTGACAACTTGTTTAATGAGCGGTTCCAAGGCCATGTTTGACGCCTCCACACACAGCACATCTGAAGCAGAGGTCCTAGCCTGTACTTGACATGTCTAAGTGTCAGTGTGTGTGTGTGACTTGTGTAATTAACGCTTACAGGAAATCGGTGTTTTTCCTTAAGCAGCGTTTCTTCCATGTCTTTTGTTGTGTAAGAAGATGTTTTTAAAATCAAAGAGACAAGAAGAAAAGGTCATTCACATGTTTAAGAGGCGTTTATTACACGCTGACAACGTTTATTTTAGTTTACATATCATTAAAATGTCCCCACTGATCTTTCAGTGTGTTGTTATGTCTACAGTTCTTTGTTTGTTGCTCCCATTAGTATGTTTTTATTTGTGTTTTTACTTTATAATTTAAAGTTCTCCTGTACAAGTTATATTTAAATGTGCTCTTTAAATAAACCCAACCAGTAGAGTTAGGCACTGCAGTCACACAATTACATCTTTAACAGAAAAATTATCAGACATCACGAATTTAATCCTACTTCCTAATTGTGATGTGACATCAAAGAGAATAGAAGAGGAAGAAATCCAGAGCGTACTGTATTTCCAGACCAGTTTGTCCATTTCTCTGCGTCACAGAAGGCTCCTACCAAATCCAGATTACTATATCTATCTTGGTATGGTAGCTTTTCTTCATGATGACAACATTAGAACTGAAATTCTGCATTAAACCCTTCCTTAATGCCTGTTTTCTAATGCTTCAGTACTCAGAGGTGACTGGCTGTTGATGGTTAGCAGTGAGTGAAAGGACTGTTCATCTCTCCTCTGCCTGCAGTTGAGTCTCCAGTGGGTGGTGATCCGTTCGAGCCGCCCAGTTCAGTGGTTGAACCCGGAACCGGGGGCAGACAGTGGTCGTCTCTGAAGAGATCAGCCAGTCCTCCTGCTGCGAGGGAGGACGACCGAGAGAGAGCCAAGTCCCTCCCTCCCTACGGTACGACCTGTCACATAATAATAATATTAATATTAGTAATGTCACATACATATGATGTTATTATCATACATATGATGTTATTATCATACATATGTTATTATCATATACATATGATGTTATTATCATACATATGATGTTATTATCATACATATGATGTTATTATCATACATATGATGTTATTATCATACATATGATGTTATTATCATACATATGATGTTATTATCATACATATGATGTTATTATCATACATATGATGTTATTATCATACATATGATGTTAATGTCATACATATGATGTTATTATCATATACATATGATGTTAATGTCATACATATGATGTTATTATCATACATATGATGTTATTATCATATACATATGATGTTATTATCATACATATGATGTTATTATCATACATATGATGTTATTATCATACATATGATGTTATTATCATACATATGTTATTATCATATACATATGATGTTATTATCATACATATGATGTTATTATCATACATATGATGTTATTATCATATACATATGATGTTAAAATGTTTAAGAGTTTAAATGTCTTATTTAAGTGATAAACGACATTAAATACTTGTGTTTTTTCAGTTTCTGGTAGTTTTCAGGGTTTAATTATTACTTATATAATAATTTAATTATTGTTATTCCAGTACTATTTTTCACACCGTCTCTCATTATAGATTATTCTCTGGTTCCATTAGTCGACCATGACAGCAGACTAAATGTCTTTGTTTCATACAAAACAAAAACCTGTGGAGAAAATGGATCAGCAGATTAATTGCTAATAAAAATAAAAAAGTTCGCTCCAGCCTTATGTTTCCTTTTTCTCTTTCTTCATCTGTATTTCCTGTCTGTCTCTTTCCAGTCAGCGCTCCGTCTCTGGCAGACACTGATCTCAGTCCAGCCGAGGAGGAGATTCCATCTCCGGCCGCTGATCTCAAGTCTGACAGCAAATCAGAGGACGAGTGTGACGACACTCCGTCAGTCTGACACCGGCAGGACATCCACAGAGTCTCAGCCCGGAGGTCCTCTCTACACCCAGGAGGCTTTAAGGAGGTCAAAAACATGCAGACACAGTTTACAGTCGTCTCTTTGCTTTTACATTTCCTGGTGAGAGGAGCAGAGGAGACACTGTTAAGTATTTCGCACATGTCCTGACCTCGGATCAGTCTCAACTGTCCGATTCCAATAGACTGAGCTCCATCAGCTGTAATGAGACTGTAGAGAGCAGAGCAGATGGGTTTCATCTGGAGCAGAGACGATCTGGAGTTACTTAAATAGAAAGAATCCAAAGAGTCTAAGTAAACGATGATACTGGTTAACTGCAGCCGGTGAGTCTCTGACCTGCCAGCAAGACGTCTGGAGACTCCAGATACAAACAAGCTGCACAAATGTTTTTATCAGTAAACACAAAACTAGGAGCAGCTGGTTACCGAAAAATCAACATGTATGAAATATACGCAAATGTTTATGTTTAATGTCTCAGAAGCTCATTCAGTCTTAATTTCCACTGATGCTGAACTGATTAGTTACAAACTGCTGAAGCTTTATTCAAGGGAACAGATGATAGCGAATCAAACTGAGAATGCATTGCAATTGGCTGTATGGTTAAAAAAAATGCTGTTATTCTAATAAGCATTGATTTAATTTAAGTTTAATGTTATTTAATATGGCTTGCTGCGGCTTATTTGTAGCATTCTGTGTGTTTATCAGCCTCTCTGTGTTTCCTGAAGCTTTGACCTACTAATCATCATAATTAGGAGCGTCAACAATCCAATCTTTGGATAAAAATGTAGATTTAAAACATTTTTTCTGCACTGACAGCTCTGCCATAGTTAGATTTGATTTACAAAGATCATTGGTTTCATGCCCCTGAATGCTGTCCTTTACATTTAGTTTAAAAAGAGAGGCCACGTGATACAAAGTGTGATACAACCACCTTATTTCACATTTTTACCATTTATTTAAAATGTTTGAACAATATTTCACCAGAAGAGTCACTAGATGGCAGAAGCACTCTTCACAGTTACAGCTCCAGTTTCCTCTTTTTACAGTGTTTGTATTTAGCAGCACATGAACACTGCAAAAAGTGTTGTTTTTTTAGCAGCTATGCTTTAGTATTGGTATGGAGAGAGAAAAACAACACTGGGAGACAATCATCCTGCTTTTAATGATGAAAATTCAAATCAAATTAGATGGATAATAATAATCAATTCTTTACGCAGCACTTCTCATGCTTTATATTGTTCAAAGTGCCAAAATAAAAAGGAATAAAATACTTTACAATAAAGGTAATACACTGTATATCCCCAAATACAACCCACCTGCCATATGGTGATGACTCTGTCAATGAAGACTGAGAGATGAGGTTTAAAGCTCTTAGAAAGTTTCCAAAGTCAATAATGAACATTTAGTTTCTGACATTTTTACAGTTTAAAAAAATCTTTAAACTCCTCAAAGGTTCAGTTTTAAAACATTTTTCTAATGGGTTCAAATGTAGTTGAAGTTTTTTTATCCAGTCAGACTTGTTGGATCTGCTTTTATTTTGATCACACTCCCCTTAACATCCAGCATCGTAGCAATGCGACTTCCTGTGCCTTCAGAGTAAAGGAATTAACGATTTGATATTTACGTAAAACAAATAAAAGTGCTTACAGAATTCATTAGGTCACCAAATTAAGAAAATAAACATAGTATAAAAGTAACTTTGGCATAATGGATATATTTGTGGGAAAAGGTGAAGTATATATGTTGTAGTAATATTTTCTTCCACCCCTAGTAAAACTGAGATTGTAACATCATGTTGAACCCTGGTCGGACTAAAGATTCACTACGAAGATGAGTCGAAACTACTTTGTAATGTCCCAACCGCAGCGCTCTGAAAAACCGCCGTATTACATCGATGCGACTCGAGGTGGTGTATCGTTTCCATAGCAACAGCTCCGTGCTTGTGTTGTAAGTGTCGTATCTCGAGCTGTTATTGCAGCTGAATTCAGATGAACACAGGATCAGTAAATACTGTTCATGTGGACATCTAAACCCTGTAATGATGGGAAAAGACTAATAATAATAATAATACAAGCGTCTGTATTTAGAGCCAGATTAAATGGATGTGGTGCTGCATGTTTAATGCCCTGTAGATCTAAACCTCCACTCAGCAGTCATTCAGCCGCCTTCAGTTCACAGCTACTGTCCAACCTTCAAGATGTGAACACAGCAGAAACATCAGTGGGTGGAGACAAAACATGCTATTTCCTCTGTGGCTCCACCCACTGAGCTTTAACTTAATCAATAAAACAAATCATTTTTCATTTATTGATTCCTATGTAACATGTAACCATAGCACATGGCTTGTGACACACTGATTTCTGTTAATCATGTTCTGCTGCACTTACTGATGTATTATGTACCACTGTAAATATGTAAATAATGTGAGGTTCTGTTTATACATAAATGGGGTTTATATCAGTTAAATGTTTATTATAAGGAGAGGATCTGATTCATGATCAGTTGAATCTGCATGGATTTAAGATGCTTGGTGATGGTTTTCATTTTATGGGGAAATATTTTATCTTTTATAAAAATTTCACGTTGTTTATAATGTTGATCTCCTAGCTGTGTAATATGTCTAAAGTTTTTATCAATAAATACTGTCTGACCGTTCAGAGCCTCTCTCTCCCCCTCTCTCTCTCTCATTCTCCCTCTCCTCCCTTCATAAACGAGCTGTTGAATCCCTCCTTGGTCTCATTTCGTTGTATTCAGGAGACGAGGATAACGGATCATCTCTATACGTCTTTGTTTTTTTTCTCTCCTTCCTGTTTTTTTTTGTCCCCAGCTACACGTCTGGACGGGTCCTCAGCACCATGGACGGCGCCTCGGACAGCCTGGACGCTGCAGGTTTCCTACAGATCTGGCAACATTTCGACGTGGATGGTGAGTCGTAATGACTCTGATTCCAATATGTTTGTTGCTTTATTCAGTGTCTCCAGTACTTAAACTAAATAAAAGCTGTGTTTTAATGTCGCTTTAAATGTGTCACACTGAAAACCACATTATTACCTGAACTGGCAATTAAGGGTTAAGACAGGAACATGGAATATGTGACAGATATTGTGGGATAGTATTCTTTCCCTGACTAAAATCAATCCAGATATTATTAAATATAGTTTAGAATATTCTCCAAATTCAATAATCTGGGAAAAAATTAATTACGATTAACAGTTAACAGCAGAATTGCTCATAATGGACCGTATGTGAGGAGGAAGGATGGAAGTCGGTTTTTACACCAATCCTCCACCTGAAAATAACATTTTAATCTAAGTAGAAATGTCAAAAAGGGTTAAAAGATGAATTTCCTCAGTAGTTTATTTCCTATATGACTTTAAAGGAACAGCGGCACAGCTTCTCCTAAACAGCTGAAGTAGATGGGGACTAGTTTTAAAAAACACTGATGCTCATACTTAAGTAGGATTTTAAATGACTTCTACTCTGTGGTATTAGTACTTGAACTTAAGTAAAAGATGTGAGTACTTCTTCCAGACAGTAATTTAAGTAATCTGTTAAAAACCATCCAGCCACAGTGTTTGATTCTCTCACCTGATTGGTTGCTGCTTGATTAGCTTCACTTGCTAGCCTGAAGCCAAACAACAGTTGTGGGATAATGACACTTTATTACATTATTAGTTTATATGGCTGAACTGTGTCTGTGAGTAAATACAACAACTTGTTCTCCACGATGTGTTCTTAGATAACGGCCACATCGAAGGAAAGCAGCTGGACGCCTTCTTTCAACACATGCTGGCAAAATGGGGGATGAAGGTAAACAGCCAAAACAATATGATGCCATTTTTTTTAATGAATGAATGAATGAATGTGAAAACAGCCTCATGTAGTCAGACGTCGTTCTACACAAATATTCAGCTGCAGGAACAAGAACTTTAACAGATGACTCTGCCTCAGTACACAGGAAATCAGCATTAAATAAACGTTTAAATCGTTTTCAGAACTTAACTGAAGACGAAATCAGACGACTGAGACAAAGGTTCATGTCTGCTCGGGACGCCGCTGCTGACGGACGTCTGCAGATACAACAGGTACGATGAGCTTTTCTGGAAGTGGAAGAACTTAAGTTATCCTACATTTAACACCAGACAGCTGATGACTAGTTGGATAAAAATTAAATCTGATATAAGCCTTCAGTTACAGTCGATGTAAATATTCTTTTTCCAGCTGGCCGCCATGATGCTGCCAGAGGAGGAGAACTTCCTGCTTCTGTTCCGCAGAGAGACGTCGCTTTACAACAGCGTGGCCTTCATGAGGGTGAGGGTCAAAGGTCAACAAACACTGCAGGGGTGACTGATGGAGGACAGACGACATGTAGGGGATATAAGATGTGACTCATTTATTATACTTCTATGTGTATAAGAGAACAAATCCTAATGTTTTATTTGACCATACCTCCCATCACTCAGGCCAAAACCTCCTCTTGTACCAAAGAAATATGGTTAGAGGATGAGCCTGGTATCAAAAT
The DNA here is from genome assembly GCA_037577475.1 of Chaunax sp. Z400. Lineage (NCBI taxonomy): Eukaryota > Metazoa > Chordata > Actinopteri > Lophiiformes > Chaunacidae > Chaunax > Chaunax sp. Z400. Next base: position 23,972,234 of record CM075200.1, read on the forward strand.
GTAGACCTTTCATATGCTATAACTTGTTTTGACCAACCACCTATCCCACATGGTGATATGACCCTGGAAAATAGGCCCAAAATGCACTTCTTTAAATTTTCTCTGGTGAATTATCAGAACACAGGTCCAGGGTAACAATGCTGGTTTCTATAACTCTGTGTCATAAGCATTTCTCTACTGAAACTCTGACATATTCCATGATATTAATGCTTGAATTGAACAACTCAAATGTATTTTTCATCCATGCTGGAAAAAATAAGTCAAATTAAAAAGCGCTATTTCGACTCAAGGATCCGTAACTTAGAAAATATTCATAGTATGAAGATAAATGTCTGCATGGCTTCATTGAATATAAGTTATTATACAAAGAAATCATCTGGTTCTGGGGGCGTCAGCTGGCACTTCTCAGTAACATTGATTTTTTTATTCACATTAGCAGCTACATTTATATTTGTGTTTGTGTAGATCTGGAGGAGCTACGACACAGACAGCAGCGGCTACATCTCAGCGACGGAGCTCAAGGTATCTTCAGCGCGTTTTTGCTCTGAAGCTCCTGAAATGTTTTGCAGACCAAGAACTGCTCTTTTAAACATTATTTGATTCCAGATATCACTTAATGCCATTTTTGTCCCTTCAGGGCTTCCTTCAGGACCTCTTCCTCCAACACAGGAAGTCCATCACCCCTGACAAACTGGAGGAGTACACTGACACCATGGTAACAGGTTGTGTTGTTCAGATATTCGCCCTCCTGACATCATCGTCTGTTAATCTCGTCGTGACTTTTTCCTCCTCAGATGAAGATGTTTGATAAAAACAAAGATGGCCGACTGGACCTAAACGACCTGGCCAGGTACTGATGATCTGTGTCCTGTAACCGAGAGAAGAGTCATCAGATCCTTACATGTTTGTGGAGGATATAACTTTGCTCTGTCTGTCTCTCCTGTCTTTAGAATTTTGGCGCTGAAAGAAAACTTCTTACTGAAGTTTAAGATGGACGTAAGTTTCTTTACTTTTTATATTTGAAGTTATTTGCTTTTGGCTGTTACCTGTAGACGTTCCTAATGACCTGTTACAAATGTTTAATATCTATAATATATGTTGTCAGGCCTGCAGTCAAGAGGACAGAAGAAGAGACTTTGAGAAGATTTTTGCTCACTATGATGTCGTAAGTTTGAGTTTATGTGTTAAGTTTCTGGGTTTATCTGGGACTGTTCTCCTTTGACACTATGAAACACTTTATATTCAGCTTATCAGGTTATAATCATGACAAAAGAAGATAATTCACTCATGTTTAATTACCTCTTTCAAAGAGAGTTGGAGGAGGCTATGTGTTTTTTGAGAAAAAGTGATCCAGAATCTGAATCCGCCTCAAAATTGAATCAACTCCTCCTTCATCCAGGAGTCACCCCTGCAAAGAAGTTTTACACAGCCTTACGACATATTTTACAGACAGGCAAACAGACGCATGTGGTCACATGACCTCCTTCACCTCTTGTTGGTAGAATCTGAACAATCAGAAACCAATCAATCCTCATCCATGTGTTCCTTTCACTGAAACAGATGACCCGCCTCGACGGGATTCTGTTTCTGTTTGTCTTACATTCAAGGAAAACACATTAAACAATTAGTAGATATATTTTATCTGCCCTTTAAATGTGTTGTCAGCTGTAATTTTTTAACTGATGAATATGTTGTGTGGTGTGTGTGTGTGTAGAGTAAGACGGGTGCGTTAGAGGGCCCTGAGGTGGATGGATTTGTCAAAGACATGATGGAGCTGGTGAAGGTAAAAACACTTTAAACCCATCATAAACATACTGCTGTCTCATATTTACCAGACACACTGAGACAAAGCTGATCTGATATCATAATGAACATACAGCTACAGCCAGGAGCCCATTAGCTTAGCATCAGCACGGAATCAGAGTCACACATACGTTATTGTTCCCTGCAGGTAAACTAGCTTTGCTGGTGCTCACATTAAGTATAAGAGGGAAAGGGAAAATATAAAAATAAGAGGAAAAGATTAGCCATAAATAAAACAAATTATGGGCTATGCTACAGTAAAGATGGTGTTATACAGGGGTCTGGCTCTGTCCAAAGATAAATATATATATATCTACAAACACCTCTGATGGTTAAAATCTTTGTTTAATCTGTACAAACTGGAATTTAAATGTCATTAAAGGAACAGTTCATCCAAAAATATAAAAAATAGTCATTAAAGGAACAGTTCATCTAAACATATGAAATAAAGTCATTAAAGAAACAGTTCATCCAAATATATGAAATAAAGTCATTAAAGGAACAGTTCATCTAAACATATAAAATAAAGTTAGTCTCTTCATCGACATAAGGATGGAAAGTTCTGGAGTTTCACTGCATAAAAGCGTCGCAGCGTTTTCCTAAACAACAGAAGAAGATGGACATTAACCCCCATCAGGACCGTCACTGACCTCTGACCTCTCTGTCAACCAAACCCCCAACCCTCTTCTCCAGCCCAGCATCAGTGGCACAGACCCGGACAAGTTCAGGGAAGCCGTGATGGGCCACTGTGACACGAACGGAGACGGAAAGATCCAGAAGAACGAGCTGGCTCTCTGCCTCGGCCTCAAACTCAGCTAACGGACCCTCCCAGCATTCATCGCTCTCCATCACTGTTATTTCTACTCTTTCCTCCCCCCTAACTTCTTCCTTCTCCAATCAGAATTTCTTTCCTCCCTCTCTGGTTGTCAGTTCGGTGTATCTACATATTTTATGCATGTTAACTTCTTCACCTCTATTTTGGTGCACAGATGCCTGAAATGACCTGCCACCATGATTTAAATATAGCTTCAGATTATTTAAAAAAAAACAACCTATGTGGTGTTTTCATGGCATGCTGATCTTTGTAATGTGGTAATAATTGTGTTTGCATGATGTTGTTAAACCAGTAACATGAATAAAATCTATCTAATCTTTGTCAGCTGTGTCTTTGTTTCCTGACACAATACATTTCATTACAAACAACCTTATTGGTCAAAGTCTGACTGTCAGTAACACCAGCAGACCAATTACATCATTGTATTTACATGTACTGGATGAGGAGGGTCAAGAGAGCAAATACTGAATATCAGCTGATTCACCTCAACCAATCTTCTTCCAGAATGGAACATAAAACAAAAATGTTTTTTATCCCCACACAGTTTTACATAAGTTCAAATATGGACTCTCCACATGGCTGGATAGCACCAGATGGATGTGAGACATTTAATAATGTGGTTGGACTGTACCTTGAATCAGAAACAAACTGGACGGCAGACAGAAGTGAAATCTGCAAACACCTGCGCTGGTAGCAAGAGCTGACATCTCCAACCTGATTCCAATTAACCAATCAGTGAGAGTCACAAGGTACCAGCAGTTGAAAATGGCCTCTGTGTGGCCGCGTCCTGAAGCAGAAGCAATAGTTTCTGATTTTGTTTGCTGAGCAGCAAAAGTCAGACACGGTTTTGGGTTTCAACTTTGACAGGAATGACTTCTGGATTCTGTGTGAGGTAAGATTTTTGTTCTGGATTCTGTGAGGTAGGATTTTTGTTCTGGATTCTGTGAGGTAAGATTTTTGTTCTGGATTCTGTGAGGTAAGATTTTTGTTCTGGATTCTGTGTGAGGTAAGATTTTTGTTCTGGATTCTGTGAGGTAAGATTTTTGTTCTGGATTCTCTGTGAGGTAAGATTTTTGTTCTGGATTCTGTGTGAGGTAAGATTTTTGTTCTGGATTCTGTGTGAGGTACAGTTAGATTTTTGTTCTGGATTCTGTGAGGTTAGATTTTTGTTCTGGATTCTGAACAGCCTAGATTACTGTAATGATGTGTTTACTAGTCTTCCTAAAAAATCAGCTGCAGCTCATCCATAACACTGCTTTTAGGATCCTCACCTGCATCAAAAAAGTAGATCCTAAGATCAGTACTCTGGCTTCCTGTGTCAAATAATAGATTTTAAAATCCTATTAATTTGCTTGTCTTTGCATTTTTTTTTTCTTTGATTTGCAGTTTTACTGTATTCTAATGTCGTTTTTTTAACGATATCTGATGCTCTAATGTAACATTTCTTTTCAGTGATCTTAATGGGTTATTTTTAGTGCATTCTATGCCTGTTTTTAATTGCCTTGTGTCTGAATGGTGGCACATAAACTTATCTAGCGCATATTTTAGTAATCTCTACTAACCTGGTTTTGTTTCGTTCACCTTTTCTTCTTTTCAGGGCACTGTTGCTCTCACTGTTGGCGTTGGGGCAGCATGCACAAGGTAAGAAGTCACTATACACAGTTAGATTTAGAGTTAGTGATGTCATACACTGACCTCAAATGTTCTCTCCAGCACTCAGCCACAGAAGTGGAGGCTCCAGTGGAGTTACACCACACTTTAAACTGTCTGAAGAGATCTTACGCAGCTACAAACCTGCTTCAGTTCCTTTCAGTGATGATGGCTCTGCCCGTCCTGCAGGACCACTGGTTAGTTCTGGACCCAGTTACGGTTGTGGAAGGCAAGTAGATGGTTACAGACAAGATGGAAGTGTTTCCAGTTACAGGCCCCGCTCACTGGTACATCAAGGATCCAATCAAAACCCAAAGCGGCCACATCATCAACTCAACCCCAATGTCAATGGTATCCTCCAGACCAAAGCTGGCATGTGGGACTTTGCTCCAAACCAGAAAGGAAACAGGTTTGAGATGGGAATTGCCTCAAGTTATGGAATTGAGATGCATTCTGGACGCCAACCTGTAACCCAGCAGCAGAGCCAGAAAGACCGGCTGATGCCTAAGGCCCATCCTCCCCTGGCCCCCCCGTCCAGGCCGCTGATGGCCCAGGGCCTCCCGTCCAAACACCGGCCACATGGAAGTGTTTCCGGTTACAGGCCCCGCTCACTGGTACATCAAGGATCCAATCAAAACCCAAAGCGGCCACATCATCAACTCAACCCCAATGTCAATGGTATCCTCCAGACCAAAGCTGGCATGTGGGACTTTGCTCCAAACCAGAAAGGAAACAGGTTTGAGACAGGAGTTGCCTTAAGTTATGGACTTGAGATGCATTCTGGACGCCAACCTATAACCCGACAGCGGAACCCCAATGTGAATGGTGTCCTCCCAACCAAAGGTGGCATGTGGGCCTTTGCTCCAAAACAGAGTACCACCTCACGTGATGGAACTGAGATGCAATCTGGCCACCAACCTGAGTCCCAGCTGCCAAATGGGGTAGCCCTTCTACTGTCCGAGCCCCTGCCGCCCCAGGGCCTCCCGTCCGAGCCGCTGCCGCCCCAGGGCCTCCCGTCCGATCCCCTGCCGCCCCAGGGCCTCCCGTCCGATCCCCTGCCGCCCCAGGGCCTCCCGTCCGATCCCCTGCCGCCCCAGGGCCTCCCGTCCGATCCCCTGCCGCCCCAGGGCCTCCCGTCCGATCCCCTGCCGCCCCAGGGCCTCCCGTCCGATCCCCTGCCGCCCCAGGGCCTCCCGTCCGATCCCCTGCCGCCCCAGGGCCTCCCGTCCGATCCCCTGCCGCCCCAGGGCCTCCCGTCCAAACACCGGCCACATGGAAGTGTTTCCAGTTACAGACCCGGATCACTGGTACGTAAAAAAAAAAACAGACAAGACCCACAGCAGCCACATCATCAACCCAACCCCAATGTAAATGGTGTCCTCCAGACCAAAGCTGGCATGTGGGACTTTCCACCACAGACTGGAAACAGATTTCAGACAGGTCACAAACACGGGCCTAATCAAGGTGTTGCTCCATTAAATTCCAGACCAGTTCCAATGGCATCCTTGTACCACCCTAGGCAGCGGCAGCAACTGGCGCCTGGGTACAAAGGATTCCATCAACCTTAAGGTATCTAACTAAACTTTAAAATACCAATTTTTTCCTCAAGCTTGAAATGTGTAATTTAAAAAGCTTTTTTTAAATTTTTTTTTTTTAAGGAATATTTCAGGCAAATTTGTTAAATTTGTGTTCTTTTTCAGATACTGGACCTCTTCCTGGAAGCACTCTGTCCTGCCCTCGTTTGTGAAATTCAATAAAGTACTTGAAACTGTTCTCCCTGCCTCTGGGTGTCATTTGAAACTTCATGAGTGGTTTACTGCCGAGTGATATTTCTGCAGTATGTCTTGAAATGCCCATCACTAAATATCAGATGTTCTATTGGCCTTGCAATAGTCTAATACATGTTTTTCTCTTTGCTCTTGGTGTTATGATAAGTAAATCTTTTATTTATTTTTTTAGATATATATATATATATATATATATATAAATATATATATATATATATATATAAATATAATCTTCTCTACCTTTGTGAAGTGAGAATGAGTCACTTTAACCTTCACCTCACCAGAATCGTGGCAGTTTGACTCTTCTACCCACCCAGCTGCAGAAATAATGGTTGAATTGGAAGGAAAACCAGTGGAGACGGAGGCAGAGCACCAAGCAGGTGGTGGTTCTCAGGAAAATTACAGAGGACAGGCATCAAGAGTCAGAGTCTGCTGAATCTCTGCCATGACTGCTCCCAGTTCAGCAAACAGCTTCTGATCGCAGTCAGTCGATGCTGTTGTGTTGTGAGTGGATTTTGATGACATTTTGTGTAGAGGTGTATCTTGGGCCAAGGAAGAGTTTACTAAATTTTGAAGCGGATCTGCATACAGATGCAGATTCTGGATCAGTTTTTTACTTTCTTCACTATTGTAAGGTATAGCTTTTATTTTTTTGTTTTACCAATATAATGTACAATATTAATAAACCAATCAAAATAAGAATAAGCAGACATGGACAACTCATTATGTTCCCCCACTATGTGCAATTGGATCCACATTAGAGAAAATCATATTTATATTTTATGTGCAATGACCTCAGGCCACGCCTCCACCAGTGATGTCATAGCAGATATTCAGGCAGCATGATGGGTTTTTAGACTCTTATCCATTTTCCATAACTGCTTATTCTTTTGCAGGAGGACTATTCCAGCTGATAATGGACCAGAGGCCTATCAGCCATGTAGAGTCATCACCTCATCTGTGTCGCATGTGTTTATGACTGAGGGATGAAGCACACAGGATTCCAGGTATTCAAACCCAGAACCTTCTTGCTGTGAGTTAACAGTGTTATCTGCTGCATCACCATGACGCCACTCAGCCCTATGCTTCCATAAAATTACACTGAAAAGACAACAAAAATAACGATAAAAAGTGGCAGCAGAGTGTAACTTATGAAAACGACTGACTGTGAATGCAGAGTCATAATCTGAAGATGAGACTCATGAAATATCGTCTGAGTTTGATTTAACATGCTGTGAATCCTGAGTCTCCAGCTCCTCGTTCTCATGTTCTCCCTCCTCCTTTTCTCCCCCTCTCTCTGATAGCTGTTATTAGTTTAGTCTTCTCCTTTTTGGGGGAGATAATAACAGTGCTTTTTGTCCGTTGACTACCAGTGTGTGTGTGTGTTGTTGGCCCCTGTCATTAAGCAGCCAGTCTGTGTGGTTAAATGACTTGACTTGAGTGTTTGAAGCTCTGCCAGCTTCACCATCTTCATCCCAGATCTTCCTCCTGAGGAGGGGTCCACCATGCTGACTTCAGTCCAGCCTCCAAAGCTTCAGTTTAGGGTTAGAGCTCTGCAAATTTGCTATTGGCAAATATCTGATATGGTACTTAATTACAAAACATAACACAGAAGAAACTAAAGTCACTGTCGTTAAATCAGGAAATGGTTTCCAGACCAATGAATCATCACTGATCTTTAAAATAAAACTATAATACTGTAAAAAAAAAGTTACTCAGATGAAATCAGATTATTTCATTATATATCATTAGAGGTGAAAATGGTACGTTAGGTGAACATGAGTGTTATATATCAAATGAAAGCTCTCAGTGAGATCAGTCCAGGGCCTTCAGGAGACGACTGGAGGGATGACTCATGAGATGTGATTAAAGAAAAGTGAAAGACAGAACAGTATAGGTGGGTGTGATTGTGGGTAGAACATGCAGACAACGCATAAGATATAATGGCTGAGAGGAAAACATGGTCAGACATGAAATATTTTACAGCAGAAAAGGTTTTAATGAGTCTGAGGGAGGAAAATATGAACAACATTTGGAAGCATATCAAGTCATTTCAAACAATTGTGGAGAAAGTCCATAAGAATCATAACTCTGTCTCCAACAGGAGGTGAAAACAACGTAAACATGGCAAAAATGAAGGAAGAAGGTTTCCTGTGTCGTCCTCGAACCTGGGCCTGCTTTCAGTGAATGAAGTAGTGTGTATGAATGAATGTGTTTATCATTTCCATAAAATACTATGTGTACATTACATCATCTTCAGTTCAAAGTAACAAACATCACAGTGATGAAAACCTTTCATTTATATTTTGTTCAAGATAAACATGACGTATTCCATCATATCTTGATTCTAATTAACTTTATTTTAAACCAAAATCACATTCTTCTCTTTCTTCTTTTACTTCTTTCTTCTTTTTTCCTCCTCATCTCTTTATGCCTCTTCCTCATCTTGTCCAAACAGGTCTGAATTTTCCACTAGGTGGCGACATTGCTTTAAATATCTGATGCAGATAGAAAACAGCAGAAATAAAAGAATAATAATTTAATTTCTTCCACACAAACCTGTGACAACAGGTTGTCAGTATTACTTTTTTTTCCAAGCCTTTCTTTTATTTAAGTCTTATTTTTCTTGTCACTATATTTTTATTTTATTTACTTTATCTTTCTTTGAAGCTATTTTAAAATATTTAATGTATTTTTTATTTGTATAGTATTAGTATGTCTTGTAGTTTATTTTGATTTTGATTATTTTTTTATTTTATTTTGGTTGATTTGAAGATATTCAACTAGTTTGTTTTTATTCAGATAGATGGATATAGTTTTTACTTTTCTTTTATATTCCTCTATGTCGATGTCCATAACTTTTTTTAATTTTATGTCTCATTTTATTTAGTGTATTTTAGGATATTTGACAAGTGTCTTTTTTATTCATTTGGATTAATCTGTGGTTTAATATTGTTATTTTACTGTTTTTATTTTCATGACTTATCTTGTTGATTTTTTTTGTGTCCACAACTTTATTTTTATTTAATTTCATTTTTCACTGTTTTTTAGATTATCTGAGGTGATTTATTTTATTTTATTTTATTTTATATTTTCGTCTTCCTCTCATTAACAAAAACCTTCATCATCTGAAGGCGGGGCTAAACTGACGCGCGTTCACGCCCTCTATGCGCGCTACCGGGCCGGGTCTTCAGTGGAGCAGCTCTCCGGTTTAAGTTGAGTCTCCCCGGCGGCTTCGTGCAGGTTCCTGCCGTCAGTCTGTCGTCTCTGCCCCAACATGCGTCTCCTCCCGCAGACATGGGATTATCCGCTCTGAGTGGGAACTAACCGCCGGCTCTGCTGCTGCTCCTGTCCGTGTTCTGGTCTCCTACAGCCGGGGAAAACCTGCAGAGAGAGTCCGAGCGTTTATCCACACCGAGGCGCGTTTCTCCCGTTTATATATCGGTTTCCTGCCGCCTCATTTATGGACCAGCGGAGCTCCGAGTGAGAGCGTTTGTCTTTACATTCACCGCTGAAGATGGAGACAGTGATGGAGAGGGAGTGCAGCGCACTGGGGGGGCTTTTCCAGACTGTCATCGGGGACATGAAGGTAACACCAATCTAAAATCACAGGAAACATCCTGTTGCGTCAAAGCTGCAACGTTTTATTCCAGGCCTCATCATTAATTTGTTAATTATCCATTGGGGGAGGAAGGGGGAGGAATGTGGGTGTGTTCTGGCTCCTTTTCAGGATATGTCCCTGCAGCTTTCTCCTAAAAATGATCAGAACATGACCCAACAGGATGAGTGCGTGTTTTAAAGACGGATAAAAACAGAAGAGGAGTCTAATCATGGCTCCTATTTCACAGGGGATTTAATTATTATGAGGAGGTTAATAGGGATGTCAAAATGTATTGATTATTATTGATTAACTAGACTATCATATGTTTTGTGATTCTAAACTTTTCATTTGTGATTTTTTTTTTACGTGGAAAGATTTGTGACAGGTGCTGTTATGGTGTGTTCTCACTGCAGGAGTCCTTCTCTGCATCACAGCCTTCTGACGTCCATATGTGACGTGTGGAGAATCTCAATGCTGATAGGCTGTCATGACACAGCGTCACACCAATTTCTTCTGTCATGTTCAAGTTGAAAAATTTCAATCTCGGCTTTGCGTTGACTTTTTATGTAATTGTGCCGCGCAGATATTTGAAAGTTGAAATTTTTCAATTTGCGCAAATAACATGAATTTTGTGTTTTTGCGTTTTTGTGCCATTCATATTGTCTGGTGCTCAGTCATGTCCAATCGTGGCTTTGCATTGACTTTGAATGTAATCGCACCATGCAAAAAATTCACCTTGGGTCGTTTGTGAAGACACCATAAGAATTTTTACCTCCACCAAGGAGGTTATGGTGCGTTCATGTCACCAGGATGAAGTGACTCAATTCTGATTTTTTTTCTCCCAAATGTGGCACAAATCAGTTGTGTTTTTTTCAGGGCTGTGTGAAAACAAAAATCCAGTCTTCTCACATCATATTTGAGTTTTCATATGTGGTCTTAGATCAGATACATGTCTGATTTGTGGCCATGAGACATGAATGAGAACATCCCTGAATTCTGTCTGAATCAGGCATCAGCGATAAAAGTTAGCTGTCAGCTTTATATATATATATATATATATATATATATATATATATATAAAATATATTGTTTTACTTTGAAGCAGGGCCTGATGTTTCTCTTCATTATCTCTAGTATCCCAGGTTTTCTAGTTGCTTATTAATAGTAAAGCAGTGAAATGATAAATTTACAGATTCTTTTTTTGGGACTTAAACCTGCACAGCGCTACACTAAAACTACTTGACCAGTTTACATGAAACATGATACAAAAGGTTTAAACATTAGATGTTACAGACTATGAAATACAGACAGAGATCAAAGAGCTCTGACAACGTTTTGTCACAGATTTTATGAATATGTTTGTTCTTTATAATCCAGGTTCAGACTGATTTAGCAAAGTGTTGGGTTATTTGTAGTTTAATGGTTGAGAGCATGTGTGCAGGTTAGTGTGTGTTGTTGGGGGGGAGGGGCTCCATGTTGCTACACACACACACCTGTTACCGTGGTGACGTAATAACAGACAGGTGGTTTCTGACAGGTGTACTGGTTCACAAAGGGAGGTCTGGGAAATCTGCCACACCCTCGTCCTCCTTTCTTCCTCTTCTTTCTATTCCTGCCATCCTGTTTTTCTGCAGCATGCCCTCTTCTTCCTCCTCCTCTTGCTTCTCTTTATCCCTTCTTTTACTCGCCTTCTTTCTTTTCATCATTTTCTTCCTCTTCCTCCTCCTTCCTCTCTCTCTCCATCTCTCTGTTGCAGCAGAAACACTGAAACGTGTAACAAGGTCATACTTTTAATGATGGATCTTGATGCTTTTTTACATTGTGTGTGTGTGTGTGTGTGTGTGTGTGTGTGTGTGTGTGTGTGTGTGTGTGTGTGTGTGTGTGTGTGTGTGTGGTAGTCTTAGGGTTGGGTACCGTTATCTTTTGAACCAATACTGTACTTTATTCTTCTCAACATGACCTTGACCAGTACTTTATTCTACTACATTCTTATTTTCTCCTTTAATTGTTGGCTGAATGATCTAAATAGGAGAAAATGAACCTCACTGTCAGATGTTTTATTCATAAATGTGACTCTCAGACAGACGCAGGTTTTTTTTCTCCCTCTGAGCATAAACATGTGTGGGTGGAGAGATTTGACTGTGTCACTGTGGAGGAGGCTCCACTCTGCTGCTCCTAATGGTGTTTCTCCTGCACAGTGTTTGACTCCTCCGGCTGCAGAGTCACAGTCCTCCTTTCACTCCTCCTCCTTCTGTTTAATTAAAAGAAAACAATGATGTTGTTATAATGCCTGCTTCTCCATCAGGATTAACTTTTAGAGATGGGAAACGGTAATAGGCTCCTAAAATCATAATCTGTTTTAGGTTCAGTTGGATGTTCCTCCAAAGGGAGGCGCCGAGGAGGAGGAGTTATCCTAACCACAAGAAGCTCCTCACCGTATCTCTTAAGGCCCTGTTGACACGACAACGGTACGGTGGTGTTGTCAAACGACAACAAAGGGTTTCCCTTGTAAACGGCCCCTCAGGCTGAGCCCAACAACCCGGCAGAGGAAGAACTCTTTCTTTCTGGGTGTTAAACTTGATAATAAAAGTGTCATTAAATAAATCAGACGGCCTTTGAAGGTGAAAACACTGACAGACCCCACCTCTGAATGAAGGTTGGCTGATCAGGGGTTTTTAATCACCTGATCGACCCACAGATATAAACGTTAATCAACCCCCAAACCAGACCTGCAAAGCGAGCAGCTCATTTATCTCATGAACACAAGCAGTGAAAGCAGTTCTTCATGTTCCTAATAGTCAGCTCTTCTCTGTGTGATCTGTGCTGCACCTCTCTGGCTGCTGGAGAACAGCCTGTCCATGCACTTCTCCTGACCACCTGAACCGGCCTCCAATTCCTCTGGAATTGATCTGTATGGAACCACATTATCCCGTAGAGTAAGGAAGTGTGAGTTCTAGTCTGCAAAGTAAAAGTATTTGACTTGTTTTTGCTGCTTTTTTAGTTTTCTGTGAGACAGATAGAGCTCTTAGAAATTATGACGGCATAATGTCTATTTTCTGACATTATATATATATATAAAACAGGAAATGCACATTACAGCGCCCCCTAGTGTTGATGTAAGAATAACTGTGTAAATGTGTGACTGTCTGTGTGCCGTTGATCATCCACACATCATTGTTCTCGTCAGACTGAAGCAGACAGATTAGTGTCGATCCGTTTAAGTGGAACCGTTCTGCATGTTTTTCCTGGAGGAGAAACGGGCTCGTCTTCTTCTGCTGTCAGCTGCTGCACGTCTGAACTCTGAACTGGAAACAGGTTTACTGTTTGCAGCAAAGCCTCCTTTGAGTCTTTATAAAGTTTATTTGATTTTTGGTGACGAGTAGGCAGAAACTCTCCCAGACTCTGACACCTTTTGATAAAACTGAACATAATGAGTGACGATTTGATAAAAACAGATCCTTAAGAAAATTAATTTAACTCATGGAAATTCTCTTTGCAAAGTATTCGCTTACAAATACCTCAGACATAGAGCAGCATTATTGTCCTGTTTGAGTTGTTGTTTGTGTCCAGTATTCACTTTAGGCTCAGGTTTGGTCTCCACCACTGTCCTCCTAGAGATGTAAAACTTGTACTTGTACTCACCCTACCTTACTGTGTAGTATGGCAGCAAAAGAGTTTACTGTATGTCAGGGTTAGTCTGTGAAAATACCAGGATGTCCGACAACAACTGGTCACATTTTCAGGATTTTCAGCTTTTCTGGTCCCAACCGACAATCCTCTGCAGAAGATTCAACTGAGCCACAGAGAGCACGAAAACAACGGTTGTGTTTTTATAAAACAACATGCTAATGAAGAAAGTCAACAGAAATTGACATTTACAATTACACTCTTTGTTCGTTCTATCCAGTCAACGTTCACCTGCAGGAGCTGTGGGACATCCTCCAGTGACTAAAAGCCAAAGATTCAGGTGTTTTTCTGTCATGTAAATGCAACACGTCTGAATCCACCCAGGACCTTTAGAGGCTATTAAAACGTGGACTGAAGCAAACATTCAGTCACTCCTTCTGGTCTTTTTATTGACACAAAAACACACTGATGGTGGACAAATCAGCTGTTATCATCTCACATGACCAGTGATGAAGAAGAGACAAACTGGGATCTCTGGTTTCAAAAGCAGTCGCCAAACAAACAAGAGAGGAGGATTCCTGAAGGACCAGCAGCCTGCTGCTGCTGCTGCCTCCAGTTGTTGCCACGGTGACAATTTATGTTCTCAGTGTCTGATTGATGGAGGGACACAAAGAATGTAATGAGATATATAGAAGGAATGATGAATGAGTCATAAAGAGCAGGAATATTAAAGGGCAGAGCAGGAGAACGGTGAAAAGACTGAGCGAGCAGGAAAAGAAAAAAAAGAGCAAAAATATGTGCGTTTAAAGAGCGAGTGTGTGTTTGGGTGAGGATGCACACACGTGTGACCCCCCCACACGCACACAAATCCTTCTCTGTCTGGAGCCCCTCTGCTGCTGCAGCGTTACCATAGCAACGGTAGCCAGGCGATGACGCTGGGCATCACTCGAATAACACACACACATACACAGAGGCACGACGATGATGCTGACAAAAGGCGACGCCCACAAAGTGCAGTGCAGTCAGAGCAGTGAAGGCCTGACAGGCCGCTGTAATTATCCCCCATTCACTGGTCGTCATAGTAACCCACTCACAGCACGACTACGCCCAGATTTTGGTGTAAAAACACCTCAAATGAAGCATGAATGAGGTTTTGTTATGGAAGCGTCAGAAACACACTGGATGAGGCAGAAACAGAGCCGTTAGCCTCTGAGGTCATTTTCTATCGGCTTAAAATGAAAATATATTTCAAATGTGTGCTGTATGCTAACGTTATGTTAGCCGTTCTTTGGCTAACTGCTGTGGGACTGTGCTCTGTGATGCTGGGTTAGCTGTTGAGCTAATCTCTGCTACCATTCTTTAGCTCAGCGCTGCTGGACCGCGGTGAAGCTAGTTTTAAGTTAGGTCTGTTGTTTTTTTATTGCTAACTGTATCCAACAACCCCCTGTTTCATTCACATGTAGTAACACACCCTCATAGTACCATAACGCAGACAATGAGCAGGCTATTGTCACGCTAGTATGTTAGCAAACTTTGGCTGCCCATTCTCTACCATTCTGTGTGCCACTAGCATGCTAATAGCTTTAGCAATATGTCTGCTTAGCCAAAGATTGTCTTTAACAAAGATGACCCGTTATAGATAGTCAAAAAGTTTTGTTTGTTTTGTTCGTCATTGGATGAGCTTATTAAATGTCTAACAGCCACAGATACTTGATATTTGTCTTTCTATTGTCGCAGCATTTATTCCCTCCGCTGAGGAGGTGACGTTTTAGGTGTTTGTCTGTTAGCAGAATTACTCTAAAAGTCGTAAATGGATCTCGACTAAACGTTTGGACAGGTACGGTATGTCCTGAGGGACAATCCATCAGGTTTTGAGCTGCCTTGTTGGAGGTTTGTGCTCTCTGTCTAGTTTCACTGACTGCTGTTGGAATGTTGATTGATTTTCATGATCAACCCGACCTTTAAATTGTGTAATGAGATTCTGGTATTATTTTTGAACACGGGTTAAAGGTGTTTCTCTATTTCTATTGGTGACACAGTTGTGAGTCTAGATCCAGTGACTGAAGGAGCCTCAGATGTTGGGCTGCAGTAGAAAATCTCCACCTGCCCCTGAAACATCAGGAGCCTCCTGCTGACATAAGAAGCGTCCTTTTCTTTTGTCTTTGTGCGTCTCGTCGTGCTTTCTACTTTGTGTACCACACTGCAGCGCTCTCTGGATCTGCCTCATATTAAACCAGTCTGTGGACCCAAACTGTATTTGCATGCCTGGGGCTGCTTGTTTGGCTTCCTCTGGACGGGCTGGGGTGGGCGGGGCTTATGGATCGCCGGTATTGATCCGTCTCCTTTTTGTGTGTTGGCTCTCGGCTGCATCTGATACTCAGGATTTATGTGATTTGGTTGATTGTGACTTTTTATGTGCAGCTGCTTAAAATGAA
>CM075200.1:23992971-24245471 GCA_037577475.1 Chaunax sp. Z400
GATAAAAAGCAAAGGAAAAAAGGAGGGAGTGTGGTGGAGGTAGAAGGAGAGGAGCAAAGAAGGGAAAGAAGGATGGAGAGGAAAGGAGGAAGAAAGAAAGGAGGGTAAAAATGAAGAAAGTTAAGACAAACAGTGAATGCGTCATTTAGAAAATAAATCCTTGGAGATGTGTTCAGGTGTTGTGAGGAAAATCAGAGATTTGAGAGTCGACTCAGACTTTCTAGTTTGTGTCAATGATTTTAATATTTTTTTATTTACATTTTAGGCCCTTTTGTTTTTACTAGTGTGTGTGTGTGTGTGTGTGTGTGTGTGTGTGTGTGTGTGTGTGTGTGTGTGTGTGTGTGTGTGTGTGTGTGTGTGTGTGTGTGTGTGTGTGTGTGTGTGTGTGTGTGTGTGTGTGTTATAAAGCACCATTTTATTATATCCAGTCTGGTCTCATGCTATCAAAGCTTCCGTATCACATCGACTGCCGGCTGTAAAAAAAAAAAAAAAAAAAAAGAAGCGTAGCGGCTTACGAGCCACCAGAGGTTCTAAAAGCCAGACGTTGTTGTTTGGGGTTTGAACAGTCCCAACATGCTGTTGTGGTTGTGGTTAAACTGCAGCAGATGGAGCTGATCTAAAAGCTGCAGGATTAAAACTCCCACTGGTCCCAGTGAGGACAGATCCCAGCGTTCCAGTTCATCCCAGAGGATGAGCATATCAGTGTGTTTCAACCAAACCATGAGAAAAAGGTCAAAAGTAGACAAAAGTAAGTGGACAGAAGAAGGACTTCTAGTGCATTTGCTTCCTTTGCTTGGTGAGTTTTTGCTGCCTTTGCTCGTGAGTTTCTGGTGTAGAACAAACAACCAGATTGAGACCTTCTGAATCTGGATCTGTCTGCCATCCTCAGCAGCTCACTGATGGCCTCCTTTGGCAGGTTGTCATTAAATTATATCATCTCAGTCACAAGTGAGTGATGTCATATCTGCAGTGTCAGCACGGCAGCGTTTGTAGCATCAGTGGCTCAATGTTAAGAAATAAAGTGACGTCTTTACTGAACATAAGGGCTGATCAGGAGATGATGTCTGAAGTCATCTCTCTGCTAGGATGATTTGATTTCATGCAAACCGACTGAACCAGCATTTGTCAGGTGTAGGTGGTGATAGGTTACAAACCAAGCAGCTGAAGGCGTGAGATTGTGTTTTTTTTAAATCCTGAAGAGAATAAATGAATCTAACTGAGATGATACAAAATCATGAATGACCTTTTTGAGATCAGACCCAAAGAGATAAAACCATGACTGGACGACTTTTGTAGCTCGTTTCTCAAATGTCACTGTGGGATTATTACGCCCTGGTTTTCGGCTGCAGGTTTGACAGCATGTTTATGTGAAACATCTCGTAAAACATCATACATTAAGTGTTTCTTTGTGTGTTTGTTTGTCTGAGTGATATTTGTGAGTATTTGCCTATAGAGACAAGAGAGGATGTATACTAGTGCCAGGTGTGATCAGAGCTCTGTGATTGGTTCTCCCAGTAAGGATGTTAAGACCAGGAAGTTCCCTGAGCTTTTGGAGTGAATGCAGACAACCTGGTCCATTAACTGTAAATGAATTATGATCACATCTACTGGGGTCGTTTTGGGGAAGATGGTCCTGCAGATTTACAGCTGCTGATGCTCACAGCTGGGGCGGCCATTTTTAAAAATCTCTGTCAGGTGACGTGGAGCAGTGCCTGTGCAGAGAGCGTTAGGTTTCTATCATTATAAAGCTGCTGTCGGTGCAGAGGAGACAAAAATATCCATAATCCATCCATAATTCACAAAACCCTGTAAATAGCGTGGGTTCGATTTTTGGATGTTTTGTGCCGATGAAGTATTTTTTATTTCTTATTAGTTATTTAAACCTAAATGCCAATAGTTGTTGTGCAAAACATTCAGCTTCCAAATCTTGGCTGTTTTTGAAACGTCAACATTTTGACATTGTAAACGTGTTTATCTTTATTTTACTTCCATAACCATGAACTTTAGAAGCGTCGTAGACGAAACACACTGGAAAAGAACACGTTGGTCTGATGTGTGATAAGAAAATCCTAAAAAAATCATATCTTCTTCTTTTCACACAATAAAAGAGTAAAAAGAAGAAAAGAAAATGAATTGTGTTTTTTTTTACTATATGGGAATATTATTTTTCATTTCTCATTATTAAACTGCATCTACTGTGTTTCAGTCAGAGGGTGTGTTTGAATTATTAACCAGGGGCGCCCTGCAGGTGAGGCTGTGTGTTCTTCATCTCCTGCACAATCTGCTCCTAATTAGTGACGAGGCTCCACTCGTCTGAGGGAGCAGGAGAAAGAATGATTAAGTGCTCCCACCGAGGGCCCCGGACTCACCGAGGGACGGACGTCCCCTCGGCCGCGGTCCAGTGTTTTCACCTCATCGTCCATCATCAGTTGTTTCACACTTCGGCATGAGACTAAAGGTGAAGGGAAAAAGAGAAAGAACCCAGCTGTAGGCGACTCTGAGCGACCAGCAGGAGGTCAGATCTATTTGTAAAGGTTGAATGGCTGTTAAATAATTCACCTCCACACGGAGATGAAGGCTTTACCTGTTTACCATGTAGCTCAGGAAACCAGGGAGGCACAAATGCAGATGAAGTGACGTAAGAATTTAGACTCAAAGCCCAGAAGTTATGGAGAAAATTGGAGAAAGAAATGATTGGTTGCTGTAGCTCCAGCCTGAGGTCAGTGACTCGGAGATTAAACCCTAAAATATCAGACCTCCAGTCATCTGGTGGACTAATGGACGATCATGTTAATGTGTGTCTGCTGGATGTGATCACAGACGTGTTAACAAAACTTTTAAATCTGTGTCTCTGTTTAATAGCTGCTGTGCTAAAAATATTAGCATCCATAACACAGAGCAGTCTTAAAATAATGAAATTGTGTTTTAGATATTCTGGTTTATTTGGAGGCAGACTGGGATCAGATCTCTGGGATTTGACAGGCGACCCTCTTTAATGGACTGTTTTCTATGAGCTGTGGATTAATTCATGTTTGAGAAATCGAGGCGTCGCCCGTCTCCAGGGAGCGATGGGAGGATCACACTGTGTCTGGTTTAACAGACGACAGCCAATCACAGATGAGAGAGAGCTGCCCCAACAGGCCTTTAGTATCGAACACACACACACACACACACACACACACACACACCTGAGTCTAGAAACACTACTGTCAACATAGACCACCCACACACACCTCATTACTGACACGTGTTCCATTAAAGTTTCATGTCATGTTCAGGACCATGACGATCCTCCACCAAGGTTAACACAGGTCTGCAGTTATAACTGATTATTATAAGAACACAATTCTGTTACGTCTCAATGACGCTTCTCACAATTTATATGAGAAAACATCAGGATTTTAGTGTAGTAAAAAAAAAACATAATTCATTATCTTTTTGCTTAGCATGGAAATAAATAACGTCAGAAAATAATCAAACCAAATAAAAAAAATAATCATCCAAATGTAGAAATACCAGAAATACAGTTTGTTATCCTGATGGATGTTTTTCCACTTTCTGCTTCTATTCGTCTGAACCGTTCTGAATCATCTCAGCTACACAGAGGTGGAGTCACATGATGAGGGTCATGATCTAACCATGATCTGGTCTTCATCTGACCTCAGACTGCATAGGTTTACATCCCTCAGGTCGGTTTGGTTTTCTGATGGGATGTAGTGATCAGCAGTGATTTCACCTGTGGTTGTGTCAGACTGCTGCAGGGTCTGTGAAAAGACTACAGCTCATTAAACAGCAGACTGTGTGTGTCTGTGTGTGTGTGTGATTAACATGCTTTGCCCTGTGAGGGTGGAGATAAGGTGGAGCTACAAGGAGACGCTTCACCTAATCTCCTAAAGTCTGTTATTATCTCCGTCTGTTTCTTTCTCCTCGCTGAAGCTTCGTTCTCTGTTTACAGTCGACATCGTGTCGTTTTTCTCTGCTGCTGTTCATCATTATGGATGAAACTTTAAAAACACTCTTTGTTTTGCACAAATTACTACAAGGTGACGTCATGACGTGGATCCGTGTGTTGCTGTGTGAACGCACAACTTTTTCAAAATGCAAAGAAAAAAACAAAAACGTTGCCAGAGATAATCATTAAACGTTAATAAGCAACAAAATGTGTGTTTTTATAGTTTCCATACGAGACACACTACCACCCAACACACCCACTAACACACTGGTGTATTTTTAAATCCCTTTACTTTAATATTCTTAGTGTGGGTTATATCAGTCTGATTGATATCCTGAAGCCCTTCTTCTCTCTGGATGCTAACCTAAACACCATTTCGTGAATGTGACACCTATAAGTAGACGAGCTGAATGACCCTCCTGTGGCCTTTGTGTGCTTCAGTCGACTATCATCGATTTTCCTCCTCATCCGAACACTGAGGATGCAGCAAACACAGCAGCATCAGTGTGTTTTGCAGGCGAGGTGGACCTGTGGACCTGTGGAGCGACACGAGCCGTTAGCATTCAGCTGCAGCTCTCTGGCCTCGCAGAGAAGCAGCGGCTGGCAGCAGTCAGCCTGCCAGCAGCCTGCAGATTAGCGGTGGTGAAAGGAGAGTTCTGGTTTCGCTCAGGGAGCTGCCTCCAACATATCAAACGCTCCCTTTTGCTTTGTTTGAGTCTCCGTTCAAACGGTGCGTGTTGCTGGCTGAACTCCGTCAGGCAGGGCTGCGGACGACGGCGTCGGACGTTGTTTTAAAACGACGGGATTAAAGAGCGTCTGATATCAGCGGGATCTTGTTTCTGCATTCCAGTCTCCGTGTAGATGGAGACGTGTTTTTACCCGCCTCGCCTGTGTGCGCTCAGCCTCCAGAAGGGGAGGATGGATGGATTCACTCGGTGGTTCTGTTTTCTCAGCTGCCACAGGAGGAGAAATAACTGTGTTAAAGTCCATGAACGTCTCCCCCAGATCTTCACCCTGAGGCTGATAAATCTGCCGTGTAAAGGTTCAACTAATCATGAGAGAGATAACAAGACCAGTGATGCTGATTTAACACATCAACACAGATTCAGACATAATTCAGACTTTTACTGTATTCTTTAACAGGGGTCAGACTGCTCCTCTGTGCTGTTTTATAATGAAATAATAGATTGGTTTAATTGAAACAACTTCGTTAGCCTAACATCCAAAATGTTCAGGCTGAGAGTCTTTTTAAAATCTTCTTCCTTTCTTTTTTTTGGACATCACAGGCTGGAAAAGGTGAACGTCTTCCTGTTTGTTATGTTACCTGTGAGTCCTTTTTTTCTGTAGCAGCTGATGGGACAGCAGCTGTCTCACAGCTGATGATTGACAGTTATCACTGTCCATGGCAAACACCCCCCCCAATCCCACCAGGATAGCAACAGTAACATGTCAACATATCTGAGGATGAAGGCTGTCCTCTGAAACTAGATTATAGATGATGTGTTGTGTCTGCAGCTGATCCATTACTCCTCCACCATCTGAAGTCAAACATTAATTTACAGAAAGAATCAATAATTTGTCCGTCATGTCGGAGGTGGGGCGTCACTGACCGCATCACTTAAACTCCAGGTCGTAATGAGAGAGGGGAGATATTCCCAGATCTCCTATTTAAAGAGTCTTTAGACTGTAAACCTCCTCCCACACACACACCCCTGTAGAAGGCATCCTAAGACTGCAGCCTCCTCTGTCAGGCATCTCTGGACTGCTCCCCTCCCCTCTCCTCCCCGGTTCGGTGTGTGGTATTCCAGGACTGTGTGACCCGCTGAACCCCAGAGGAGCTGCAAGGAATTCTGTTTACTCCTCTGACAGGATGTGCCAAAAAACTCACATGAACTGTAACCCAGTCAAAGGAGAGCACCGAGGAGTTTTGGCCTTCCAAAAAGAAATATGTTGGAGTTATGTCACACCTGATGTCATGTATCATCTGCTTAAAATGTAAATGACAGCAAAGAATAAACCAATGATCTGATGACCTTTATAAACCAAGACTGGTTCAGACAGCAGTCAATGCTGGAAAAATCAAAAATGGATTTGAAAGCCAGCCTCAGCTGATGTTAGCATTTCTGCAGCTAACATTAGCATTTCTGCAGCAAACATTAGCGTTTCTGCAGCCAGTGTCACCCTCTCTTGGAGAGTTGAACCCTCCATGAAAAATTCAAGCGAGGCATCGACAACTTCATGACATCATCAAGT
The DNA here is from genome assembly GCA_037577475.1 of Chaunax sp. Z400. Lineage (NCBI taxonomy): Eukaryota > Metazoa > Chordata > Actinopteri > Lophiiformes > Chaunacidae > Chaunax > Chaunax sp. Z400. The sequence goes on from CM075200.1 coordinate 23,999,177, forward strand.
AATTAATGACAGCACAGTAATGACTGAAGCAGACTCACATCGGTGCCTAGTGAGGTAAGAAAATGACGGGATAGGAAATCTGATTGGATGGGTGAGGTTTAGGGGCGGGGCTGGCTGAAATGTACTTTACTGGTTGAAGACTTTTATCAGGCCTGCGACCACTAAGGATTCTGGTTTTCCATGTGTAAATATTGTTGGCAGCAGCTTCTTACATGTAATTGTGTTTCCATGTTTCCATCAGAGCTCAGTGTGACCTTTCAGTCGTGTCGGTAATCAGCTGTACGTCGGTATTTCGTGCCCAGGCATTAAACAGATTGACAGTTCTGCTGCTGGTTGACATGTGAGACATGTTGATGAGGTAAACTGACCTTGACTACATAGAGACAGAGAGAGAGACTGATGCAACCACTAGGCAATACTATGCAGCTGTTTTACCTCCAACCATCATCTGATTGGTCACTCCTGCCTCCTGTTCAACCAATCAGACTGCAGAGACAAAGACAGAGATGGTTCAAAAAACAAGACGGCTCATTTCCTGTATCTGCATCATGTGGGTTTCACCGCTGCCCCGCCCCTTCAGGAGATTAGCTGCAGGTCCTAAATCTGTTCATTCCAATTAAAGAAATGAACGTGAGCAGATTAGGACTAATTCTTTCTCACTACAGTAAACATTAGAACCATTTTCACCTGTTTGGGTCTCGGCGACACTTTCTCACGAGACATCCTATAAATCTGGAACCAGCTGATTAAGGTGTCGGATAAAGACGAGCAGCAAAATGAAACGTAAACAGAAGTGTTTTCACTGTTTCTAGTGTTGTATTATTTTGATGTGGACAACACAAAGATTAAGTAACAATTCGTACAACATAATACAAGTCTCAAGAAGCCGTCAAAATATGATATTTACGATATTTATATTTATTTTATATTTTATTTTACTATTGTATATTTATATAGTATATATTTATTTTATATTTATTGTATTATTATTTTATATTTATTTATATATTATATTTATTTTTATTTTATATTTTATTTTATCATTATTTTATATTTATTTATATATTATAATATTTATATTTATTTTATATTTATTTATATATGATATTTATTTTATATGATATTTTATCATTATTTTATATTTATTTATATATTATAATATTTATATTTATTTAATATTTTATTTTATTATTTTATATTTATTTGTATATTATGATATTTATATCTATTTTATTTAAGCAGAAATCTTTACTGTAGCCTTTTCACAGGTCCATCCATGGATCACCTGCAGGTGATTGGCTGTTACTGCAGCTTTGAATATAAACATGACAGTGAAAATTAAATAAAAGATCACGTACAGAAAATTACATCAACAGAAAAGGGCAAAGAAAGATGTCTGAATCCTTCTTCATCCCCTCTTCTTCCACCTTCATCTTCCTTTTCTCCCCTCATGCTCCAGTTCTCAAAAATAGCTCTCCAGTCGTTCCCTCCCTGTAGCAACGAGACAAGAAATATAGTCTCCCACTGCAGGCTGCTGATTTACTGCCTGTCCTGCTGGGCCACACTCTGCATGTTTCAGCTGCTCCAGTTCCTCAGCCCAGTTTCACCAGTGCTGCTCCTGTTGGGATGTGACGGCTGAGTTCCAGTCGGGTTTGAATTCCAGTCTTAAATTCCAGGTCACTACTGTTGCGCTGGTTATAGCGCTGAGAGTTCCTCTCGACAGTGAAGTTATCGTGTCGGACAAATCGGTCAGGTTAATCTATCCGGGTTTTAAATTAAGGCTACTCTGTTTGCTGGATTATATTTGCTGCCAGTCAAGTTTGAATAATCTCATGCTGAGAATACGAGTTTGGCACATCCTGTTTGTAATGAGTCACTTCTGCTCTGTCTTAATGGGGACCTCCACCGGTTCAGTCTGTGTTTCCAGATGCTGGGGAGTCCTGCAGATGTGAAGCAGTCATTCCCAGCAGTGTTGGATACATTTCCTCAAGTGATGTCACGTGAGGCAGCATCAGTTGGTTGAGTTTGAAAATGAGATCTGGCGGTGGGGAGGTAGGAAGAGGTGAGCTCACCAGACCTCCGTAGCCTCTGGTGGCTTAAGGCTACATTAGCCGCCACTAGCATAACACTCCTGAATCTCCCACCGAACTGTCGGTGGCTGAGTTGCATTGTGGGTAGTTTTAATTTTAGGGTGGGGTAGGTTTGTCTGAACTTGAACTGGTTTAATTTCGTGCAAACCGATGGAGCCTACGTTCATCAGGTGTAGATGGAGACCACTACAGCTGGTTAGCAGCTGGTTAGCAGCTGTCACAGTGTCAGATTATAAACGTGACTCGTTTAGAATTAGCTTAGCAGGTTTGTTGCCTCTAGCATGATAAAGATGGCTGACTGTCCATCTGAACTATAATAATGTGAACGGCTCAGGTTTGGTCTCATGCAGACGAGCTGCTGAGGAGCCTGGAGGCCGTTTGGTCTGCAGCTGCAGCGGAGATGGGAGTGAACCGGCTGCAGGTCAGACAGAGGCGCTGCTGTGTCCCAGTGAATTGGGTCAGTCGGGTCTCAATGCCAGCCATTATACACACATACAGGACATGAGACGTCCTTCGCAGGGTCAATCAGCTGAATTGACCAGGAACTAATTGACCGACTGTGACCCTGCAGAAACAAGACTAGTCTCCTAACACCAGGAAAAAAACATCATCAAATCAACCTTTTTTAATGCTTTTCTTTCTTTTTTTTAGTGTCCAAGTGCAAATTGTTGTATTTTTACTTTTAAAACCCTGCTAAACTTCACCTGATTGGACTGATTTATTAGTTAAACACGACAGTAATCCTTTACAGTCTGCTTTAATTAATGCACATCCAGTCAGTCGTCATGAAACTCTTGGCATTTCAGCATCTTAGATCAATTTAAACTTACTTCATTTGGTCCATGTACATCTGATGCAGGCTAGAATTAGTGCCTCTAAATGCTTAAATAGTTAATAGTTCCTGTGTTTTTATTAGAGGTGTAGAAGTTAAAATATCTGAGACACATAATGAAACAATTTCATTTCTTCATTTTATTCCTCAGCTAAGGTTTGTTACTGTAAATGTCATCCCCTGCTGGAGTAAAACACCTTGTTTCTCAAAGGAGAGCTGCAGAGAGGAGACGAGGTGAGAAGAGAGGAGGTAGCACCTCGTCTGGAGGTGAGAAGAGGACGAAGACAGAAGAGGAGAGAAGGGTCGACATTGTGGGGGAGAGAAGGGAGGAGGATGTGTGAAGAGAGAGGAGTGAAGATGGTGTGAAGGAGGACCAGGGAAAGAGGAGGTTAGACGTTAGCTCAAAAATGGCTTGAAGCATTGGTGATGAAGTGTTCGGGTCACCGGTCCAGGTTCCTGAGGGGTCAGGGGTCGATAATAAATAGCAACTAAATTTAAATGTAATGATTGACTCAAAGCGCTAAGCTAGCTCCATCTGTACAGCGTTTGACTGTAAACTGAATTAGCAGCAGTGTTATGTCTCATCTGTCTGCTGATTGGCTGGTCGGTGAGTTGGTAGCTGATCACACAAAAACTATTGGACTTTGATGGGTCAGTAAAGGATCCATTCAACTCTGATGCAGAACCAGATAAAGGAGATAATCCAGGAATTTTTTTTTAGAACTTTTCTCAATATTGCAAGAAATTTGTACTAATTTCTTAGGAAATAATCCATAAATTGTGATGTAAATAAATCACATATATTCATGGTGTTTATCTATGAATGTGTTTAATACTGGATCTAAACATGTATTTATAAGGGCTGACCTTTATTTAGCTGCTGCATGGTAGGAGCTAAGTGTCGGGTTGTTCGGCCTTGGCGGAGGGATACGTTCTACTGAGAGCCGTTCTAGTTCTGTTTTTTTAACAGTGTGTTTGTCATTTAATGTTTTAACCAGTAACTACATCTGTCACATAAATGTAGTGGAGTAAAAAGTACAATATTTCCCTCTAAACTGTCCTGAAGTAGCATTATGAGCAGTATAACCAGGTTAAATCACCACAGCAGGGAATGAAACAGGTTTTGGTGTTTGTACCTGAAAATATCAGCTGCTGACCACAAACACATTACATGATGTCTTCCTCTGGTTATTTCATGCTGTGAGGAAGAGGAGCTCAGCTTAAGGGGGCCGACGAGAGGAAGGAGGATGAGGAGGAGGGGAAGATGTGTTAGAGAGTTGAAGAGGAGGAAGGAGGTGTCAGTGGTGCAATGCAGTGCTCCAAACTCCACCCCAGACACCCCCCCCGCTGGATATGATAGTCACAGGGACCCTTCATCGACATTAATACTCCTCATTCTGAAGAGTTAACCACAAAGATAATATATTGATATCAGTTAGAGAATATATAACATAAAAATGATATCTGAACTATTTTTAGGTACTATATGTGAGTCCAGGTTGATAAATCTGTGTGCGTTAACACAAAGCGCTCTGTCTGGGGGGGGGGGGGGGGGGGACAGTGAGGATGACCATCTGGTCCCTTCTGGTTACCTGTGGAGCTTCTGGTGCATCTCCACCCTGCTGGAGTGTCCTTGAGCAAGGGACACAATCCCTGTCAGGTATAAGAGATGACCTCTGACCTCTTCAGATTTATTGGACACGTTTAAATCCTGCAGGTTTACTGGACAGGTAGCTCTGTGACGTTCAGGGTCAGGTGTAATTCTCAGTACTAAAGAGACGACTGATGGCAAACTAAGATGTATGTTTAGCTGAGGAATGATCTGCAGCCACAGCTTTGAGACCTGACTGACCTCTCACTGACCTCTGACTGACCTCTGACCTCTCTGTTTGACCTCAGGAGGGACCAGGGACATTGGGTCGGCGCTCACCAGGATGTGCATGAGGCACCGCAGCATCGAATCCAAACTCCGCCAGTTCTCCATGTGAGTAGATCTGTGTGTGTGGAAAACAGGTGTCTCCTCTCAGCTCTCCATGGCAACCTGCTCCTCCTCTTCCTCCTGCTTCACCTCCTCCACCTCGTTCTCTTTGCTCAGTCATTAATCTAACATCATTATTAGGGTTAAATATAAAGATCCTAATCAGATGTGTTGTCAATTTATTTGTTGCTTCAATCGTTTAGGAGAATAAAATCGTTTTACATCATCACACGTCTCTCCAGTTTCGCCCAATCAGCTGCCTCCTGAGCTGCCTCACTTTTCTCTCCACCTGCTCCTCCTTTCAGCTTCCTCATCTGTGCCTCCATTCATTCAGAGCCTGAAAACCTCGCCCAGTCCTCCTTCTCTTTCTTCCTTCCCTCTCCTCTTTCCTCTGCATGAGTCCATTATCTCTCCCAGTATGGAGGGAAAGAGGGAGTCAGAGATGAGGGGATCAGACCTCATTAAACAGAGACGACAGGAATCGTCTTGGTTATATGATGATCGACACATACAAACATCCATTTTCTCCATCCGTCGTTTCAGCCACGTCCTCCAGCTCCTCCTTGGGAGTCTTATGGGCGTTAGATGGGTTATTTAAACCCTTCATTTTGCCTTCTGGGTGTCCATTCTCCTCATCCTGACAGTGGGATATGAGAACATGTCTCTGAGGGTCCATGTTTGGATTCTATCCAGCCCCTCTGTGTTTAGGACACATCATGAGGCCCCGACAGGAAGACCAGCCTGTGTCCTTTGTCTTCTTTTGTTTAGTTTGAGATCATCTATGATTCTCTGTGTGACTCGTTAGATGTTGACCTTCTTGATTTCAGAAGTCTGATTACATCACACATCTTACAGAGCCCTCAACTGAAGGGCTGCATCCTTCCAAGGCTGTATTTGAAGACCGATCAGGTCGTCCCAGGCGATGATTTAAGAAATGGATTCTAAACCCTGAAATGGATGTTATGGGGTTTCTTCCTCCCCAGACAGGTGGCAGCTCTAACTGGACATGTGTGTGTTTGCAGGGTGTTTCTGGACTGTCTGATCAACCCTCTACAGGAACAGATGGAGGAGTGGAAGAGAGTAGCCAACACTCTGGACAAAGACCACGCCAAAGGTGCACAAACTGAAGCACAGACAACAAACGGAGACGCACACAGTTACTCTAAAGTCAGACAGCTGTCACATAAAAAACATGAAGATAAAACACAATATGTGAACTAATGACTTTAATAAATCCATTTTTAATTGAATATGTGATTTAAAGGTGGATTAAAAGAGCCTGTAGAGTCAGAATAATCTGGAAAATTAGCCTCAAGGTGGAACAACAACAATAACAACAATCATCTATCTGTGTTTTCTCCAGAGTACAAGAAGGCCCGTCAGGAGATCAAGAAGAGATCCTCAGACACCCTGAAGCTGCAGAAGAAAGCAAAGAAAGGTTTGAACCCTCTGACATCACCTGATCAGCAGTCATTATTGATTAGTGTTATTTACAGCTGATTAGTGAGATAATTCATTTTGAAGAGTTCATGAAAAGATGTGAGGATTTAATGTGTGTTTTCTTCTTTACCAACAACGTGCCTCCTGTGGTTTCCCATCATGCTCTGCTCTGTCCAGCTGATGTATTCGGTGAGTTATTTTACACTTGTTCCACAAAGCTTTGTGGAAATCTGTAGCACAACAGCATGATACAGGCTATGTCCTGGAATAGCTGAACATAACAGGCTAGTTGGGCCGGTGTAAAACATTTCAAACCAGTCTGATAGGAGGTCAAACACTGGAGTGGACCAGTATAAAGAATTTTTTTTACAAGCAAGCATTATTATTATGACTCAGCAGTCATTGTAGCTGAGCCCATAAATGGGAGTGCAGTTGCACCACAATCACTTTTATTTCCCACAACAATCATTCAATTTAGTTCTTCTTCAAAATGTAGACATGAAAATAATAAATATAATTTGTGCGACTTGAGAAAAGATGAAGATGATCTTTAACTTTCAAGTGTGCATGGAAACATAAGTCAATGAGTTTCACAATAAAAGCCTTGTTAAGAACTGAAGGATGGAGTTTTTAATTTGAAGAGATACAGGAAGTGAATAAATGTTTATTCTGAGTTGGAACAGGGGCAACAAAATACTGAGAAAGTTGTGGGATAGTTACAAAAAAACACCCGTTTGCAACATTTCACAGGTAAACAGGGTCATTTGAAACAGGTGATGTTTCATGATTGGTTGTTCTCGGACAAAGACGGGGTGTGGTTTGTTGTTGTTTTTTTTGCTTTGTTCTGCCCGCCTCGCTGCTAAGAACCACAAGTAAACATGAAAACAAGCCTTCTGCCTCTAGAACAAATAGTTCCAGTTTGACTCTTTGTTCTAAAACGTTGTTCCTGCCGACAGAAGACTCCGTGACTTTGAGTGAAGCTTAAATAAACAGACTGACCCCAGAGCTGCTCAGGCCTCTGCAGCCTGTTGTTAGAGAACCAGAGGAAACTCCCCATGAGATGATGTTTAGATCATTAATAACCCCACTAATCATGTGCAGTGTGTGTCAGTTGGATGCCAGCTGTCGGTTTCTCTGTTTGGAGGCTCTAACAACTGTTTTAGCTGATCTCGTGTCAGAACAGGCTGAATATACGATTTCACAGATAATAACCCGTCTGTGGTTTTCTGTGCTTTGCCTGAAGCTACAAGTCTGCAGCATCTCTGTTCCTCTGTCTGCCTTCATGATGCACTAGATTAGAGTTAGAATTAGAGTTAATGCTGCACAGAAAGTCTTTACTTAGCTAACAGTCGAGCCTTTGTTGATGAAGAAGACATGAAATAACTTCTTCTGCCGCAGCTCAGTTTGTTCTCTTTTTATGTTTTATTCATTGAAGAAAATATAATGAACTTTTTTTTCCTTTTTTTTCCCCTTTCTTTTTCTTTTTTTGTGCCATATTTGATTGTTGCTGTAATTTTTTTTCCAGATTTAATGTAATTATAAGTGTGTTTGTGTGTGTTGTAGGCCGCGGGGACCTCCAGCCTCAGCTGGACAGTGCCATGCAGGACGTCAGTGATAAATACCTGCTGCTGGAGGAGACGGAGAAGCAGGCGGTGAGGAAGGCGCTGGTGGAGGAGAGGAGTCGCTTCTGCTGCTTCGCCTCCATGCTGAGGCCCGTCGTGGTCAGTCCCACATCCAGACAAGCAAAACAGTAGTAATGCTCCATCAGCACTTTATCTGTGGAGAAAACACCTGAAAGGTGGTTTGTGGTTTTTCATACGGTGGACATTTCCCTCATATGTCACACCGCTGTGCTCCATGTTGTCACATTAACGTGGCTCCTGAAATATGATACCTCCATAGAGGTCAGTGCTTTTACACCCTGATCCAAACCATCGCTGAAGCACCTCAGTAGTGGAGTATTTGTGTAGACAGTGTTGTGTGTGTGTGTGTGTGTCAGGAGGAGGAGATGTCCATGTTGGGGGAGATCACTCACCTCCAGACCCTGACAGACGACTTGAAGACCCTCACTATGGACCCTCACAAGCTGCCCGCCTCCAGCGAACAGGTCCCACCTCCATCCTGTCTTCTAATCCATCAATGCTTTAATGCTTTACTGCAAAATCAGATCATCCATTCAGACATTATTTTATCACTGATTAGAAGTCAGTTTGGACAGAATTATACTTTTTACACTCAAAGAAACCTATGATGTTTTTTCTCAAAATATCACGTTTATCAGAATATTATGATTTGAAATCCTGAATTTTTTTTTTTTTTTAATGGCACTAATCAGATATTAAATTAGGCTTTATGATGTATATAAATAACTTTTTGATGCACCAGCCAAAGAGGCCAAAGAGGCTGGTGCATCAAACAGCCAAAATGCATAGTGGCCATGATTTAGTGTTAGATTTTTAAAAATGGTGCAGAAAAACAATTTGAAAATGATCACAGAGGTATTTGAAGGTTTTGTTTTTCAGTCTGCCTTAAAAAAAAGTTAATTTTCATGTTTTAAACTTTGTAGCCATTTGAATATAAAGTTAAGTTTTAAAAGGTGCTCTTAAATGCACCATGAAATCCATTTAAGGGCCCACATGCTTTGCCATACAGAGAAATGTAGATTTTAGAGCACCTGAATGCACCATTATGTTTCCTACAGACTCCTCCTCTTTCTCTCCAGGTGATCGTAGACCTGAAGGGCTCCGAGTCCACCTGGTCGTACCAAACTCCGCCCTCATCACCGAGCACCACTGTATCCAGGAAGTCAAGCATGTGCAGGTAGTTTAAGTTGATAGTGTCAACTAATAGTGTTGTAGTCTAAACCAAACAACTCAAATCAAAGGTGTCAACCCAGAAATAAAAAATCAGCAAAGGAAGTCGTCAGAACTCACAACTGTAAAAACCTTTAATGACAAACCAAACCTTAAAAACAAACCAAACAAATACATAATTTTAATACATGTGATGTTTTTATATCATGGTTTATATCATCATATCGCCCCTCTGTCTTTATTTAGACCTAAATTTAATGAGTTATTGTTTTATACATGTTCCATCCTGTCAGCACGTTTAGTGGACTCTGTTCTGTAGTTTTTCTTCTTTTTTTATCACTACTCTAAAGTCACTTTTTTTCCTTCTTTCTGACCTTTAATCCCTCCTTCTTCTTCTTCTCCTCCCTCCGTCCTACAGCAGCCTGAACAGTGTGAACAGCAGCGACTCCCGCTCCAGCGGCTCGCACTGCCACTCCCCCACCTCCCATTTCCGTTACCGTGCCTCGTCGTCCTCCTCCTCCTCGGTGCTCCCCCAGCAGACGCCGGCCCGCTTCTCCTCAGTCTCCTCCCACGACTCCGGCTTCATCTCCCAGGACGCCTTCCAGTCCAAATCCCCTTCGCCCATGCCTCCTGAGAGCTCGCAGGTATGAAGCTCGAGCTTTATGTTTTTATTTATTTATGTCAAGAATGACGTGAGGCGGGCGAAACGGAACGTTTCCATCCCGACTGTTTCCGGAGCAGAACTCTGAAACGGTTTAAACTTTCTACACACAACTATCAGAAAACTGAAATGATGCCTTTTATCGTTTGTATTTACTTCGTTTCCATGGTTACAGTGAGTTTAGACTCATCCTGTGAGAGAGATTTGTCTCAGGACCATAACTCAAAAACTTTATTGACACATCTGCCAAATTACAGGAGAGCCTTTTGATATTTTAGGAACATTTTATTAACTTTTAACTGACACAACTTAAATAACTTCTCTGAAATGGTTTCATAGTTCAGACAGACTTACTACAGATGTAAAACTGTGATTAATGACAGATTATAAGTAGATATTCTGTTATTTATGATGTGGAGCATCCTTTCGTTTTTCATCCCACCTGTTGAACCTGCTTCATTTCTTCTTCTTCTTCTTTCTGCTGCTTCAGCTTCTTCTGTTATTTCTGCATTTAGACTTTAGTCACTGATCCATCATGAGATGCTGACTCTGCTCTTCTCTGTCTCCTCTCTGGGCTGCCCCCCCCCTGTGTGTGTGCTTTGCATGGCTCTGCTGCAGTCGTGTGTCTCTCCTTTGTCCTCTCAGTCTGTCAATGAGGAGTCTTCCTCTTCCTCCTCCTCTTCCTCACCCTCACACAACGAGCTCCACTCTGGGCCACAACAGGTGAACATCTACACATGTAAAACACACATATCTGATGTTTCAGCCCCTCCTCCACCAGATATCATAGATTTCATCTGGTGTTTTTTTAATAAACTAACAGACGTTCAAACCCATGACCTCCCTGACTGAGGAGTAAAACCAGTCACAGCTGCTTTAAGACGTTTTAAAGATAGCTGAGCTGCTCCTCCTGCTCCTCCTCCTCTTCTTTGTGTTTTCATATCATCGCTCTTTAATTTTAAATTCTCTCTCTCCCTCATTCACTCACCTTCAGTTGTCAAATGGTTTCGACCATCACGCCGCCCTCTGTCTGCATGGAGCGGTACTGCAGACCCAGAGCGCCCACCTCCACCTTCCATACTTCACCTACTCCTCCTCCTCCTCCACCACCACCACCACCACCTCCTCCTCCATCTCCTCGCCCTCCTATACGTCTGTCTCTCCCACGTGGCCGTGGTCCCGTTCGGCCTCTGGCCAATCACTGGAGTTCCTGCCTCTCAGCCCCTCAGGGCTCGGAATGATTCCGTCATCCAGAGTCCCGTCCTGGAAGGTTTGGTCCTCACTCTCCCTGATGTCCTCCTCCTTCACTCCTCTTACTCCTCCTTTCATCTTTTGATGTAGATTTATTTCCTTCCATCTTATGCTCACAGTGTCTTTGTTTCCGACACTATATTAACTAATCATGTCTTAAATCTAATCACTTTTTACATCTTTTTTGCTGCAGTTCAGATTCAAGCTGTTTTTTTCAAAGAGCATTGACTGATGTGTTTAAACAAGCTGACAGAAAATTAATGAATTCTGACTATTGTTAAATAAATCATGTAAAAAATCTGATATTTGTTGGCTGCAGCTTCAGAATCCAAATATGTGCTTAATTTAGTTATACATACAATATAGATATTTGGTGCTAATGAGATGTAAAATAAATTCTGGGATACATATTTGTTGTCATTATTTGCAGGATTTAGAAAAATCTCTAAATTATGAATATTTAGTGGATAAAATGTTAAAATTGAATCCCCATTTAAAAATCCAGATAAACAGTTTAAAATTTTTTTTAAAAAGTCCTTCAGTTTTAAGTGAAATGTAAACAAGTTTGATGGACCATGTCTGTCCCTGTAGGACTGGGCAAAACCAGGCCCGTATGAGCAGCCAGTGGTCAACACCCTGAAGAGGAGCAAGGACAGGAGAGAGACTACAGATCCCAGCAGCCACCAGGGCGCGGATGTCACCACACAAGGGGAGGAGCCACCAGGAGTTAAAGGAAGTCACTCTGTGACATCACACAAGGTCAGATGGTGTTTCATAGAGTCTCAGACAGTCACATGACTTAATACTCAAATATTCTGATCACTGATGGCGTCTGCAGCAGTTTGGTTTCCTGTGCTGCTCTGGCTGAGGTGGGATCCCGGCCCCTCATGGTCGGGTGCACCACCAACCCGAAAGATGGTGACCTACACCTGGGCAGGGTGGAGGCCTGGAAGGTTGTCTGAGATGTTAATGATAACCTGACGTCTTAGAAAAGACTAAAATAAACTACTGATGACTAAATATGATACAAACTAATAAGGACATTTGACACAGGACTAAGACTAAATAGAAAAAGTGACCACCAGTTTGTGCCCCAGCAGGAGGACAGAGAGGCCCATGAAGAGTTAGCTAGAGCTCTGGCTCGAGGCCTCCAGCTGGACATCCACGGCTCCAGCAGAGACTCCCTGCAGGGATCCAGCGGCTACAGCAGCCAGACCAACACACCCTGCTGCTCCGAGGACGCCATCCCCTCTCAGGGTACACACACACACACACACACACACACACAGACACACACACACACACACACACAGACACACACACACACACAGACAGACACACACACAGACAGACACACACACAGACACACACACAGACAGACAGACACACACACAGACAGACACACACACAGACACACACACACACACAGACAGACACACACACAGACAGACACACACACAGACACACACACACACACACACACACACACACACACACACACACACACACAGACAGACACACACACAGACAGACACACACACACAGACACAAATACACACACACACACACACAGACACACACACACAGACACACACACACACACACAGACACACACACACACACACACACACACAGCAGTGAACACAATGCAATACTCTACTTCTACAATGTAGTTCAATGGTTTCTGCCAGGGTGTTTTATTTTGAAAATTGACTGGATTCTCTCTGGGGTTCCTGTGTCTGACATCCTGTTGGGTGAAATCTGCTTGACCCGCCTCCCATTAAAAATAGACTGGACACATATTCTCCATGGAGAGGAGCAGAGACGAAAAGAGACTTTATGTTTAAAATATGCATCAGGTGGTTTTGTGTCTGTAGACAGGTGATAAAAATAGAAGCTGAAACACATCCTGTGTATAAAATCAAATCAAATCAAATCTAATCAGGTTGTGTTCTGTTCCTAGTATCAGACTGTGACTACTACTCTGTGGGGGCGGATCACGAAGGCGAGCAGCAGCCGTCATCAGACTTTGATAAATCCTCCACCATCCCCAGAAACAGTGACATCACTCAGTCCTACCGCCGCATGTTCCAGTCCAAACGCCCAGCCTCCACAGCTGGGCTGCCCTCCAACCCCTCTGCCGTAATCACCCCAGGAGTCGCCACCATCAGACGGACGCCGTCTTCCAAACCCAATCTGCGACGGCCATCTGGGGGTCTTAGTTTGGGCCCCATCCCCATCAAACCCCCTATGATCCCAGTCAAGACCCCCACAGTTCCTGAACATCCCGGTTTCCCAAGCAGGTCATCATCAGAGGACGGCAACACACCACGAACCCCGCTCAGCCCCCCAACCACCCCTTTATCACCAGGCAGCAGCGGGCCGCTATCACCGAGGTCCAGCACCTGGGAGTCCCAGCACCTGAGCGAGGGGTCGGATCCTCCCACCCCACCACCACCGCAGCCCGGGGGTCGTGTGTCAGAGTGGGAGCGCCGGCCTCTCCCGGAGCTCCTGGAGGAGACAGAATACGGCGAGGTGGAGGACTTCCTGGTGGCCATCCGGCGAGGCGTCAGGCTCAAGAGGGCGATCACCAATGACCGATCGGCGCCGAGCATTCACTGAGACGAAGGTCGCTTTGAGCCGTTTTGGATCCCTGCTTGAATTTCAGGAAAAAGGGACACAAAATGGTTTTTACTGCATAAATGAAAATGGACACAGAATTAGGAGGAAGTTGCCTGGAGAGTCTGAACCAGGATCAGTTAGAAACTGTTCCAACGAAACTTTGAAAGGGTTTTAGTGAGTTCATTACTGAAATGTCAAAGTTACCTTTTGGCCAAAAAGACATGATTTGAATGAGGTAGTTTTAGGTTTGACAGCTTTTGGAGTCCAGACTTCTAAATTAAAGGGAGTCCACCAGACTAATGTGGGTCAGACGTAGAAGCTTTGGTGACTGGAGCTCGTCTCTTTAAAAAGAAGCATCTGAAAAGTCAGTATTGCTTTTGACCAATTCTGGGAACACTGATGCTGATCTGAGATCATTTCCCCTGGGCAACTTCAGAATAAAAGAACAGGTGTAAAAAAAACAACTCCTTGTCAAATCTGAGGTTCTTGTAGCAGAAAAGCTGAGACAGAAAATGATGTAGGAATAAATCATGAAACGGTGACCTGGAAGGAGTGAAGGAGTATTTCAAAAGATCAAATTATTGTTAGTTTGTACATATTTATGTTTTGTTTGTCACACAGTCCCATTACTTCTCCGTTGTCTCCCATTTCCACAAAAGGTGCCAAAAGCCAATGTGCTGAATTTAACTTCATTATTTTCCCCTTCAAAAACATAAAAGACTATTTGTATATATTTAAGAGTGCTAACGAGTTTTAGTTGTTTTTACCACAGACAGTAGATCGACCTGCATGTTTTGAAGCCCCAGTATAAACAATTGTTTTGGCTTTTAAATCAGATTTAAAGGACAGTAAATATTCCAGAAGTGGATAAAAACCGTTTCGGATCAGGAACTGTGGAGGACAACAACTTACTAAGTCTGCAGTATTTGCTCTGTGTGTAATTAATTATTTCATAATTAAAACTAGGATGGCTGAACAATCCTTAACTAGACGTTAGCTTTCCTGACCCATGACCCATCTTTTGTGTAATTAGAGCATTATTTGACCCACTCAGCAATTTAACGTGTACTTTCCCAGCCTAAACCCCATCCTTCCACCAAAGTCTGAGGAAATCTGTCTAACAATCCAACCAATCAAGAAACAGATCATCACAGATTTGATTTTCTGTAAAGATCTTTGTTTTTTTTTAAATCATAAAATGTACAAAAATAAAAAGTCAATAAACTTAGGCAGTAGGCAGACCTGATCTGACTTTGTTGGCCTCCAGGTTCCTGTTGTGCGATTACTTTTCAAACGATGGTGACGTAAAGACCCGCCCTACTGTGTCTCTCTCTGATTGGTTAATCCCTATCCAATGAAGGCAAAGAGTATCATCCAGTCAGAGGCAGAGCAGGACAGGCTGTTAGCATCCATGCTGCTAACCTACCATCTATGTAGCACCTGTACACTGTGTTAGCATACAGGTCCCGTGGTACTACTTAGCGATAGTAATCAGAGTAATGTGGATCAGTGTTGTCGTGAAGCCAGTGTGCTAATGGTGAGTTGTGTATTTAGTTGGCACAGATGTAAACGATTGAGGACGAGTCAAAGCTTCAGTTCTGGGACAGAAACCCTTTATCTTAACGCATTCAGCTAATGTTTGCTAACGGTACAGTTAGCAGATGTTCTTTGTCTCACATGCTAGTAACCTGAATATCATCATGTTTGGAGCTGCTGGCTAATTTATGAAATTCTATTGATTGAGGAAATAAATGGCAGATTAATCAATAGTTATCATTTTTAGTATCTGTCCCAGTACATGAATGAAAAACGTACATTTGGAGACTAAATCTGGAATGTAGCTTGCTTCAGTCCAACATTGTCTGTGTTTACTCACCATCAAACAGCAAGTGTTCAGTAAAGCAGGGGGTGTTTCAGGGGGTGTGACTCTTCCTCTGGCAGCCATGTTGGAGGCCGTTAGCACGCTAACATACACAATTTAGCTGTCTCATTATAAGCACTGCTTATATTTATCATTTGGACTCAAGCTAAAGTAACAGCTATTAGCAGAAGCTAACACTGTAACATGATACGTTTCCACGACACAGACCTCCATCATGGTGCCAGATGAGATTTGTGACCCAGCTGAAAACCCTCTGTTAGCTGTGGTTAAACAACACAAGCGTAGCCTGCTGTGCACTGATATTCATGTACAACTGCAACCAATATATAACCCTGTAATAATCTGTAACTACTAAATGTTGATTAGCCCGATGAGTTAAAAATGTAACTTATGTTAGCGGGTAGAAGCTAAAATAGCCAAACGTCCCTGTTGCTACTAAATAACAGAGTGCCATCACACGTCACATGATTCATGTATGTAGCATATTTATTCATTCAAATGTTCATGGATTTTATTTTTTTGTTTTACACATTTCTAAACCTCCAACTGTCCTGTGAGCATATAAAACATTAACAAATATATTTAACATGCATGTTATCTTCTTTTTTTTGTATTAAACTTTCTACTGGAACTATTTGTTTTTCTCCAGTTGGTCTACCTCTGCTGGACCACAAAGCGTTTTAGATGCCCCCCCGTCCCCACAGGGATCACTAATGTTTCCTGGTTTGTGTGACAGCAGTTTGACGGCCTTGTATGACGACTGAAGCCTGTCTGTTTTATATCCAGCGCAGGTTAACGAACACGATCGTGAAGCTGATGCGATAACAAGCGTATGAAGCAGAACGTTGGACCCTGTGAGGACTCAGTAACTGTGTACCTTATCGAGATCTGAGTGACGCCAAAAACACTGAGGATTAGAAAACAGATCATCAGGAATGACGTCTGTTAGTAAAATAACATCATCATAATAATAATTATAATTATAGGAACAAGTTAGATCAAAAAGCACTTGTCCCGTCCTCAGTGTGTGTGAAGGCTATTTTTGTCTCTGAGTAAGTAACGTGTCCCCGCCCCTTTAACATTATGCTTTTAATTTGTTGCCAAACTTCCTGCAGTGTTTTCTAAATGATGCCCTGGGTCTGTCTTTAATTTCACACCTAAAAATCACCAATCTGGGTGAAACTGATAACTGAAATGATTCTGTACATTTTACCAGACGAGATCTCCACTTTTTAAAATATCTAATTCTAGATTAAGTTAGCCCAGATCCTGGATTATTATGGTCCTGGGCATTTGGTTTATGTTGCCTTTAAGAGGAGAGAGCTTTTGGTCTGATTCCTAAAGGAAGGGGGTTGAAATGTCTCAGCTCCAAGATATAGCCATATCCCACCATCAGTACTGGATGAGGGCTGGCATCAAAGGCCTTCATTTCAAGGATTTACTTTTCCACAGCTGAGCCAAGACTAATATTAAACCCTTAAAATCACAGAGAAGAAAAGGAAGTAAATCTAAAATATATTTTTAACTAATGACATTTTAAAATATATTCCTCTAATGGGTAAAAACTTAAGTAAAGCCTGACAATCTGAGCCTGCTACTAATTTTTAGGCCCTAAATTATATTGATATACTTGAGGGGGAAAAAATGCAAACTTTTTAAATTTGGAAATCATCTCTACTAATTAGATTAGTGACGTTTTTGGTCACTTTAAGCTGATTTGCTAATAGTTTCCATTGTTTTACTTGATTTTTTTTTCCCGATGGGCCTTCAATGCATCATAAAGAGGACAGAAAACGTTGCATCTAATTTTTTTTAAACACATTTTAAGCATATGAGAGAGGCTCTATAATAATTTAAGTTCTCCCAGATGGCATCACCATTATCTTTTACTGTGTAACAAGTAACCTGTTATTATTTTGATTGTTACTGGGCTGAATGGTTTCTTGTACTTTAATACTCAGTTCCTGAATATTAACCGTCTCCTGTTTTCTATGTATACCTGCTGTTTTGGCTAAATAATAAAATGGTAGCATATGATGTGCATCTAATGACTAACAACACTGGTGGTTTGTTTGTTTTCTTACTGTGATGATGTCACTGGTTTGTTTGTACTTTAAAGTTTTCAGTTTCTCTTAAGAGGAGAAAATATTTAGAGTTTATGATTAAATACTGTTTGTTCCAACTGCTAGAAACTGCAGATTCTGATTGTTCTTTAATGAATATTTCATATTTGATGAATATTTAATATTAGTGACAGAAACATTTTCACACTATTCTTTTATGTGTTTATGTGATTATGTGATTATTTTCTAAACTAAATCATGTATCAGAGAAAATTAGACCAATGAAGGTTTTTGTCACAAAAAGACAAAAATATAGACAGACGATGACATTCGATGGTTTAACATTGACATATGAAAATTACAAATTGACTCAAAAGCACGTCATCAGATCAGTTATAGCTAAAAGTCTTAGGTGGGATGTGGCCCCGCCCCATTCTGCAGGCCGTTGCCAGGTATGCTAATTTCCAGTAGCCAGGAGGCGTTGATGCACAAGTGTGTAATTAATGCAGCAACAGATTTCATGGAGGGTGCCTGACATGCATGTGTTTTCATGAATATCAGACGGTGCACGAAGCCGTTCTCAGAAAAACATCATAAATCTCACTGACCTTTGGAGGGAAGGAGGGAGGGAGGGAGGTCCTGTTTCAGCTCAAACAAGGACTACCCCTCCTGCAGGAGATTTGAATAGAGAATCATATTTAATCACTTATACTACAGTTTAAAGATTCTTCATTTATTAGTCTTGTATTTTTTCTTTTGATGCCATGTTTCCATTCTGTAATCATTTCTCCTTCGGGGATCAATAAAGGTTAAGTCTCACCCTAAATGTTACTCGTTACTCACATGCTGAGGGAGACTATGGATGTCTCACAGGTGGGAGAAGCCTTCTCCATCACCCACCAGATGTAATAAACATCTGAAGATCCTCTACGTGAGTAAAAGTAAAATTACGACTAAAAATACTCACGTAAAAATATAGTATAGTAAGTATAATCACCTAAATCTACTTTAGAGTCCTGCAGAAATACATGTGAGATCATTGAGTTCATTCATGTGGAGCCACTTTTTAATACCTTGTAAAGTACTGGGTATATTGGTTTAATGGTACTGCATCATAACCTGTGTCAAATACATGAACTTCAGCTGTCAGTGATGAGACAAACACAGGTGAACACTCCAAAGTTTATTCTTAGTTTAGATCGAACATCATGTTGTAAAATACATTCTCAATCCTCCCATGACTGGTTTTTTATAGTTCCTCCATGTATCAGTGACATCAGCTGCTGCTGCTGACTGTCCACAGGATGGCAGCACAACACGCTTCAGACATGTTCATCACACGCTTAACACGTTTACTTCTCTTCAGGAGAATTATTGACAAAAATCCTGAACAGGAGTGTAGAAGAAAGAATACAAACATGAGATGATGTAAAAAATGTCCAAGTCGTCCATGGCAACAAATTTATAGAATATATAAATATTTATATAAATATATATAAATATATAAATATTATATATATATAAATATATATATATATATATATATATATATATAAATATTATATATATATTTATATATATATAGTGACAGATTTAACACATGGTTTAAACAGATGGTTTCTGCTCCTCTAAATGTGACAAAAGGAGTCAGATTCCCTCCAGGTTTTTACAGGCATTTTAAATAAAACCAATAATATTTTCCCTTTAACTTCACACTGAAATATGTTAAGCCTCCCATACATTTTCTGACCTGTGTTGAAAATAGTGTTTAAAAAAAAACAGCTGTGAAATGACTGAAGGGATTAATGTGTCTGGAGTCATCAATGAACCATTTAGATTTTTACTACATTTACTAATAGTCTTATTTTTAAACACTTCTTTATATCTTATGACGTCTATTTTTATTCTTTATTTTTAGGACTAAGCTGTATTTTATTCGTGATGCTAAATACTGTTTTAAGACACCCATTGTTTATAAAATTGTGCTTTTTTTAATGGATTTAATCATCCATGGCTTTAAGTTTAATCTTTTATTACTTATATTGGCCTATTTTATTCATAGATCACCGTAGATTCTACGGTGATCTATGAATAAAATAGGCCGTAAATCTATGGCGTAGATCTTATATTTATGGTATTGCTGTACAGCACTTTCATAAGTGCTTTAATAACAAACTTTATTCATATTTGATTAATTAATTTGCACCCAAAAAAGGAAACCTGTCCAGTTCAGACTTTTACATTTACTATTTTTGATTTTTTTTTTTAGTTAAACTTATTTTGGATTTTTTTTCCCCTCACTGACTGCAACATTTCCTTCTGTGATTTCATGCATTTTATAGAATAAAAGATGAAAAAAAATTATCAACAGACAATAATCGTTAGTAGTAGCCCAAATTCAGACACTTCAATACAGCGTAAACAGGAAGTGAATTTGGATGCAGTCAGCTGACTCAACAGGTGAAATGGATTGAGTGGATTCTTTGTAAAAAAACAAACAAACAACCAATATCCTTAAAGCTGGAAAGAAAGAAAAACAAAGGAAGTCAGTCCCAGATATCCTGACCTGAACTCAGTGAGGTATCAACAGTCTTTTTTCTGACCAGTCTGATGAACACAATCTAAAAAACTAATTATACAGACGGCTGCACAAAGTCAAGAGTGAGACAAAGGAGTGAAAACCAGAGAAAAGGAAAATACAGAGAAGATTGGAAAACTGAATATAACTTCAGTTTCCAAAGAGGAACTTTGTTCTACTAAACATGTGAAGACTTTCCAGCATATTAAAAAGCATTAAAGTCTAATAGTTGAGCTACATCATCAGTTCTTCATGCTAAACACCTAAAACATTCCCTGTGAGGTAGCAGCTGACACGGTTCCTTCTTTTTATTTACATGGTGTTATTTCAGCTGACAAAGAGAAAGTTGTGTTTGACCCAAAATGGACAAATAGTGTTTGACTGGAGGAATAATAAAGGAAATAATTCATGTGTTGTTCTTTCAGTTATCTGGTTTGGGTGACATCGTGTTTGGATGGATGTACAGTTTGTGTTTCTGCTGTCAGGATGGGAACGACCGCCTGGTCTCACCTGAAGGTTTTAAACAGCTGGCAGGATCTAAGGATCTAATTCCACAGCTTTTTTCTCCTGGTGGTGAGGCAGTGAACCGTCAGAGAGGTGTGAACCATCAGAGAGGAGTGAACCATCAGAGGTGTGAACCATCAGAGAGGTGTGAACCATCAGAGGTGTGAACCATCAGAGAGGAGTGAACCATCAGAGGAGTGAACCAACCATCAGAGGTGTGAACCATCAGAGGTGTGAACCATCAGAGAGGTGTGAACCATCAGAGAGGAGTGAACCATCAGGAGTGAACCATCAGAGGAGTGAACCAACCATCAGAGGTGTGAACGCTGCCTGAGCAGGACGAAGCAGAAACATCCAGCAGTAAATACTTAAATACTTTTTTTTTATAGAGGCGACGTCGTTGGTGTGACGTAGCTCTGCAGCTGCTTGTTAGGAGGAGTGAGACGCTCCGTCGCTGCAGGGTTTCACTCCTTTCTTCTTCTTGTCTTCATCATCATCATCATCATCCCCCAGGAGCAGCAGCGGGAACATCCCCAGGATGCAGCCGATGAACACTCCAATACCTTTACCCTGCAGGAGGAGAAGAATTCATCCTGAGTCTGGTAAAGTGCAGATACATGTATTCATTTAGGAGCTCTACAGGTTTTCCAGTGCAGCTCTAATATGATTTCTGGGCCAATTTAGCTCATCAGCTGCAGCCGTTTAAGTCGTTATGATGTACTTTAGATAGATTTGATCTAAAGCCACTTTTTGCAGACTGCTGACATCAACAGTCTTTCCGTCTTTTGTCTAAGGAATCTCATCATTACCTCTGCTAAGGAGTTGTTTCCAGGTTCATGTAAAAACCACAGAGAAGATGTCCATGAAACCTGGTGGTCTTGGGTCAAAAAAGACCCCATTAAATGTTGGTGAAGATCCAGATAAAGGGGCAGATGGAGGATTTCTTTTTTTCTACTTTTTCTCAGGGAATAATCTGTGGATCTAGATAAAAGAAATCTTGTATATTTAGGTTATTATATTATTATTTGAGGTTTGTATCTATGAGTGAAAACCTGGGCACCCTGGTTGACTACAGAGGTAGAGAATTAAAATGATGATGACCACATCTCACCATGTGGGAGCTGAGCCTGGTCTGCCACATGTCCACCTGTTTGGGTGTCAGATCTGGAACCTGCATCCCCAGTTTAGAAGCCAGAGCCTCCACATAACCTGCAAGGCTGCAAACAGACATCTGTGTGATGAAACACTCGTGTCTGCTTTATCCTCAAGTTTTAAAAAACATCAAACACAGAAAACAGAATATCTCCCACCAAAGAAATCTCACATAAAACAAAGGTTCCTTTGAATTAAGAACACATCTAAGACTGTCTGGACTTTGAACTGTTCTAACCTGCATCACATGAACCCTCAGAGGCCGTTTATAAAGCTGCTTACCCGAGACCTGCCAGATCTGAGACCAGGTTCCCCAGAGCCGCCGCTGCAACAACAGAGAGGAGAACAAAACAAAGAGCGAACAAAACCGTTATCTGATGAAACTCCTCTTCATAGCTTCAGTATCAAGGACTCAACGCTGGCAAGTTCTGGTTTAAACTGGGAAATGAAGCCATTTATAACGAGAAAGATTTAAAACCACAGTTAAGTGAAGCCCTGCTGGACGTTAGGGTTGGGCTCACCTCCCTGCTGGGCGAGCGTCTGACATCCATCCCTGTGCTGGGTTTAAACGTCTCTGCACACGTCTGACTTAGCCGTGTTGTTATCAACATTTCCAGCCGACCCGTTTCTGTTTCGGTCGCTCTCTTTAGATCTCAGTCATTTTAACAAACACCATATCTTCTCTTTTTCCAAATGAAGGATTTTAGACGTTGGAAGTCAGGAATGTTCTGCGCTAACGTTAGCGGTGACTCTCCTGAGACATCCTGTGTTAGCTGAAGAGCATTTTTAGCGTTAACTGCTTCGTTCAGTGTTTTCACTTCTTTTAACTGTCTCTGGAGAGGAAGCGACCCTCTGTGAC
Source organism: Chaunax sp. Z400 (assembly GCA_037577475.1). Classification (NCBI taxonomy): domain Eukaryota; kingdom Metazoa; phylum Chordata; class Actinopteri; order Lophiiformes; family Chaunacidae; genus Chaunax; species Chaunax sp. Z400. The sequence goes on from CM075200.1 coordinate 24,021,902, forward strand.
GCTTCTGTGATGAACGCAACAGAAACAGAACCTGTAAAACAAGCCGATCACTTAAAAACACTATAGAGGTTAACTGTGGGGTAAATGTACGACATCATGTTGGCAACGTTAAATACCTCCAGCACTGCAAGTGAGAATCATTGGTTTTTGTTGCAGAGAAGCTAATATTTAAGCAGATTTTTAACGAGCGTTCAGCGTCATTTGGATGTTATAAAAACGATTCGGTCTCCAGAATCAAGTATAGATGTTTCCCTTTGAGGTTTTCCAGAGAACATCCCACGACCTCGGGGCAGATGGAGAACACACTGGTGGTTACAGGGTCTCGACTGGCCATGGAAAGCTCCAGGATCTCCAACACAGACCTGGAGGACGTAGCTGGGGACAAAGAGTTTTGGGCTAACGTGCTGCAGCTACTTCCTGGAGCCAGATACAAGTCCCAAAATAGATTTTGTATTGTTGGAGTTTAAATCATCGCCTGAGGCATCTTCACAGCCTGTATCGTCCCACCAAGACGCCCCGGTTTGATTCAAACTTGACAAAGTGGCCCACACACAACAACAACAACAACAACAACCAGGACCAATCAGCGCTACGAGGCCCACGTGCATCTCTGTATATTCAAAAAGATGAACAATAGATCAAAACACAAGATGAGAGAGAGAGAGAGAGAGAGAGAGAGAGAGAGAGAGAGAGAGAGAGAGAGAGAGAGAGAGAGAGAAGGTGTCACCAGTCAGCTTCTTCCTCCATCTGTTGTAACTCCTGTTAAAAGTCCTCCATCAACAACACTATGAATAATTCAGCCTGTGGGCCGGATTCTCACTGGGGGATTGATGACAATGTGGTGTAAAACAAACACATTTGTTCAAGGCCATTAAAATGATGAAGGTGCCAAGGATGCGTTTGTTTTGGATCTCTGGAGGCATCGACAGAGACGACGCTCGAGGCTGAGAGAACAAGAGTTTCCTTTGGGAACCAGAACTCCAGATGGTTCAACATTTCCCTCAAAACAGAGGAGGAGGAGGAGGAGGAGGAAGGACTTCATCACCAGAGCCTCAGACACTGATTGTGTTTGACAGTGAAGAGAGTCGGTCATAAAAGCTGGACTCAAATAGAAAAAAATGAAAAGATGGAGCATCTCTGCAGGATGGATGACGATCAAACAAATGTGAAGCGGAGGCAGGATGATAAAGGAGCACCGCTATTGATCTAGAGCCGTCTTCAGACTCTGATTTGCACTTTGCACAGAGGAAATTGGAGCCTAGTATCCATGGAAACGGAATAATGTAGCAGTGAAAAAGACAGTGGGATGAGCTCCAAAGCCTTCATGGGTTTTTTTTACAGCGGGGTAAAGACCCCGACTGCAATGACGGCAGCAGGTGTCGCAAGAAACTGCACCGGCATCCTGATGAGCTGAGAGTCCCAAAAAATAATAATAATACAATACAATACATTTCAGTGCAATTTTATAGAGCTGGTGGAATCAGCTGAGCTGCAGGAGGATCACACAGGTGACAGCTGAGGGAAGAGGAGGCAGCGAGTAAAAACTATAAAATATAAAAGAAAATGTTTTTAAAATATTACATTCTGGGGAGATAAACATCAGTCTCTCTCTAATCATGACCAGGATGAGGAAACAGTTCTTTGTGTTTTCTTACCAGCCATGGTGGAGATGCCCAGAGTGACTCCGATAGACATCTCGATCTGCGTTCCCTGAGAACAATAAGGTGAACCAGCAGGACATCAGATCTTTACTGGAGACTGTCCAGATCAGAGGATATTACAGTACAACTAATAAATCAATTCACTTACTGCTGCAATCATGATGGCATTATCAAGGAAACCGAACCCAACGAAGGGGATGGCGTTGTGTAACAAAACTGCAAACAAACAGACAGATTAAATAAAGATCAGACATTTCATCCTGTTTTTCCTGCTCTGAGCTCATTCATCAACCCGGCCTCTAAATAACACATCAAATCAACCAACATTCTTTTTTTTAAATGTTTTTTTTAACTTACTGTTAATAATCATGTAGTAGTTTTAATACACATCTATGTCTCTGTATTATTTGTTTTTGCTACTATTATCTATCATATATTATTTATACATTGTTTTCATTCTACTTTAAAATGACAGAGTCTGATTATGAGGTCAGTTATTGATCTGAGGTTCAGACTCTATTATTTGGTGGAATGATGGACAAGAAAGATCAACAATAGTATTTACAGTCCTGGATTTCCACAATAAATTTAAAAAAGAAAAGAAAAAAAACCCTGACCTGCTGATAGAATCTGTTAAAAAAGTAAACTGTCTTCAAGCTAATGTAGAAACTCTGATGGAGCAATTTAATATCAAAATAAATACACAGGATCAGTGTGTGTGTCACACTGTGTGTGAATATTCTCTCACCGTATCTGATCTGGGCTGAAGTCGGCGGCGAAGGTTCCAGATTCTCTGAGAAGAAACATGAAAACACATCAAACAGCAGCTCATTAAAGCTGAGTTTGACTTAAAGCGTCTGCAGCAACACAGAGACAGTAACACAATCATCACAGTAACACAATCAATCATCACAGTAACACAATCATCACAGTAACACAATCAATCATCACAGTAACACAATCATCACAGTAACACAATCATCACAGTAACACAATCATCACGATATGGAGGTTATGAGTTCATATACTGTGATATGTAGTATTTGTTTGAATCCAATCTTCCATATTAATCAAATTTAACAGATAAAAGTTGACTTTTTTGTGCAGTAGAAAACGTGGGATCTGCTTTTGTGCACTCTAAGCATTGAAAAAGGCTTTAAAATTGGTTGTGTGTCTGTATGCAGGGCAGGTTGTGTTTTAATACTGAGGTTTTGTCCTTGTAAGTCTGAAAACACAATTTTTAGAGGAATAGCCTTTATTGCCTTTTTCCAACTCATCCCTTGCTAAATTAAGCCACCCATTTAAAAAGGTAGGAGGATCAGGGAGACAAGGACCTGCTGGGGCAACATGACCAGCTAATGGCATGCTGGAGGCCGTTCTGCTAACAAACAAACAAACAAACAAACAAAACAAAACAAACAATGAATGGACACAGGTGAAAACATAACCTCCTTTGCAGAGGTAATAAACAAAATCCATCAGTGTAAATACAAACATCTGTGTCTGATAAGAATCAGGTTTACGATTCAATTATTTTCTTTGACTTAAAAAGGGATCATTAAAAACTTAAATCTATTCCTTATTCTTTACTTAAAATTGCGAGTACATTGAGGTGGAACAGAGAAAGAACTATGAGCATGAAATGGACCTTCGGTTTGGATGAATGCCTGCAGAAAAAAAACATTTCTCTGATGGAAATCCACTGAATGTAAATGAGATCATTGAAAGCTGCATCACAGAACTGCTGCTGAACTTCATACATTCAATACGACTCATCCAATAATGTGCTGATTACACTGTTCATATAGAAACCAACACAAACGTAGCCTCACTTTTTCACAAAACTACAGGGTTATTTATTAAATGGTGAGGATTCAGCCTTTGCTGTAACATCAACAGATCAATCTGATTAAATCAGCATTGATCTAAGTTATAAAAGCACCAACTGATCCCCAGTCAGCCGTAAAACAATAAAACAATAAAACCTTGAATCCAATCTGCTCTTAAATCGATTACCGATCGATAGACTGATGACATCACTCAAAAGCAGTGACATGCTGGTATCTGAAAAACACCACATCATCTGATGTGACACACAAACACAAACACAACCTTTTGTGTTCAGAGAGGTTTAAATACCACTAATGTAATGAGACGCCTGGAGAAGAATGAGGTCAAACATGACAGACACACACTGACACACACAGAGTGACACACACAGACACACAGTGCGGCTGCACAAACACTCCGGCTCCTGGGAAACAGTTTCCACAAATAGGTCTGTCTGTGTGACGCAGGCCAAAAATTAAAATCACTGCACTTTATGCCAAGAGGAGCTGAATGTGGTGAGATGGAGAAATGCTGAGGAGCTGCAGGAGCTGCAGGAGTCAGTCGGCTGCAGACCTGATGACAGCAGAGACTGTTCATCTGTCAGGGTGATTAAATCCAACGTACACTGACTGTGTGTGACTGTTAGTGTCATTACACATCATCTGTCAGACTGCTGATTAAGAGTGGAACCGTTTCACAATGCACACACACTACACACCTGAGGAACACACTGCACACCTGAGGAACACACTGCACACCTGAGGAACACACTGCACACCTGAGGAACACACTGCACACCTGAGGAACACACTGCACACCTGAGGAACACACTACACACCTGAGGAACACACTGCACACCTGAGGAACACACTGCACACCTGAGGAACACACTGCACACCTGAGGAACACACTGCACACCTGAGGAACACACTACACACCTGAGGAACACACTGCACACCTGAGGAACACACTGCACACCTGAGGAACACACTGCACACCTGACGAACACACTGCACACCTGAGGAACACACTGCACACCTGAGGAACACACTGCACACCTGACGAACACACTGCACACCTGACGAACACACTGCACACCTGAGGAACACACTGCACACCTGACGAACACACTGCACACCTGACGAACACACTGCACACCTGACGAACACACTGCACACCTGACGAACACACTGCACACCTGACGAACACACACATCAGTTCACAGCTGGAGGCTCAATTATAAAGGAAAACTCCTAAATAAATCATACTTTATTCACAATATTCAGTTTATGAATGAAACGTTATTAATGGACTCACTCATTGCAAAAACTCTCCAGACAATGACGTCATGATGCACAAGTGCATTTGAACGCCACACAGCCTGTGCTGTGCTAGAAAAGCCTGTTTCACATACAGTTGTTTCTATGTCATGTCTCCATAAGCTCAGGGTTATAAGTGCATTAAAACCTCCTCCACCAAACAATCACATCAGCTCCGATACCGACAGTAAAAATATTGAAACTCTGGATGTTAAACCGTCACATTTGGCAGTGATGAAGAAAACTTGTCACTCAGGATATATGCACACTCTGCAAAAAACCCTCTGGACCTCAGAGCTCACCGTGACAAATGCTGACACTGAAGTATGACTCAGCCTGATTTAATCCATCACTGAAAACCACGGCGATGCTCTGAATACAACATCAGCTTTACAAAGAACTGTGAAGGAGCTGAGCTCACAGGCTTATTGTCATGTTCAATCAATACTGAAGTCAGGACTGTCAAGTCTGACATGAGATTAATGATATATTCACCAAAAACATGCAAAAAGGGCCTCGTTGATCAATGAATCCAAAGTTTATCCTTTTTTATTATTGGAATATGGGGGGGGGGTGTCATATAGTACCTATATTCTGCATTAATAATCTGGATCAAAGTAACTAGTTACTTGCAGTGGAGTAAAAAGTAAAAGGTATAATGTTTACCTGCAGAATGTGAAAAAGTATGAAGTAGTAGAAAATGGAAAAAACTCAAGTACCTCAAAGTTGTACTTAAATACAGGTGTTGAGTAAAATATACTTGATGGTTATTCTACGTTTTAAATGCAAACGTATAGATCCTGAGTATCGGTTATCCGTGTATTTGATGACTAAAAATCAATATCACCACTGAAAACAAACTGAGTTTATGTGAGTAAAAGGTTTATTTCTGTAGTCCTGAATCTGACTCAGGTGCTGTTGTGTCTTTGAATCTGACTCAGGTGCTGTTGTGTCTTTGAATCTGACTCAGGTGCTGTTGTGTCTTTGAATCTGACTCAGGTGCTGTTGTGTCTTTGAATCTGACTCAGGTGCTGTTGTGTCTTTGAATCTGACTCAGGTGCTGTTGTGTCTCCAGCTGCTTCCTCACAGATTGTTCCATTTGTCTCAAGTCTAAGAGGAAATAACTCCGTGGTTTGCCCTAAAGCTAATCTCACAACGCTCCGTGAGGTTGACGAGGTCCTGAGGTGTAAATGCCACACTGCATACACTGCTGTACCTGACAGCAGGATTTACTCTGGTTATGCAGACATATGGAGGATAAACACCTGCCTTATTGTCGGTGCTGACAGAGACAATGAAGCCTCCACCATCTAATCACTACTGAGGAGGTTTTGAAAGGCATCATTTCATAGAATCTGAATCCTTAGAAATGCCTGAATGATTGCAGGTCTCTCTCCTTCTAACTATATAAGATACTGTAAAATACTGAGCTGCACAATGTAATGTAAAACAAGGCTCCCAGGTTTGCTGCAGCACAGGGATGAGTCTTCCTGCCACGAGTTAATTCCCTGTACCTTTGTACTATTTATCTGAATTAATTCAAGCAATCTGTTGTCGTCGCTGCTGGGACACAACAAACCTGGGGAAAAGGGAAAAGGGAAAGCTGCATGCAGCACCCGGATCTGAAGAAGCACCCCTCCAGTTCATCTGCAGAACACCTGCTGCAAAGAGTGAGTGCTGAAATAAGCAGTAATCCTCCTCTAATAGCCTTTTTTGTTTTTGGAGTTGATATATGTTTAATGTACAATTCTTTTTTCAAAACATTGAAATATGGTTTACTTTTTTGAAAAATTCGCATTTGTGAATATAAAATTTTTGCAAAAATGATAATGAGGTTGACTAGAAAAAATATTCTTTATCGTGCACATTGTTGAAATTTATAAAAACAACAACAAAAAACATTTTCCAAACGAAGTTCAAAGTCAGAAAAATAATATTTTCTAAGATAAATCTAGAAAAGTCCTGCCACAGCTTGGGACATTTCCAGAACAGATTGTGTTGAACACTGTGGATATTTCTCAAAAAAAAAAGATGTATATAGACATTGAAACAGGAAGTTGATGCATGTCGAGAATCACAAAAACTGCCCTCCAATATAAAAGTACAACAAATTTTAAGATGGAGAAAAGGTTTTTAAGAGATTCAAATGACTAAGATCTAAAATTAAAAAAAGGGACAAATGTGAATTAAAACAGAAAGTAATCGTCTGGAAAATGTTTTAACATTTGGTTCACAGCCCGCTCTTCTGGAAAACTCGGTATTAGGTCATCGATCAACAGGATTGCAGCATTTTCTGTCAGCCTACTTTGCTTTTCGGTGTGATATCCTGTCAGCTGAGAAACCTTTACATAAAGAAGCAGTTTAACCTCGACAGGTTTATTAACTACATCGCAGTTATTCATTTTCCTGTCAAACAGCCACAAGAGTGGCTGCAGATTCACACTTGTCAGTGTGTTTTAATTGGACTCAGTGAGGCAGAATATAAATAACAGCTTCCTCTCAGTAACATTTCATCTTTCTTCAGGTGTTGGACCAAACAGAACCAGCTGAACGCGACACAGTGATGAGATTCAGGGAAAAGCTTCTTAAGGCAGTGAGAGAGGTCTGGATCAACCAAGTGGCCTCATGGAGCTCTTTAAAAAAAAACACTTTCCATGCTTCAAAGAACACAGAAATAGTTCCAGCCAATATTTACTCAACACCTCAAAGTTGTTGTTTTTTCTTCTGTTCTTTAAAAGCCTCTTTCTGAGCTGACTGGACTGAGAAAAGAACAAACCCATGACTTTGTTTTCTGTTCTATTTTGGGAGCAAATATCTTCAAAAAATGAACCAACAGAACGAACATTATAAAGGTTATTAAATTATCTAATATTCATGTGTGCTGTAGATTTGATATGTCAAAGGAGCGACAGTAGAAGCTGTCATCTGATCATGGATTCCATCTGAAGCCATGTCCCCACAACAAATCATACCAAGTAGAATTACATTTTATAATTTTTAAGATTTCTTAGGAGCTTGAAAACCCAGAGAAAAAGAAACCGTCCCGCTGTTTTTAATGACTGTGATCTGAGAGCGATGCCAAACGGAGGTCAGACACAGGAGGAACCAGCAGTGAGTTTGTGACAGTAATCTGTAGAAACTAGGAGACTTAAGTTTGTCTACCAATTTTAACACCACAGAAAATATTGGACCCCCTCGAAAACGAGATGGTTCATCTCAAGGGGCTATTAATTAATAAACATTATTATAAGTATACAAGTGACATATTAGAGTTAATCTTGTTAGCTATTTTATTTAGTCTTTAAGTGTGTACTCCAGTTGACTTCTGATCTCTTTGTTGGACATTAAACACCTCATATCTTCCTGCTACCCACCATGTCTAATATTTCATATTATTTCTTCTTCTTTTGTCTATTGGCGACGGTAGCCTACAGTTACTTCCTGTAATTGACCCGAAAGTCTGAATCATCTGAGAGAGAGAAAAACTACAATAACCAGAATGCACTGCATGGCACAAGATCAAGGCTGGTGGGTAAAGGAACTTTGTTGTTGGACGGTTTTGGCTCTTTTGTTTTTTAAACACTATTGCAGCCTGCTGGGAACAATTAATCCTGTATTTTATAGTTGAAATCAATCATATTTCTGTAAACACAGGATCATGGTTCACTCCCTAGTTTTACAGTTTGATCTTTTTTTCTTTTTTTTTCAGCCTCTGTTTTTTTTACTATGAAGGAAGCAATATGGGGATTTCTTCATGTTCACAAACTTTTTCCACACAGCTAAATGAAGAGAGGGGATCCAAAAAAAAGTTAGATTATTGGGTTGTAACAGGCTGGAAAAATAAATGATGATGATGATGACGATGATACAGAGCTGTTATTAAACAGTGACAGAGATCGTTAGCGTGACGTTTTACGGTGAACACATCTCAGTGCTCTCTGGTGGACAGATAACATGACGCAAACATGGTTTCTAAACTACCTCAAACATACCTTTGACACGTTTTTCTTCCCAGCACAGTTAAGAGACTCTAAACCATTCAGGAATGTCACTATGCCAGTGAGTCAGCCTGCATGAATACCAGAGTCCCGGGACGTACCCATTGAGTCATTAACATTAGATTACAACGTTCTTTTGTGTGTATTTTCATGAATTCCCAAGCCTTCAGCAGGAGTGAAGAGTCCCCATGATGCCCTGAGGACAGAACTGGGATCATTATAGGCAGCTGGTTTTTCTTATTTCTGTTCTAAAATGAGTCTTTCTGGATTTGGGTCATGGTGAGACTATTTTTCCCTTTCAAGCAAAATACAAATTCCCACTGGTGACTCAAAAGAGGAAATATACACATGCCACACACTCGCCTGCCTGTTCACACCCCACTGACACACACACACACACACACACACACACACACACACACACACACACACACACACACACACACACACACACACACACACACACACAGGAAAGAAAAGGAATTCATCTCAAACCACATACATGTAGTGTGAGTTTTACAACGATTACAATAATAATTATCTAAATTATAAAGTTAGAATCAGTCAAACTTTGCTGGCACAAAACAAGCCTGGAGCACGTCCTCTTGTTCAGGGTAAACTGTTGTTATTCTCTCCTTTTCTGGTCCAAAGAGGACAATAAATCAGCTATAATTAATTAAAAATAATTCTCCTGCACAAATGCTGATTAAGATTCAAAGGAGAGCACACATTATGCATATTTTGAAGTCTCCAGACTGGCTACCTGTTTTATATTGAGTTTAAATTTATTTTATTAGTTTATAAGGCCTTGCAACAGACTACATATCAAAAATGAATGATTTATGAATCAGGAAGGCCCCTCAGATCCCCTGGATATTTTTTAATAATTATTTTTTATAATAAAGATACTTATTGCATGTAGTATATCATCATTTTATTAGTATTCTCTTATTCTTATTTTTTTTTTTGCTTTGTTATAGTTTATCAGGGACCTTTTCTGATCCTAACTATCCAAATTTTATTGTTGTCGTTTTTAGTCTCTAAAACCATTTTAACTTCTTGTTTTTCATCCATCGCCTGTAAAACATCTTTGAAAGACTATATTAATAAAGTTGTGTCAATTAATTGAACACAAAGTTTGAGCTGTTCTGGTTCTGAGCACAACCATGACCTCTCCTCAGTTTTCTTCATGCACAGGTGTGACTGATTTTTTATTTATAGCCTAAAAGTAAATTAATCGGTCAAGACCATAAACCTTTAGATAAATCTCAACATAATCTGCTGGTTGTAGAAGGAGGGATTCCTTCACTAATGTTGTTTCTACAGCTGCCACCTGATGTGAAAACTTCAGCATGATCAACAAAAATAGGATTGGAAAGTTTGCCAAAAGACAGTTGGCACCAACTTGACCACCTATATCAAGTTCAAGCCATATTTGGGGGGGCAAATATCATTCTGAGGGACCTCTGCCATCGGGGAAGAGGTACATTTAGCCTTGGAGGGCCAAATCAAACAGATATTATCATTTGGTCCCTTAGCTGGTGGGTTCCTAAACAAGCTGTGGGACTAGTTGTTATTGAACAACAATGGACTATGGTGCTTTAACGGCTCACAGTACATTTATTTTGGTGATATCTGATGTTATATATGTATTGTGTCTTTTATTTTGGTGATATCTGATGTTATATATGTATTGTGTCTTTTATTTTGGTGATATCTGATGTTATATATGTATTGTGTCTTTTATGATTCTGATTCTATAAATATCAACCAGCTCACTACAGCAACATGTAGGTGTAGATTCTCATTCATCAGATTAAACCTTCTATTATTACTACAGCAACGCCTCCTTCACCTGTGGCAGGTGTGGCCAATCACGTGGTTTTATCAGTTTACGTTTAAATAGAGACCCCACCCACTTCCTTCAGAAAGGGAGGGCTCAGTACCTGCTGAGGTGAGACAGATTGACCCCCTCTGACTTAATTCCTTTAAAAAATAGTTTTCACATGACTTGTACCAAAGGTGAAATAATGTTATATCAATATTAGCCGTGCACACCTGAGAGTTAATTCAATCTCTGCGCTTCTGTCACCTTTAACCTGCTGCTTTCTTACCTTGAGCAATGGCTATGGACTCGAAACTCTGCAGCTCCTGCAGTAAACACGTCCTCTCTGTCGGATGGAGGCGGTAGATAAACTCTTTGGCTCTCTTCGGGGAGTTGAGCGGCTCCCTCGGCTCGTTTCTCCCGTGTGTTCCCATACAGCAGCTCTGTGTGTGTCGCCCTATCCCCGGCAGTCTAGGCGCGATCGCCGCCGCCTGCTGCTTCAGTCGCGACGGTAACTTCTGTACGACCGGCCGGAGAGCCCTATGTAAGGAGAGCTGTAACATTGTGTTGAAATACATAACTCAAAGTCCGTGAAATGTAAAACCTGGTGATTTCTCTTCGAACACGTCGGTCAAGGTACGGCTGTGCGCGCGGGCAGAAGTTGTTTCTTGTCTGCTCCTACTAGCTAGATTTTCGACCTCAATACAAAATAAACCAATAAGTTTTAATGGCCGTCTCTCTGAAAGTCGGGTTAACTTTCAAACAGCCGCACATATCTTCTTCTCGAGCTGTCCGCCGCCTGAACCGTCATTATCCGTACAGTCGCGGCGGTCAGGAGTTTGGCACATGAAGTTCAAGCTAAAGCGTCGACGGTCAAGTTAGCCGGACTAAGACGGTATACTTCCGACGCCACCTTTGAAAGTAAAAGCCCAGACTTCCGGTTATACATTTCATATTAAAAACGCTAATAAAAAGTTGTAACGTCACATGTTACAAGTGCTATTTTTCCGTTATGCCTGCGTCATAATTTTCATCCCGAACATATATATGTCTAGAGGAATCCAATATTAATTTATTTTTTATCTGTGCCAAAACTATGTTTTACCCCATGCTCATTGGTTGGTTGGTCGGTTTGTATTGTCAGCAGGGTTAAAAATCACAACAACCAACCAAAAAAACAAATGGACAACCAAGAGACAGGAATATTACCTGCATCTCCAGTTTCCTAGAGTGAGAGAGCCTCTCTTCATCTCCAGTATGATCAAAACACTGAACTTTAGGTGCAGTTTTATAATCAATAGCAGCACTTGAATATTTACCTGAAAATGTCACTGAAATGTCACCGTCTGTGTTGGTGACATCATTAATGTCCATTGGTTCACTGTCTCATAATGCATGCACGGCTGTAGGTCAAACGATTCACTGGTTCATCTTTTTCAGTCCTTAGACCTACACATTATGCCAGAACAGGGACCTGTGAGAGTATGGCTGCAGCCTGCAGGTCACTCAAACAGATAGATAGTTAACAGCCAAGTGTGTCATCATCATGTTGCATCATGCTTATAATGTCGCCATATATCATATCGGTCATATAGTGGATCTGGTGACCCAGAATGTTTATATTTATAGGACTCACAGAAAATCACTAGAGATAACAAATAATAATGATCCAGACTGACCTGAGATCAGATTGAAGCTGAAACTGATTTTTGCTCTGAGTACTGTTAAAAAATATTAACTCAACACAAAATGGTTAAATACCACCATCTAGAGGTCTAACCAGTCACATACTGAAGGCTGTGGTGTGTCAAGAGTCTTCATATATTTTCCTCCAGCAGGTTTTCTGATTATCCATATTTGTTTGTTTGTTTGTGAACAATATATATCTGAAACTGTTATTATCCACAACGAGCTCTTGTTTTCAGCGAGACTGGGCATAATTTCACATTTTTTGTGGATTTATCAATAAATAATAAGCCATAGATGTTGAAGAAAATAAAAATCAAGCATATATAGTTGACTTCTACTAATGAAAGACAGTGAGGCATGTGTCAGAGAGGAATCGCTGAATTTTGGATCAGATCTGGATAAAGTGGTGACACATGATCTTTTTTCACTTTCTTTAACATAATTAACCTAAATGTATTAAATTGGGTTAATTGAAATCTGGATTAGGGTTTAATTTAATTAAAAGGCACTTTGGTGGAGGTTTATCAGTCTAATGCTGATAAATATTTAAATGTAGTTTATTTTAAAGTTAATGTCTTTCATGGCTGTTTTCTGTATGGATACTGATCTACTAAGTAAATATGAGTTTTAAAAGTGATGCTAATGATACTTGAGATCCAGTCCAAAAACCAATATCAAATATGATTTTATTTACATAAATCTCTTTTTAAAACAAAAGGCAAAATGAACAGCTTTTACCTTTTTAAAAGCTCTATAAAATCAAACTAATAATCAAAGTCCTTCATGGCTGCAACATGTCAAAAAGCACAGCTTTCTAAACCAAACCAGGCCCCATATGAACTGCATGGATTCCCTGCAGCTTATTTCTGCCACCACTAATCTTAACAGTAATGAGCTCGTTTGTCGTCAAACCCTTGAAGAAGTTCAGGAACAGCGAGGTACTAAAAAAAAAGTTGTGCTTGAATCTTTTTAATACAGATTCTTAAGGTCGAGCTGAACTGTCAGGTAAGGTGGCTCCTAAATATTTTCTCGCTCTCTTTCATGCCAGTAGTTGTTTGTTTTTTTTCTTCAGCAGGACGTCTGCTGTTGGAAACAGAACTGAGCCACGCCATGCTCAACAATACCAAAAATATCACAGACTGGATGAAGGTCTTTGCAGCTGCAGAACCTTCTGGGACCCTGAGACGAGACGCACAGTTTGGGCCTTCAGAGAGGGGCAGTCATTATGGTTTCCTGCACATAATGAGGAAGCTCCATCTCCATCAGTGTTTAGAAAGAAAAGGGGGCTGGTCTAAAAACACGACTAATATCCAGCATGTAAAACAAATTATGGCACTTTTGTTCCTTTAAAAAGAAATAAAAGTACCTGGTAGACAAAACTAATGGCACAGTTTCATACTGAGGGAAAATCCTTTCACCAAATAAATCTTTTTAGAACAGAGTTCTTCAAATGTGGGTCGCAATGTGACTCCATACCAGCACCATTATTGCAAACAGCAATTTCTGAGTCTGTGAACAAACGTTTTAAAGAAGGAAAATGAAGATTCAGTCATCATCTATTCACCCAATGGCAACGGACGGTCTGGGGAAGTTTATTAGTCCTCACACATTTGTGGAGCCTCACAAACAGCATCATAAACATTCAAACAAGTGAAGAAGATGGAGCGTAGTTTAAACAAAATGAATGAATCCATACAGCTTGTACGGTTTAATCCAGACGCAGGGAGATCCTGAACTGATTTGATCAAATCATTTACACCATGTTTACCTCTGCCAACAAGAGTTAGAAGAGATTACTTGATTATCTGATAGCTCAAAAAGGTTTTTCAACATCACCACATAGGGCCTTTTTTCAAACATTTTCTCATATCATGAAAAAAATTAATAATCAGGCAATCAAACTAAAAATACCCAGGCATGGACAAGTCATGATGTACAACTGGATCTGGATCCAGATCATAATCCAGATGAAAAATCCTATTTTACCCATCATGGAAAAATCCTATTTTAGTTTTAGCTCATAAACTGATGATAAACACATGATTCCAGATGCTAAGAGGAGTTCACAGGGTCAAGAGATTAGGTGGTGTTACTTGTAAGGTGATGTCATCATGGTGACATCACCATAGTACGTGCTATGCCCTGGAAACCATTTCCAATCGTTCAGGTTTTGGTGAGGACGATGCTGGTGCAGGTCTGCCCTCTCTGAGTGATTTCTAGTTTGGACTGAAATCTTCAAGTGTCTGAGCTGAAACCACACACTGTCTGATGTGGGTAGCAGGTAAACACTGAGCTTCTCATTGAGCTCATCCAGCAGCGCAGGTACAGGACAACGGGTTCGAGCTCTTTTAGCACTTTAAGCTTAGAGGCTACAGTGAAGGTTTTAGCTTAAATGAAGGGCGCAAATCATATCTTTTCAAATCAGTTTACAATCTGGAGACTTGGATCAGGCCGTCTGAGCTGTATGGGGTCATTTTTTTAATGTTTGTTTTCAGTTCAGTCTCCATCTTCTTCAGGCGTTAAGGAGAAAGCTGTAAACGCCGCTTTGCTGCAAAGCTCCACAAATGTTTAGGAGACGAAGCATGAGGGTGACTAGATCATGACTGACTTTTAATTTTTGGATTATCTGTTCCTTTAACCAAACTGAATACTGATCTATGTGGTGAGAAATATGGAAAATAGACCTATTGAAAAAAAATTAAAACTTCTTTAATCCTAAGGGAGAATTTTCATTTTCGCATCTTTTATTATATGTACAAAAACGTACACAAACATAAGCGAGGTCACACAAGAGACCAGTAGTAAGTCATGGTCGAGGTATATCAGCGATTACAGCAGCACGTCTTTTTTTTCTTCTTTTTAAATCAGACACACCTCTGTTTTCTCCTATTGGTGCAGAGTTGATAGAAAACCGCTTCGCTCTCAGGACGAGTTCACAAATATTCTGTTTCAGTTCTTCAAGGATAAAAAAATGTCAAACGATCTGTGATCGACCTGCAAACGGCTCCAGGCTGCTTTACTAAGACAAACACATCGGGAGCGAGTGAGGCCTGGTTCGAGGGCGCTAAAATTAAACTCCGCTGACAAAGAAGTAACCCTGAAGAAGTTCACCAATCACGTTTGGCTGAATTAAAAACAGCCGGACAAAGTCCAGACAGCAGGTTCCAAATGGAAACGTACAAAAATGTTGTTTTAGTGCTCAAAATGTCTACAAACTCTCAGATCTGATAGACGGATTAAAGCTTGAATTAGTCGCTCCACAGTTTTGTTATGAAACTAACACACTCCAGCATTTCCCCAGTAATACACTGCTGGGGAGCCTCCTTAAGACATCGTCTAAGCACATTACAAGTCGGCGCACACACACACGCGCACACGCGCACACACACACACACACACACACACACACACACACACAAATACACATCAGGGCTGCATAAGTCACAAAGTCAGCTGACTGTGTTTCTCCACAGCTTGCTCAACAAGGCGGATTTGTGCTGTGCTGAATCTCTGCTGATAACTGAACTCACTGATGTGTATCAGCTTTGAGGCATTGGGAAATAAACTGTGTTGAGACAGCGGGGCGTCAGGATCGCCACAGATTTTTGGGATAAAACAAAGCATTGCAGCCCCGGCACACAAACAGACCCTCGACATACACAGACTGAAAGCAGCAGTTAATCTTTCCACGAGCCCTTAGAGAGTAAAAACTCAAAGATCAAACAAACAGCACGACATCCCTGACATGTTTCAAGAACAAATTAAGATGCTAACGTTGTCTTTTAGAATTCTTTTTAACTTAAATATAATAAAGATATATCCTTTCCTATAGATCTTTTCCTGTCAGTCCTCAGTGGAGTCTGTGTCATCATTGATATAGTCTTCTTCTACAGGCATGCTGCCGTTCTGAGTCCCCCACTCGTCTTCGTCGTACTCGATGCTGTCGTTATCCTCCAGCTCCAGCTCCCCCGGCGCTCCTGCAGCCTGGACGCCTGCTCCATCAGCTGGCAGGACAATGGCTGGCTGTCCACGCTGGTTCTCCTCTGGCGCTGGCGGGGCTGCGGCAGCGGCGTCCTGCGGCGCTGCGTAGCCCCCGTTGTTGTTAGAAAAGGCGGCTCTGTCTCGGCTCTCCTCCTCCACGTAAACTCTCTGATGGCACATGGGGCATGTGTCCTGGATGTAGAGCCACTTCCTCAGGCACAGAGCGTGGAAGTAGTGGTGGCAGGGCGTGATGCGGGCCGAGGTGGAGAACTCCTGGTAGCAGATAGCGCACACGTCCTCGATGTCCCTCAGCTGGTCCCCGCGTACCTCTGGCAGGGAGTTGATCTTCTTGACCGCGGTGCGGCGGTTGATGAAGGTCTTCCAGCCATTCTTGGCCTGCAGGTAGATGTTGAAGTAAGCATGCAGGCACATCATGCAGGCACGGATCTTGCTGCCCGACTCGAACATCATGGTGTAGGCGCCGTTTCCGAACATGATGACGCCGAACAGGAACTCGATGATGTTGCCTGTGGATCGCACGTAGTAGACGTAGTCGTCCAGCTTCTCCCACAGAACGTTGGAGAAGCCGTCCACCATGAAGAGGCCGTAGACGGTCAGCGACACCACCACCTGGATGGAGGGAGGGATGTTAGACCTTATACGGGTGTTTCCTATGTTCATGTATCAGCTCCCATAAATATTCATCAGGTTGACTAGTTAATCATGACCACAGTGTTTATAGCTACACAGACAGGAGCCTGGTTCTTGTGGCAACTTAGAATAAAACTGTTAAAGACCCAACGTGAAGTATCCGAGTACTTCTAACTGTAAATTCTTCATCCTCACCTTGAGGCAGAGCTCCACGCAGAAGGCTGTGACGGCAAAGAGCCAGGTGTTGAGGGCGTAGTGGTGCCAGAGGGCGTAGCTGAGCACCACAGGGAGCACAAAGAGTGCCAGGGACACCAGCAGGACGGGCAAATGGCGACGAACGGAGGAGACGTGAGAGGCGCTTAGGGACATCAGGACGGGGTCGGTCATGCCGTGGATGAAGTGCAGGATGGCCGTCAGCAGAAGGCACATGTTCCGGCTCAGACGGACCTACAAATGAAAACCAGAGAGGCTCTCAGTCCCTGATATATGATGAAAGATCTAAACCGCTACCAGAGCACACATTTTAAAAGACATGCTGACACTCTGGGAGGATAATGTATTGTATAATGTACTAAAAGCAGGTATTTCAGGGGGTTTAAGAAGAACTTGTTAGCGGTGGATAAAAGGCTGAGAAACGTTGAGGAACATCGTGAACCTCAAGCATGAAATGAAAATCTTTCACTGTCTCCTGTGTCCATGATCCTCTCTACATCCACTAATTATCAATCTGTCAGTAAACTGTGGAAATGGGAGTCCTGAAACTTGCTGTGACTTACCAGGCGTTCTTCAGGGTCCAGGCTGCTGAGGCCAGTCTGCAGAGCCAGGATGAAGAACAGAACAGGAGCCACGAAGCCTAAACGCTTGTCCTCCTCCTCCGTTGAACCTGAAAAGAGATCAAACACTAACTTTTGCAGCATTCTTGGAGCTGGTGTGGGAGAATTTGTAGATCGAACTGAGTCACACCTATGAAGGCTAGGATGCTGAGGCCGAGGTAGTGAGCCACAGAGGAGATGACTGCGCTCATCCCCAGAACGGTGAGCGTGGAATCACAGCCGGAGATGATGAGGTTACTCGTCAGATCCCAGAACACGTCCCAGCTCAGCAGGTAACCCTGAAAACAAAACAAATCACTATTACTAAGAACAGTCTTTACTCTTTCAATTCAGAGGTTCTGGGGTATAGGGAAGATTTTCAGGTTTAATTCAGCCTCCAAAATACAGAAATAGAAACAAGGACATAGAAGTTTCAGGATCAGCTGATATTGGATTCATGAAGCTGCCCAAGAATCCGTCAAGCAGTTTTTGTGTAATCCTGCTAACAGACAACAGAGCAAACCGACGACAATCAAAACACAACCACGCTGTGGAGGTAAGAATATATAGTCAATGCTAATGACTAAACACCTTAATTATAAATTACATTCTAATGACTTGAGAGGCCTTTTTTGTCTGAAATCAATGATCAATATTTTTGAAGACGTGCAGATACTCAGATTAAAATAATGGTCCTGATCCAACCTGTGAGTCGGAGCCCCCGTCTGCGGCACCGCCAGTAGCGTCACCGCTCTCCCTCCTCACAGCCCGCACCACGTAGACCAGTATCAGTGCTTGTGCTGTGACCCGGGTCAGCCAGAAGACCCGTAGCACATCAGGGAATCTGATCCTCTTCCAAGTGTCCTCTAGCAGCAGCTGAAGCCCGTAGATCCTGTACATGTGTCGTACGAGCAGGTAGACGTACCGGCATGAGTAGTAAAACCATTTGAGTCTCATGGCTAGGCACACAGCAGTGTTGAGAGCTAGCGCCAGGCCCGAGAACACAGCCACCAGCTGCCTGACGTCTGCCGGCAGCTCAATCATGAGCCCCCACAGAGGAATCATGATGTCCAGGACCACCAGCGCGGCAAAAACCGACTGGAGGTTGAGCAGAAACACGTAGCCCACGCCAAAAAGGAGCTGAACTGCGGCCATGCCCAGCCACAGCGTTGGCCCGTTTCTGGGCAGCAACCTGAACCCGAGCGCTGCTTTATAGTAGGCGCTGTAGAAGTCTATGTGGGAGGTGGCGTAGTAATTGAAGAGGACGGCGGCCATGCCAAGGACAACAGCAAAGAAGAGGGTGTAGAACTTGAACAAGGCCTTCTGGGAGAGCAGCAGCACCACGCTGGAGATGACGACACCTGGGAGACACGACAGAGAAGCAAAGATGAAGGTTGAGGTGGAACTACAGTAAAATATCACCAATCGCACTGACTAGAAAAATAACAGAAGGCAACTGATGAGAGCAGCTTGTAAGTTTTTCAGATCTGTCCAAGAAGATTTGTGGATTTCCAGATTAACAGTTGCCCTTTTAGCACAGAGCCTGTGCAATGAGGACCCTCCTCGACACTACTTCTGTTTATCTGCACTGAACAAACCAACAGCAACACAACTCTGGTCCAGTTTGTGATTTTTAGATAGTGTGCAGACAAAAAGGAGGTGTGACAGCAGCATCAGGCTCTAGTGTAATATTTTACAAATGCACTGTGCAGCCCTTTGTAAACAAAGAAATAAGACAAAAATATTTTCCATCCCTGTTACATGCCGGTTATTTCATCCATTGATCAGGGGGTAAATGCTCCCAGACATCACACCGTCTCCCCTATTCAAAGACAATTTGGTTGATTTTCTTCTTCTTTGAATGAGCTGCTAAGTGCTACTCACTGCTTTGGAACAAAACATCGGATGGGTTGAAGAAACATTAGACCGATGGCTGACCCATACAAAAAGCCACCTTATTTGGCCTGTTGCCTCTCCGCTTATTGGCTAACATCATGGGGAATTTCATGGGGCTGAGCCGTTCAAAGGTCGACAAACTCTGCAAAGAGAGAGTTATGTAAACTTTGTCGGTGCTTATCTGTGTACAGTGGAGAGAAGCTTCAGCAGGTTGAGCTTTGTAAGGACAATAAGAAGGACTATGATTAATATAAAGTAATTTAAGGTGCTGGACAGCTGAAGCTATGCCTTCAAAGTACCACAAAACCATGAAAATGCTTGTCATGAATTAAAATGAGGTGTTTTTAAGAGAGTAGGTGAAAGTGCATCAGATTGCAAACATGAAAACTGGCAGCCTTCATTTAAAAGTCTCAAACCTGTACAATGTTTTAGAGTTCTTCATACTTTTCCAATACAGCTAATAAAGTTATCACAAGAAAGTTCTTGCATTTTTTTTAAACATGGCGATGTATTTTCAGAGAAAAAACACCGTCACTTAATTCCAATGTGCAGCCCTAATGTCTATAATAGCAATCTGAATATACAGTATATTTGACTTTCGCTATTTCCTGACAATTAAATCACCAGACGATTAATTACGTATTATTATAATTACTCCAATATTAATAGTTATCATATTCCCCACCTACACAAACGTCTATAAAGAATTCATAAAAGAAGCCATAAAGAGGCATATTTCGACAGGCGCAATGACAGTCTGCCCCTGTCAGTTTGAAGGCTCCCGTTGGATTCCAGCGGGGATGCGGGTTTTGACACAACACCTGCGCTCAAATACCCCATGTTAGCAGATAGATAGCGAAAACTTAACAGTAAATCAAATTAGTTTTGGCAAATTAGTTAACCGGTGTATCAGACAAACCCGGCTGGTCCTGATATTACGCAAGTTAGATTGGCTTTAGCTGGTCTGACAGGTGACATAGCTTCACACCGCTAATGAGCGCCATGGCTACGGCAGCGTCCGCTAGCTAGCTGTCAGTTAGCAAGCTGTTAGTGTGTGGCGTTGACAGAAAGTGTAGGCTCTTGTTGTGGACTAGATGCTTACCCATGACTCTCACCAGCACCTTCCCCATCGTCCCGGCCCATCCCGAACCTGGGTCGTAGTAAGAGTTAAAAATGGCGTCGATAATAAAGATACATGGAACTCGCAAAGCCACATCCAGCACCGCTAAGGCCTGCTGGCCTATCCGGGCTTGAGTGGACGCCATGCGGCTTCAGTGGAGGGCTTACAGTCCTGAGGAGTCCCGGCTATCCATGAAAAATTAAAGCGAATTCAAGTCCCCCCCAACAGCCGCCTCTCGTCTGGACCGGGTGTTTATATGATGGCTGAGGACCTGCTGCCATCCGCCATGTCCGCTTCTCAACCTCCTGTTGCTTCTTCTTCTTTGGTTTAATGTCAGTCTGCTTCCATCCGGAGTGTTAACGTCACCAGCTGTAACACGTCAATCTCCTCAAATCGCATCTGATGTCATGAAAATTATTAGAATTTATCAAGATTATCCATTTCCTATTGCTCTAGGAGGACCAACATGCCTCCCTTAAGTTTCACAGGCTGGTTGCGACGTAACGTGACGGAACTTCCTGCGTCTGAAGGCGTGGCAGCTGACGTAAAATGTTTCACAGACATTTTTGATAAAAGGAAAAAAACGACATAAAATAAAAATTGAATATCTATACAGTTGCATTTTATAATTATAAAATATTTCGGAGACCTAGGGTACGGACCAAGGAACAATCCGAACTGTTCATGATTAGCTGCCTGCTCAAGGTGTTCATCAGGGAAATGAGTGAAGAAGAGATGCAGTTCCTCTACCAGGAGAGGGCATCAGGCTCCTGTGGAGATCTGCCTTGGTGGAGGTTTATTAAGATACCCTACAAAGCTGTTAAGCTGAAATCATAAAGGGAAAGTGAGACAGACCTTTTAGATACGGCTTAAATTTTGTGGCCTATTATAAAAAATAGGAATTTATAGGTGATGAAAAGCAAAAAATACTAATTAGAAAACCCACGAAAACCAGATGTTTATTTTGTTAGAAGACAGACCTTAAGTGATTTGAATTTTTGTATTTGACTAAAGGATCATTATCACTCAAACAGTCACACACACACAAATACATTGATCAGTAAACTAAGGCCATATCTGCCTCTCTGAAGGTTTAATCCGGTGCATCATCAGCTGAAGAAGACTTTGACGGTGTTGTTGTAGACTGTGTTGGCCAGCTCCAGCGGGTCCTCCTCCCTTGCTGCTGCCATCACCTCCAGAACTTGTCTGGAGGACACAGATGGTGAAATCATACATCAGCTATTAATATTCGGTGCTTTATGCTTTGATGAGTCCAACCAAGAATCCACCATCAACCTGAAACCACTCACATGATGTGACAGGGCTCGTTCCTGTCCTTCAGACAGTGCCCCGCCTCCCATTTCTTCTTCGTGGGAAATATAGTTTTAACATATTTGGAGCCTGCATGAGTGTTCTTCACGCCACACCATGGAGCATCTGGAAGGTGTTAATACATAAATAAAAAAACGATTAAAAAACAAAACACTAAATACAGCAATGTGAGGCACAAAACATCTAGATTTTTTTATTTATCGTAATAATGAAGCCATAAAACACAGCATCTGTGATGTGAATGTTTCACAGAGGTTTAAAGACATGCTGAAAAAGAACTAAATCTGATGAAAACCTATAATTCTGGAGTTATTTCTCTGAAATATCGGGAACTTTATGCATTTATTTATTTTTTTGTTTGTCATTTCTTTTCCCGTACAGTGGCCACATTTTGTCAGATGCCTTCTTAACTTGCTGCAGCTCACCGGTTTCTATCATGAGTCTCTCAGTGGGGATGGACTTCATAGCCTCAAGATTGGCCTCCGTTTTCAAGGAACTGAAATAACAATACACAGAGTTTAAAGGAACAGTTCAACCAAAAAAAAAGAAAAATCACCCATTATCTGCTGACCCCAATGCTGAGGGAAAGTCAGGTGAAGTTTCTTAGTACGCAAAACATTTCTGGAGCTTAACAGCAGAACAGTGTTGCAGCATTCCCCTAAACACTTGAAGATGGAGACTTGTTTTAAACTGTGAAAATGTAGTAAATGGAGTAAATAATGAGTAAATCTTAATTTTTGGGTGAACAGTTCCTTTAACTTTTTAAATTAGGCCTAAAAAGCAGAGCCTCAGATTGTTGCTGTCTTATTCTGTCAACATATTGACACACATGTTTGTAATATGTCTTAACAACAAGCTTCAAGCCAATATTTGGTTGCAACATATTTTTGCTTGTGTTTGACCTGGTGACACGATGTAGAACTGAGTCCAGATGTAGGTCATGTCTGGTCAAATCTTTGTGCTCAAGGAGAAAATCCTCTCACCATCCATTTATTCCAACATAGAGATCCAGGTCGATGAGGGCAGCAGCATCCTCTGCAGTCCCATCAAACGAGTGAACCTGAAAGAACAAATTAAAAGTGCATCAATTTCTGCGTTAACTCCTTATAATCCAAATGAAAA
The DNA here is from genome assembly GCA_037577475.1 of Chaunax sp. Z400. Lineage (NCBI taxonomy): Eukaryota > Metazoa > Chordata > Actinopteri > Lophiiformes > Chaunacidae > Chaunax > Chaunax sp. Z400. The sequence goes on from CM075200.1 coordinate 24,045,138, forward strand.
AAATGTATCTTAATAGCAAAGCAAAGACGCAAACTTTTATTCCCTTTACAAAATGGTAAAGTGTGTTACTTTCTACAGAACAGTCAACTCTAGGGGCCGTATACTTTAGAGTAATACTGTTTAGAAAGGTACAAATGTCCTCACCACTCCTCCAATGCATCGCTCTCTGTTTCTCTTCATGATGTCTGTCAAAACGGAGACAGAAGAAAAGCAAAGTGTCTAAAAATCCGTCCTGTGAACCACACCTGGGGCCTTTTTTCAAAGCTTCTTGGTCCAGACAGGTGCTCCTATTGATGAAATTCTGAGAATATTTTTTAGAAATATGAAGTTTTGTAAGAATTTTCTTTAAAGCATCTTAGCCCTTGAGAGAGATCCTAAGGTGAAAACTATGAGGAGTAGGACTTTCAAGAGGTCTAAAGAGTTTATTAAACCAAAGAGACAAGCATGAAATACTCAGGATCCCCCGCCTCGGGTGTATTTCATTGAAGAAAGACAGTAAGAAAGAAGTTAGGTTGTCTATGTCCATTGCAAATCTTATTAATTGCATATCTGACAAAAAGTTAGATTTTCAAAATAAAAGAAATTTTTTAAAATTTCCAAAATATCAAAAAGCACCTCTCCAGTACATGGGAGATGTGTACATAAAGATTTGTGACAAATAAACATAAGCAAATATCAGCATGTGAACAGATTTCTGCCGGCCTTTCAAATATCTTCTTGTCCTTTCCATAAAATATTATTCATTATGTCAATATGTCCTAATAGAGACTGAATGCTCTGATGTGTCCTGATTAAGGATTCCTGGTTTTTTATTCTTTTTTTTATAGAATAAAGACAACATTTAAAAGAACGTGTAGCAACAGGACCAACCCCCAGATAAAGCTTTCTCTTCCTTCCATCCTCTGAGTTGATATGAGAACTTTCTTAAATCATACTAAGACTCCTCACTAGAAGTTTTTAGGTGAAGTGAGGAGCCCTCTGAGAATATTAGTGAATACTAGCCCACGCCTTGGGTCAACAGACCTACCGATGAACTCCTGATGGGAGTTTCTGCAGTGGAGGAACATGGGAAGCCTGGTCTCCTCTGAAAGGTCGAACTGTTTCTCAAAGTACCTGTTACAGGCCGAAAAGAGCAAAGAGAGGGAGAGAAGGTGAACAGTGTCCATATGAAGGCCACTGTAGTCACTGTTATAGCTGATTTATTGGAACATCATTTATCAAAGCTAAAAAAAAAACATTTACTCGTCCCAGCTTCACCAGTGAGAGGATCTGCTGCTTTTCTCTGGATAATATCATTGTAAAATACATATATTTGAGATTTGAACTGTTTCACACAGCAAGACATTTGAACAAGTCACTCTGGGCTTTGGTATATTTAAATGGACATTTTGTTTTTTAATTATGGGGACAATTACACAATAAATCAAACAATTATTCAACAGATTGGTCCTGACAAGAATAATTATGTGTAGCCATATTTCTAACATAGACTGTAGCTGGAAAACAGTGAAGATGAGCATCTGAGATGAAAAGACAAAAGACACCAAGGCCTGTCATGAATAGTGCTTTTAATGGATGATATATTGTCCCAGATATAATTACTCTAAATTATCATTATTGTTGTTGTTGTTGTTTTAAGACCATTTTATAGCACTGATATAATTCTAATATATGGGATTATAATGATTGTTCCAAGTATTAGTCAAACCCTCATGTGTTACCAAGGAGACTGAGTTAAGGATTGTGAAATATTTAAAGTTTTGACTTCAAAACACATGAAAATATAAATTAATGGACTTGTTTTTTTTTCTTAATAAGCGACAATGGTGTTAGCCATTTGGACAACTATTTGGATCTGCACCACACTATACAAACCCACAGATATCAACACCATAAATAAGTGATTTTTTTACATCAAGATTTGTGGATTATTTCCTGAGAAATTAGAGAAAATATGTAAAATCCCATATCTTGAAATGCTAAAGTTATAAAAGGTTCCTGGATCTGCCTCTCTGTCTGGTTCTTGTCTGATACACGCTCCATCCTTCCACCACGTTCTGTAGATTCAAGCAGTGATGAGGCATCACGACGAGACAAAGGGTCAAAGGTCACTGACCTGCAGCAGCTTTTAACAATCAGCAGAGAGAAATAAACTTACTTGAGTTGAGTTTCTTTTGGGCAAAACTCCAACCTGTCGAAATCTGGAGGAGACACACATTACGTAATCAACATATCAGTAAACGATGGAAATACACTCACCCACCTCTTTATACTTTTACTGTTTTATTTTCTATATATTTACACTGATGAAGTAGCTCGTCAAATTTCTCTGCCGCTTACATATAAATATCACTTTAACATTTTTATCAGTTACACATAAACTACCTGACATGTACCAGGAAAGAGCCCTTTTAAATTTGGTGCAGATCCCGATAAAGGGGCAAATTCAGGATTTTCCCCCCCAATTTCTTAAACACTGCAAGATGTTTTTCAACATTTTAACTAATTACACAAAAACTACCAAACCAGTTTCCATAAAACTTTGTGGAGGGGGGCGGGGCAGCTCAACAGACGTGTGGAGGATTGTCCAGCATTGGCGGAGGAATGTTCTTCTACTTCATTCTATGTGCATTCTACTTCTTTACTATCAACTATAAAATATGATAGATTGTAGGTGAATTAAAGGTTTGAAAGGGTTCAAACCATGGTTAACCAAGGTCAGGACATTTTGCTTGAATTGTTTGACAGCAGCAGAGAGATTCCTCCTCACCTGCTAAACTCACAAATAAATGTAATAAAGTAATAAAGCATTAAATTAGTGCTTTACTTCGGGGCTCGTCTCACCCTCCCTTACCTGGAGAAGCTATGATGGGAGCTAAAAAAAAGCTAAAAATCTTTTCTGCAGCTGCAACACCGATGTTTACCCTTTGAAATGGGAGTCAATAAAGGCTCATTTCATACTGAACACAGCATTTGTATAGACTGAAGGAAGGAAAGGTATTTTTTTAATTACTGCACAGATGCAGCGATCTAACCGTACTCACCGAGCCCACACTCTCCGATGGCCACCACCTTTCCTCTGTGTGCCGCTGCCAGCGCTCTCAGCCCTGAGAAGTACTGAGATTCTCCATTCTGCTCAAACTCACAGCAGCGGGTTGGATGGCAGCCGACGGTGCAGTATAACTCATCTGTGATTATAAATTAGATTATAAAGATTATAGATTATAAAGGTGGAGTAAACAGGAGAGAACCGGGTTGATTCTCATCATGACATTTAATTTAGGTATGGTTCTAATAAAGAACTTTAGGTCAAACACAAATACACATTTTAGGTCCTGCTCCTGCTGAAAATCAACCAAAACCCATTTTATAAACATGTTGTCACTATTGTTACCTCTGGTCTCAGCGAGTTGAAGGGCCTCCTTGCTGTCTTCAAGGCTTCCTCCCGTGATCACAAACTGTCCCAAAGCAACAGGTATTACATTTGTTTTAGCGATTAGGGATTTTATGTAGGCCTATAACTTCAGGCTTAGACAGTTTTTGCATCACGCCTACATACGCAGCCAGCTTCCTCTCTCTCTCCCCCATCTCTCCCTCTCTCTTTCTCTTCCTCCCCCCCCCCCCCCAGGGAGTACTTGTTGGACACATGTCTTACCTTTTCCACACCGATTTTGATAGCTCTGTCGATTATTTGATTGAAGTCATCTGTCAAAAATTCACAACTGGTCTCAGATTCTCTTCATCTCCAAAGCCCACAATTAAAAAAAAACAAATAGTGTCTCACCGTCATGTTTCTGCTTCCCTCTGTAGAGTCCTCGAAACATGGGATCTGTCAGGTTCACACCGATGTCTGGAGTGGTAGAGGATGGAGGATGGCTTATAAAATAATATCACAATTTTATTCCAAGTACAGATAAAAATACAGTCAGTGCATACATTAAATGATTGATTAGTTTATTAAATGGCATAAAATTGTGCAAAATATCACATTTAATCTTTTAAATCTTTTACAGATCTCGTGATGCACACATGGACTCTGAGTACACATTTGCAGATTCCTGCACAAATTCACAAATCTCAGCGCATATTTAGAGATTACTTTACACATTTACAAATCTGATAGAACACACACGTTTAGATACAGTTATACAACTCTCCACACACTTGCAAATAGTTGTGCTACAATAATGGCCCCATATGCACCTAAGTACTTAACACTTAACAGATATCTTTACTCAGATTGGATTCTTCACTTTAATGCACAGTCCCTGCAGTAGATATTAATAGAAGCTGTACAGCAGTATAAGCTGTCATCAGGGTTGATGAACAGCTACAAACCAAAAACAAACATCTGACATTTCCCTGCACAGCTGCACAGCTGCAGAACTCTGTGACTGCTGTGTTGTCATTATCAGCAGGGCTAACTCATAGCTCCTATGCTAACTGAACATGAAGGCTTGTCTGTTTACTACAGACCCAGCATACAGTGACACTCAGAGTCTTCCTCGTCTGTGTATTTTATTAAGGCAGGCATAACACAAATATCTTACCAATGAATTTATGTTGAGCCATGGTTGTACGAGTAATGCTTCTATACAGACCAACACATGCAGCTCTCAGTACCATAATGCTATAATACCGTAATTGCTATAGCAGATACAAACTAAAAAGCTGAATTAGCTTTATTTAGTCAATTACACCTAAAACTCTTCAGTGATATATAATCTTGAGCTAATTTAACTTTAGTTAGTGTTGCCAAAATGTGAGATTAGCGCCTGACCACACAAATCGACGAATATTTATGCGCACGTTGTAGACAATTACGGTCGTAATGTCCAATCGCCACAAAGTCCCAGAATCCTCCGCGCTGCTGAGCTAGAAGGTGACAGGGGACGGTGAAGATGGCCTCTGCCTATCTTACTCACCAGCAAAAAGTGTTGCGACTGTACAAGAAATCACTGAGACACCTCGAGTCATGGTGCATCTTTAGGTAAGGAGGGCGTTCCTCGTTCAAGCGTCATGGTTTTGTAGTAACAGTATAGAACGAAGCTGCTGCACTGCAGTATGTTTGTTGTGACGCTAAGATAAAAGCTATGCTAACTGCTAGCCAGGTCACTCATTCTATAAATCAGTCAGTTCCACTGTTAAATACTTTGTTAACCACCTCATCCACCACATTTAAGCAGGAATATATACCTAACACTGTCCTGTTCATTTTAAACATTATATCGGCCAAAGATTTGTTAATAATTTACACTTTAATCCGGTGCTAGCTAGCGTCAAGTTGGAGCCAAGCCGTCTAATGACAGACTGTCAGAAAATACTGAATGGGTATATCCTCCATTTATAATATTACTTATGTTATGGATTTTCTTATTTACACATTTACTTTTCGCACCACTTCAAACACTGCGCTGTAAAAGTTTCAATATATAAACATGTTCTCTGGAACGGTGTGATCGGTGTAAGGATTCGTTATTGATGATGATATATTAGTAATTAATTCTGTATCTTACACAGTATTAAGTTAGTAGTGGACATTTAGTGAAATAATTCACTCTAGATGTAGCCAATGTACATTAATGTCTGAGAAATTACACGTGGTTTACAGATTATTTACAGAAAACTTCAATTACGTAGTTTAAAAACGTTCTATCAATACTTTTTAGATTAGGATCCCTTGCATTTGCATATGAAAGAGTTTTGATGTAACGTGACTGAGGCATTGTAATTTTAAGTTTTTAAACTAACATGTATTTGACTTTTCTGTGCCAATAAAATTTCTTCTTTCTTAATTGACAACCGTTTAATTCAATGTTCTACCAGTTCAATTCCAGATCTATTTATTTGTTTGATTACATTCAGTTGTATGTTTAGTAATCCAGATGTGGGTTTTTAGGTTGTTACTTGACTTACAGTAGATTTTCATTTCAGCAGTTATCCTGTTTCTTATAAAGTTGTTTCTAATGAAGTTGTTGGAGTGCAGGTGACACCAGTAGATTATTCTGCTAACATCTTTTTCCTGCTTCAGACTTTGTCACTATATCAGACTTTTGAAATATCAAACTGTATTTTAAACATTGTTGTCAGATCAAAAAACATTGCTTACCTAAAAGTTGTCTCTAGACGTTATTCATCAGACAACAGTTATGATAAGAAGAATCAAAACAATTTTAAAATTATTTTGTAGATTAAGAACAATGTTCTGATAAAATCTTTTAATAAAGATCCCTTAAATTTGCTTATTAAAGAATTATGATTAGTGGTTTTTGATCAAAAAGTAAACTTGTCTCTGTGCTTTAATTTTCAAACTATGTAGTGTTTTTAACATACATATATTTGACTTTTCTGCACCAAAAAATTTCCTGTTCCTTATCTGTTGACTGTTTTATCGAATATTTCACCATTTTAAATATGGTTATTGGATCAAAAATATTGTTTATCATCAGAACTTGTCAACCAGACAGTCAATTGTGAAAAAGTCTTTATAGCAGTGTCGTATGTTTTTTTTATCAGGAGGAAGAAATTCTGTTTGTTGGAGCAAAATTGATTAGATGACAGAAAAACTGCAAATATTTTGATAATTATTTTGGACATTTTCATACCGTTAGTTGGACAAAACAAAGATAAAATTGTGATGATCAGGTCTTACTATTTTCTGATATTTTACAGAGTAGGACACAGTTTTGATATTTGTGTTGATGAGTTTAGAATTGAATAAAAATACATCCATAATAATTGTGTTTATATGAGATTAATAAATGTCTTGTAGGTAGAGGATATACTGATCTCCATCATTACTGTTACTGTTGTAGAATGATTCGAGCTATTAAACCGGTTTTCCCATTTTAGAGACAAATACCGGTTCTACGCCTGCATGCTGCGGGCTCGCTTCGATGAGAACAAGAATGAGAAGGACATGATGAAGGCCACCATGATGCTGAAGGCAGGAGAGGAGGAGTTCTGGGCCAATCAGCATCCCCAGCCCTACATCTTCCCCGACTCTCCTGGAGGGACCTCCTACGAGAGATACGAGTGCTACAAGGTGAGGCAGGGCTTCAGGTGGACAGCGACCATGAAATAATTTCATATAGAGAAGTTTGTAAAGCCCACACATTTAATAATACAGAAGGATTTAAGGACAAACTCTTTGAAATGCGTTGGTGTTGTAAATGTAGGACTTTGATTGGTGTTTCTTCTTTTTACCCATTTGTTTTTATCACTGTGGTTTCTCTTTGTTAAAATGCTGCCTGCCAACAATTTAATATTGATATATTTTTTTACATAAAGCTCAGTGATGCTGTGATGAAGCAGTGAATCAAAAATGTTGACATTGTGGTGTCAGAAAACGCTGTGCTGGTTGTCAAGTTGTCACTGCCCTCTGCTGGAAATGTGAGGGGAGTGCAACTGAAAAATCTGTGGTTTTAAACCTAAAAGCCAGCAAAAATCAGCAACAGTATATCAGGAGTCATGTTATTGTGTGACTAAATACTGAATCCTCAAACCTGCATTAAAATGACGTCTTATTTGTGCGAAGTAGAAACAATTACATGGACTTTTTTTGTTATGATGTGATGATGCAGACAGTCGTAATGTTACATGATGAAATTCCTGCACCTTGCTTTGTTCCTGTAGGTCCCAGAGTGGGTGCTGGACTACTGGCACCCCTCAGAGAAGGCCATGTACCCCGACTACTTCTCCAAGAGAGAGCAGTGGAAGAAACTGAGAATGGAGAGCTGGGATAAAGAGGTGTGCTGTCCGAGTTCAGGAAAAGCTTTATTACATACCACCAGAGCATGTCTGTTCCTTTACAGTATTCTCCACACATAACAGGACTACCCACTCACCCTTCTAGAATACTGAAGGAGTGATGGTGCGTAATGCCCCTTTACGACATTAACCAAATTGTGCTGCAAGTTTTCAAAAGATCTAGCATTTTCACGCTACATCTACAGGCATCCTCTAAATAAGTGGGAAAAATTATGAGTTTTCTGTAATAATCAAATACTATGCATGAAAACAAAACATCTTTAGCTCATCACCTAAATTAAGATGTTAAATAGATCCGTAGAGATACTGAGGGGGAACACGTACAACCTACCTGCAACAAGCGACCTGACTGTTAAAACACACCTGACATGCCTACCTAGATGGAAACCGGTTTCCAAGATGGGGCTATCCTCCCGAGGTACTGGTAGAACAGTAAACCTGTGAATTCAGATTCAGGTGCACTCCTTGCCCAGCCGGATGCTTCGTTTCTATTGGTCGTGCAGATATTCGTCACAGCATGCATGCATGCCTGCAAGCTCACGCATGCACTTCGCACTGAGCACGGGAAAACCATTGTGCCGAGGCGCAAGTAATTAGAAATAATGGTTTTCAGAGCGCAGCAATGCCGTTGTCGCGTTCTGTCTGAGGGCCTGCATAAGGAGGCGTTGGAAAAATTAGTTCCCAACAGGGAAAATTCACATGAAGGAGTTGGAACAAGTCAGAAATGTTGCTGTATGACTCGTGAACACAGACACATGGTGGTCTAAAGAAAATGTCTAGTTGAGTGTTATAAACTTCTTATTTCACATATTGAATTAATATTTTCTTGCTCCATCTTCTCAGATGTCAGAATTTTCGTTTTTTTCTTTGTCTCATTTAAAAAAAATTGAATCTCTTTTGGTTTTGGAACTTTTTTTTTTAACCCTCATGAACAAAGTGGTTCTGAGAAATTGTTACTGGACGTTTTCACTACTCTCTAACATTTAATAGACTAACACACAATCCATCATAATGACAGTAACTGTTAGTTTAAGGCCCTGTTGTTAACTTTTGTACCCTCTTGTCTGGTTCCAGGTCGCCCAGCTCCAGGCTGAGAGTGAAGCTGAAGGCCCCAAAATTGAAGCCCTCCCCCCTGCCCGCAAGGAGGACGAGCTCCCCCCTCTGTGGTGGCAATACGTCACCCGCCCCAGGGAGCGCCCCACATAGACAGAGGGGACCACACAACAGCGGCACAAAGACCGGCTGACCTCTTATTGAACCATGTGTCTGTAAAGAGTCACTTCTGAGGAGAGCAGGTTGATGACTGAGAAAACAGCCTGCCTGCATTCACACTGATTCTTCAGTAGTCAGTCTGAGGAGTGAAACATTAAATACCTGTAATTGTTCAAATAAATAAATGTATGATGAAAGTTGTGAGTGTGTTAAACCACAGTATGTTTAACTGCAGCTGGAAACTCTAAAGGAAATCTTACAGATGAGGTAAATGAAGCGGTAGCTCCAAACATCTCGTATGTTCAGATGTGTGTGAGACCGCTGTGTTTGTATGCATACATAAAGCATCATGTGGCTTTTAGTTCAAGTAAATCAGCAGCAGCTAAAAAGATATTGAACATTTTGACCTTAGGAAACATTCACTTCTTGGGTTGGATCTCACACCTGTTCACTAAAACGTAACCTACATCCAGACAGGCAGTAGTTAGCTTAGCATAAGAAACAGAACATGTAGTCTGAATCTTCCCAAGTGTCAAATATTTGTGTACCAGCACCTCTAAAGCTCAGATTCTGACATGTTATGTCTCTTGTGTTTCATCTGTGTCAAAACCTAAAGAGCTCCTATCGTCCCATAAGGTTAGCACAAGTTATTAACTTTTAAGATTATTACAAAATAGCTGTTAAACGGAGCAGGTGTAGCGCAGCAAATATACAGTTTGATCACATCGTGCAGGTGTGAAATAAAGTAAGAAGTCTGCAAGAACCCAGCAAAGTGGCTAAAGAACAATGAACAGTGACTGCATGGAGATGACAACAGGTCTAATATGTTCTGGCCACAACATACTAACGCGTGGCCACAACATACTAACGCGTGGCCACGCATTATTATTATTATTTTTCCCCCAATGTCACCAGAGGGGCTCCGTAGTTTTGGGTTACACCACCGATGTTTACGAACACGGCAAACGTTGCGTTGGGTCTGAGATTGACCAGCTGATCCCGTGTGTAAACAAAGCCCCGCCCACACGCGATGTAGGCGGAAACCTGCAGAACGCCGACGACCAGAAAAAGCAGTAAAACGTCCACAGGTACCAGATACCATGGCGAAAGTTGTGTCAGCAAAAAGGAACAGAAGGTGTAAAAAGGGAGGGAGTAAAAAATACAAAAAGATTGAAGAAAACTAGAAAAAATTAGAAAAAACAAGCACAAACGGCGGAGCTGCTGCAACAGGCTGCCACTAGCAGGGCGCCATCTTTGTTTATTATTTATTTATTTATTTATAAACCTGGTTGTTACAAAATAATTATAAAAATGATCAGTAAGAGGAATAATATTCAGTGTGTTTGCTAGAGTTGCGCAATAGGCGCAAGATGGTATCCTAGCAACAACAAGATCAAAGCACAGAATGCAATAGATGCACTATGACATGCAAATGACATCATAAGGTCTTCCTACAACATTGGGATTATATAAACAGACCCAGGTGTAGTTCAGACAATACTTTAACTTTCGCTGAACGATACAGAAAGAGAGATAAACCAACGAGGACAGAGGAGAAACATGAACATCCAGCAGACGACTAACAAACCAGTGAAGAACAACCTGAGGAACATGGAGACACAACTGAGGGAGGAGCTGACCAACGGTTCGCTGAGGCTCTCTGAAGGTAGACTCGCCGGGAGAATCCACCTGGAAATTGAGGCGGACATGTTAACGGTTTTCCTGAACAAGGTCCAGCAGCAGAAAGACGGCACCGTGTGGCTTCAACAGAGGGAGCAGATGGAGAAGGAGATCTGTGGTCTCAAAGCCCAGCTGGCTCAGATCGATCAGAAAAACTCCTCTGAGGAAGTCGAGGCTCTGAAATCCAAGCTGGAGACCAACTGCTCTGACCTCCAAGTCCAGCTGCAGAGGATGAACGCAGCGAATCAACAGCTGGAGAGGGATCTGCAGCAGGAGAGAGCTGAGGTCAAGACCCTGCAGGAGAAGCTGAGCATGATGGACGAAGCTCTTCTGAGACAAAAGGAAGATGCGATGAAGGCTGCAGATTCAACCCAGGCTTCTCATCGAGCCCAGCTGGACGACTCCATGGCAGAGATGGCAAAATTGCAGTCTGCCTGGAGCAAATCTAAGGAGCTGTCCCTCCAGCTCCAGCAGGAGAAAACCTCCCTGCTGGAAGACACTGAGACATCCAGAGCCTCCTATGAGGCTCAGCTTGAAGAGCAGAGGAAGGCGGTTAACACCCTGAAGGCTGCGCTGAAGGAAGCTGAGTGTCATCTGGAGAAGAATGAGAACCAGTGGCAGGAGGAGAAGTCGTCTCTCCTGCAGGAGACGGAGGATCTAAAGGAGACTCTGCTGCAAAAGGAGCAGGAGTCGTCGGAGACGGAGAGAGCCTTGAGGTCCCAGCTGGAGGATCTGGAGAACCAGATCCAGCAGAAAAAGAAGAAGAAGAAGTGGTACAGGAGGTGGTTCTAGAGCCCAGATCTCCAGTCTGTCTGAACAAACCTTCAGCCACACAAATGTTCTCATAACTTTATGAACATTAAATGAAAAATAAAAAAACAAAAAGTAATGTTTGTTGTTTTGGTAGTTTTTTAGCATCTAAAGTTACATTACAGTCATGTGTTTTATTAAATGATATGTTTGATGGATACATCAGGGGACGAGCACTGATCAGTTCTCATCCCTGAAAAACTCTGAATACGTGAAATCAATAAAAAAAATCAGTGAATTTATCTACCAGATCAGATTTGTGATGGAGGCTTCAGAAAAGAGTCAAATCTCTTCAGATCAGAGTCAAACACTCATTTCAAACACGTGTCCAGTAAAATAGACTCTAAAGCAGCTCATTAATTCTTCTGTCACTATTTATTTATTCATCTGAGAGGAAAATCTTCAAACAGACAACAAGGTGATTCTTCTGAACCCTCTGAGGTCTATGGACGGCTGAGTTTAGCAGGTTTTTATTCTGATCTTTGTGATACTAACTCAAAAAACAACATCAAATATCATTGACATGTTTATTCTACATTTATCTACTATTTTATGAAAATATTTCACTCCTTCTTTGAATCTAAGACTCTGGCTCTGCTTCCTCCTAGCAGGTCTCCTCTGTGTGGGTCCATGTTCCCACATCATGAATGGCAGATATGAGTGGTATTTGTGTTCTTATTAACAATTTGAGAATCGGAATCTATTCAATCGAAACACAATGAGTGCCTTGAAGGCCCGGCCTACATGCACAGGTGTTTTTACCTGTCCTTGACAGTAAGATCACTGCTGCTAGGCATTTCTTAATATCAATACGTTCCCTGTCTGTGGCTCTCAGTTCCAAGCCCATTAGTTCCAGAATCCAGAATCTGATACCACCGAATCTTTAAATACGTAATCTTAAAAATAAGTAATCTTAAAAAAATGACTTACGAATACAGTTTTATTCTTAAATTATTTCTGGTCACTGCAGCTTTTAGCAAACTCACTCATACTCAGGAAATAGTGCATTTGTTGGGGGTTTAATACATATTCAATTCTTTAGTGAGTATTTCTAGCAGCCCGGAAGGTTTGCCAGTAGGGCTTCAGACTGATGCATGACCAACATTCTGTCACTATGGCGACAGGCGTGGCCTGAAGTTGCGTGGCCGTATCATCATGGTGACCGCCTTCAGAGAGTAGAAGTCAGACTCCCTCCAGGAGAACCACACGATGCCATCCGGCCCGAGCAAGTGCTGGGCTTTCAAAGAGTAGCGGCCCCCCTGGTGGAAATACACAAACACAGTTTTTTTGTCATATTTTCTGAAGCTGTAACTATGTCCTCTTAGTGACAGATAATCTGTGAAACATCCAGACTCCTATGGCGCCATCTAGTGCTCCTAATGTCATTTACAAGAATCGACCACGCCTGAATCTGAGCCACCAATCAGAAAGGGTGTCTGACAGTGTCTGACTGTTGAGCGCAGGCAGGCAGACATGTAGTATACTGCATGTGAATATACTGCATATGAATATACTGTATGCAGTATACTGCATGTGAATATACTGTACTCACATGTAGTATACTACATGTGAGTATAATGGTCCTGATTTCCCTTTTGTTTATGAGAGCAGGGGATAAGAGGGATAATGGCCTCCAAGGTATAAATGGACTCCACGGAGGCAACCGCCCATTAATTCCTTTAATGGAGTAGTAGTCCCAGTAGTCCCACCTTGTAGTAGACACCGTTGAGGTTGGCCTGGAAACACTGGTGGAACCACCAGCCGGAGTGGCTGATCTCGGCACAGATGTTTCCGGTGTCTGGTGTCCTGAAGCCCTGCTGGTCGTGGTACCAGCCGAACGAGTCCTCCACCGTCCCACTGAAACCGGACACATGCAGGCGGAAGTGGTTCTCCTCATTCTCGATCCTGAAGGAAGGGGTGAAGAAACTGTAAACTCTATAAACAAAACCGTCATTTTGCAAAGATATAGCTGGTAGTAGATTTACTGGCCAAAGTCATTTTTGAGAGCACATTTTGTTAACTAGCTAATTAACACTATAGCTCTGTGAGTTAGTTTTTAAATTGTCTGGCTGACTCGTTTAGACTTCTTGGATAACGTCTACAATGATTGGACAAAAATGACACGATGACATCACCATAAGATCTGGCACACATCAGAGTCTGATCTGGATCCAAGTCATATTCTGGATCTAGTGATCCATTTATGGGGCTCAGAAAATTCACTACTGTGAGATAATAATGATACAGACTGACCTGAGATCAGACTGAAGCTGAAGCTGTGCTGATTCAGTTAGAATTCTCCTTAAGTTACTGAAGAAAACCATCATAAGTCAACGCTGTGTGAGTGGTTACTAAAAGCTTGGACAAACAAGCAAAAACTCTTTAACCGATTTTCATGAAACATGGTGGGAGGGTTGGACATCAGGGAAGAACTCATCCATTTCTGGAGTGGATCTGTATCAATTGAGCTATCAGCTTCATCATCCAGTGATAGCATAGCAGCGAGTGTGGTGGAGGCCGATGACAGCTACTCATCATTTGGTTTCATCTTGGATCCATCATGCCCTCTCTCTATGAACCAGGTACGTGGTATGAAATAGTCAAATCAGGCAATCGTTCCACGCAACCTTAAAAGACACCTGACAACAAATCGTCCGTCACTAGCCAGCCTGGGCAAAATTTTGTGTCAGAGAAAGATTCGCCGCTGCTGGTACAGGAGCAACTACCAGAGATCAGAGAAGATCTCACATCGCTAACGCAATTCCGCTATTAGTGGGAACTGAGGGATGTGAACCAGGAGCCTCATGTGGGCCTCTCATCCATCCCTGCCAGAATAGAGCAGCTGTGAGCATCCTTCCAGGCTCAGGTCCCCCCACTTATAGTAAGTCACATTCACCACCCTCTGTCTCAATAACCACTGATTGTGTTTGTGTATGTTTGTGTGTGTGTGTGAGTGTGTGTGTGTGTGAGTGTGTGTGTGTGTGAGTGTGTGTGTGTGTGTGTTTGTTGGCCGTCAGACGGATATGCAGAGTCTACGTTTTTATAAAACTGAAAAAAGGTTGATAAATGCCAAATCCATACTTTTTTCACAGTCTACCTGAAGGTGTGGTACAGAGCGTGTCTGTGGGCGTGGCTCCAGTCCTGCAGGTCAATACGGAGGCTGTAGTGGCCGTGGTTGGACAGCTGGTGGAGATGTTGGTTGCCCAGCCAGTGCTCTCCTCGCGGCTCGCCAAAGCCGCCACGGTACTCTGACCAGCCGCGGTTAAAACTCACAGAGCCGTCGCGCCGCCGCTGAAACACCGTCCAGCCCCCGCCTGGTGCACTCATGTACATACAAATGTGTCATGTTGAAATATTGCTTTACATATAAAGACAAAGTTACATACACTTAGGTAGAAATTCACCCAATAATGTGCCCCTAGCCTTTAAAGGAACATGATGGTGGTAGGACCTAAATAAGAGCAAGATTGGTCCCCGAAACGTTCCTTTAATGGCACTTAAAGGTTCAGCAGACATCATGGGAACGTATTGTAAAGACTTAGAAGGAATGTCCTAAAGTGTGTGTGTGTGTGTATATATATATATATATATATATATATATATATATATATATATATATATATATATATATATATATATATGTGCATACAGTCTCACCCTCTGTCTCCATGTCGCAGTAGACAGGCAGGGTGGCTCCTGGCGACAGGACAATATTGTACACACCAGATCGATGAACACCACTGTGATAGAGAGACGCACAGTCTGACTGACAGACAGACAGGTACTGTCCATCTGAGAGAGAGACAGAGAGAGAGAGAGAGACAGGGCTTTACAGGGTAAATCCAAAGACTTTAGAGAGACCAAACGGATGAACGTACAGAGAAAACCAGGCAGCAAAACAGGAGGAAAACACAAGGAGCAAAGGCAGGAAATGCAGACGAAGTGACAGCTGAGAGAGGAGAAGCACATGGCTGAATACACAAGGGGATAATCAGGGGCAGGTGAGACAGATTGGGGCAATCAGAGAGACGGGAAGAGACAAAGACAGGAAATGAACAACAACAGCAGACATATGAGGAGAGAAATGACAAAATAAAACCCCAAGCCATCACAGCTTGTCATGGTTTTCATACGCGTCAGCTGCAATACATGATGATACTTTGACAAGTGAGTAGCGTATTTATGAAGCATCTATTGAGAGCAAGAAAGGGAGGATTCTGATGAATAGTTTGTTTGATCCTGGAGGATTGACCACACCTTTAATGGCTTTATGCTTTGTTTCTCACAATAGACAGTAATTATTGCTGTACTGAATATATTCTTGTCTCCTCAGTACTGTATGTTTGTACTTTATCATAATCAAGCACTGATAAATTAATGGGAAGTTATTTCTTTTCTTCTGTTTTCAGACAATATACTATTTTTTAATTAAAAGAAAGGACTGGAACTCCCAAACCTGACATTTCTTTTAACTGGTTAGTTTTCGTAGAACCAGGCCCTCCTTAAGGCCAATTATGCTCCCTCTACGTACTTAAACCGTAGTGTTGACTGTGTTAATATGTTCCACGTGGCAGTAAAGTTTCATGCAACAACATGCAACTCACCACTGTGTTTGTTGCATGTGTACCTGGTGGCAGCGTGTCTCTCATGCCGAGCAGCGGTTTCGTTTTTATGACGTTAATCGTGCAGCCAGTGTTTCGGCTCATGCGCTGCACGACGGTCGACAGGTTGCGGAGCTGCGCCTGCAGCTCATACAGCAGTGATGCATGCACGCGGAGCAGCGTGTCGGCCTCGGCGTGACGCGACTCCAAAGAATGCAGCCGCAGGTCAAAGGTCGAGTTTAAAGTAACACTGTCTTCACCCTGAGAGACAGAGAGGGAGAAGGAAGGAGGGAATTCAATCTGTAGAAGGTATCAGGGTGTACTTTTTGAGGTTTGAAGGTTTGAAATGAAGATTCTACGAAGGAGTTTCTTACCAAAAAAGAAATAAAAAAAATAAAAAATGGCAGAATAATGACAACCGTCAGAATTGATATCCCATTATTTAGCTCTGATGGGAAAACATGGTCTACTGCTCTAACAAGAGGAAACACTATCATGTCACAGAGGCGGATTCCAGTCTTAACTTGATTTTGACCAGGGGAAGCCTGGAGACACTGCAGCCCAGATAATGCTCTCTGGGTTAGGAAGAGTGCCCAGCCAAAAGGCCTGCGCTAATCCTGTTAGCATTCAGGGTTAAGGAGGACTTAGTGGGTGTGAAGACAGAGAGATATAGACAGACAGAGATAAACAGAGAGAGGAGTGTGTTGTGACCAACATGATTACTGTTTGTTGGTGTCTGTACTCAGCTCAGTTGTAGCCAAGCTGATCCAAAAATGTGTTGAGCCATTTTGTCCAGGAGAAATCAGTACCACCTCTGTTTTAATGCATTACAACCACAGCTCAGGTCCAGGCTAGATGATGTCAATGTGCCAATGAGGCTTTGGAAAAGTCACAATTAAATTTAGAGAAAAAAACCCCTTCATTTGAAGGATATTTTTGTCCATTTGTATTGTTTGCCTCTTTGGCAAACAATTTGCCGAGTTTGTTGTTCACTTTATGGGCTTTACATTAACCCAGCTGCTGTTTAGCTGACCTGTGATACCGCAGTGGGACTTTTGAGGTTAGCATAGAGCAACAGACTGATAGGAGCCCAGCTCTACTGAAATACCACATGGTGAGTCAGGAGGAAGACATTTTAAAGGTAGGGATGGACCAATGGGGATGCATGCTTGCCCAGAAAAAATACATACCCCACCAATTACTTGTACTTGCAGATACAAAGACACGTACAGATAAACTTTGGGATAGAATAAACTCACAAACAGCAGAATACCTGCATCTCCAGGACCTTGACTTGATGCCGGTGGTTCCTCAGCTCCTCCTGCAGCTCTGACATGGTCTCCCTCAGCTCCTCCAGCTGCTCCTTTCTGTTCTGGTTCTCGTGGAGCCAATGCGAGATGTCATCTGTACAGCGGAACATATCCGGACAGCGTTTCTGTGACATTCCCACCAGCACTGGAGGCAGCGTTGCCATCAAACGGCACCGGCCGTTAGACGTCAAGTGGCTGCTGTACTCGCCGCACTGTACTGATGAACTACCAATAGTCCGATTGACGGTTCGGCTGTTGTTGTCGATAATACCGATGTTGCCGTTGTGTGTCATCGGCAGAGTGTCTGGGGACAGGTGTGTTTCCAGGAGGGAGGAAGGAGGATGCCAGTCAGCATCCTCATAGTTGTTCTTGTTGATGTCCCAGTTTGTCTCAGTGTTTGTGTCTGGTACGTACCTGCTAGTTTGGATGTCCATGTCAAATACATCCTCGTTTGTTTCTGTTAAAGTGTTGGGCCGTACAGCCTCATCATGGCCAACATCTGACTGTTCATCGGAGGCCTCAAAGTCACCAATGACAGGCTGGTACCAGTAGCCAAACAGGAAGACAGACGTCAGTAAAATGGATTCCCACTTCATCCTGAACATTCAGTTACTTGTCCTCCCCGGTTGACTTTTATTCATAACAGCTTTTGAATGAAATCATCAGGATGGATCAACATCTAGGTCAAACATCATCCTAAGTTAGGCTTGAGTGGTAGGCTCAGATTCAGGGGTGGTAGAACTGTCCAAAACAACGGGAACAGCGTCCAGAGGACCACATGGAGGAGGACCAGCTCTCTGCAGATATTAAAGGCCCATTCTAGGGTAATGAAAACACAAGGAGTCCTAGTTTCAGGTGGTCGTACATTAGTGAAAACATCATTTTTAATTATAACTCCTGCACATACTAGACCTTTAAGGGACAACCAGATAAATCCAGATACTAATAGTCTTCGTCAATGATTGTTACCTTCTGTTTCATTCATTCACTATCAACATTCTTGTCGAGCAGTATTTGATCATTCCTTGTCCTTGAACACACCTTTAAGATAGTTTTAGAACCTGCTTTCAGCTGTATAACCACATGATGACAAGCCATCGTTTAGGCCAAACAGTTCTGGGGACTCTGCCCACTGGGTTGGGGTTAGGTTCCTCAGAGAACTAAAACCTTCAACCGCCTATTTGTTTCTGCTTGCATGCCACCAATAGGAATGCTGATGGTTAACAACGATGTGAAAGACATTTGTCAGTGGTTTGTTGCATGTTTTAAAGCGATTGTGGCAAACTGTTAACGTTTCTGTCATGGTTCTGTATTTAGGTTGCCTGTTTCCTGTTTTATTTTGAAAGTGTTTTCCCTGCCATGTGTTTTTGCTTTCCATTTCCTGCGTTTGGTTGTGATCTTTAAACCATTTGTTCTCCTGTCTCTGTTTCGGTCTTCCATGTTTTTAGCCCCAGTTTGTTTCCCTGTTTGTTTGAATGTCTTATGATTAGTTTATCCTCCTCATGTTTTCCCCTTTAAGGTTTTCCCTTCTTCATTTTCCCTCCTCTGTGAATGTCTGAGTGTTTCCACCTGTCTCTGATTGTCTCCTCCTCCCGGTGCCACCTGTTTGTCATTGTCTCTTACTCTGTGTATTTAAGTCTGTTTGGTTCTGTCCTTTGTGTCAGTTTGTCTGTTATTCCCTCCTACCTGTGGTACCTTCCTGGCTCTGCCTCGCCCTGTTATTGCCCTGTTTTTGCCAGTTTTTGTTCTCTTTTTGCCCTCTTTTTGTCCTGTTTTTGTTTTCTTTTTGCCCTCTTTTTGTCCTGTTTTTGTTCTCTTTTTGTCCTGTTTTTGTCCTCTTTTTGCCCTGTTTTTGTCCTCTATTTGCCCTGTTTTTGTCCTCTATTTGCCCTGTTTTTGTCCTCTTTTTGCCCTGTTTTTGTTCTCTTTTTGCCCTGTTTTTGTTCTCTTTTTGCCCTGTTTTTGTTCTCTTTTTGTTCTCTTTTTGTCCTCTTTTTGCCCCGTTTTTGTTCTCTTTTTGCCCCGTTTTTGTCCTCTTTTTGCCCTGTTTTTGTCCTCTTTTTGCCCCGTTTTTGTCCTCATTTTGCCCCGTTTTTGTCCTCATTTTGCCCCGTTTTTGCCCCATTTTTGTCCTCTTTTTGCCCCGTTTTTGTTCTCTTTTTGTTCTGTTTTTGTCCTCTTTTTGCCCCGTTTTTGTTCTCTTTTTGCCCCGTTTTTGTTCTCTTTTTGCCCCGTTTTTGTTCTCTTTTTGCCCCGTTTTTGTCCTCTTTTTGCCCCGTTTTTGTCCTCTTTTTGTTCTGTTTTTGTTCTCTTTTTGCCCTCTTTTTGTTCTCTTTTTGCCCTCTTTTTGTCCTGTTTTGCCCCTGTGATTTCCTGCATTTCTCCTCAGCAAGTGTCTTCATAGTGGGTTTTGTTAGTTTATGTTTTTAATGGACCTTACTTGACTTTTGGATTTATCTTTGGCTTTTTCCAGCTGGACTCTGTATTTTTTCTTGGACATTATTGGTATCTTTTGTTATGCTTCCTGCCTGCCTCTGCTCACCCTGACTTAGTTTATTAAAAGTATTTTTCGTTGACTTCAGCTTTTGTCTTGCTCCTGTTGTCTGCGTTTTGAACCGCACCTTAAACAGGTTGATGGTCGCTGCATTGGTTCAACCAATCAACGTACAGTTGTGTCACTACACTGTCAAGGTTCCTCTTGATTGACACAAGTGTTCCTGCTCTGAGATGGGAGCTTAAAAAAAAAAGTTCTAACAACTACAATTATTTCTAGTTCTTGCAGTTTGGGCACAATAACATATAAGGGGTTCCTTGAACTACGAAAAGGTTCCTTCAATCCAAAGGTGAAGCAAAAGTGAATAAATGTTGGCTGTGGGTGTTTATCTTCATTATTTGTCTTTGCAAGCTGATTTCGTTACAATAAATATAATCAGTGGAAACCAAGAAGCCTGAAAACTGAAGACAAACTTGAAATAAAAATGTCAAGCAGGAGTGAAAAGCACAGCAAGGAACTAAAAATGTCACTAACATGAACTTAATATTTAGAATGAAACATAGTGTATATGTTGGACCTACCTGTCAGCCTGTATGTCCCAGAATCCCTGTGATGAATTCACCTCAATGGAAAAGCATCAGGACAGCCAGGAGAAGGTTCATCAGCGTGTGTGAGAGAATGCTTGTGTATTCAGCGCTATGACATCTTATCCTGGTAATCCTATAAAGGGATTGGCAGCCATTGTTCAAATATACAATGTTCTCCAAGTGTAGTAAGTATTATACTGGACAGAATATGCTTTATATTTCTGGAACAGCATTTTTTGTCTTCCAAAATATTTTGATTCACATGAGTGATTTCTGCTTTGTAATGTTTCTGATCAATTGCTGATTAGAGTCAAGGTAATAATCCTCGGTTCAGGTTGGGAATTATTGTTGCCATGACTTGTATATAATAAAGATAAAAACTAGTGATGTCAGAAATCACACAGTTTGATCATGTGTTCACCCTGTCCTCCTCACTAAGAAGAAGAATATGTGGCTTTGAGTTTTTAGCTTTGACAGTGTTGATTGGCTGTTTGAGCAAACAGGCAGCTTGAAATGAGAGAGAGGCAGAAAGACAAAGAGAGAGATGAGATGTTTGATGTAATGATTCATGTATTTCAACTATCAGAAATTAATTTCTAACATTTATTGGAGGATATATGAAACTATTTCAATTTTAAATGTTCCAAATGAAAATGATGAATTTCATAACATATTCCCTGGGTACAGTATAGAGGGTGAGATGAAGGGGGGTGAACTCACCTCGACTAAATCCTACAAACTCGACGTTTGATGCTTTTAAGCATTTTTAGCTGAAGCTTATTTTAATCTGCACAGTCAAATCAAAATAACAGCTGTAAGATGATATTTAGCTGGTATACCATGTTCACCATGTTAGTGTTAGCATTCAAACAGTCGCTAATTAACACTAAAGTAGAGGTGAAGCTGGTGGGAAGATCATAAACCAAAGTATTGGACAAAGTAAATGTCACCAAAAATGGACACGACCGAACTGAGGCCTGTGATTATGTTCTTTATTATTCTGGCATAAAGATGATTACATTATTACTGCACACAATAAAAGATGGCAGAGGGAGATCATTGTAGAGTGAGACTCCCAGTGAGTCAGGACTGGGAACACTGGTCTCTCCTCAGTGTCTCTGACAGTGGAGTCTGGGAGCCCTGGGTGGCCTCACAGGTGACAAAGCCCACCTTCCTCCACTGGTCTGCAGGGAGCCTCAGGGTGCTGCTCCAGCTGTAGTGGCCGTCCTTCTCCAGCACCCCGGGGCTCCTGCTCTCCTCCCAGCTGCTGCTGCTGCTGCTGCTGCTGCCGTCCACCTTCCAGGACAGACTCCAGCCTGAGGGGAAGCCCTTGTTGGCCACACACATGAGCGTGGCCTTCCCCTGCTGCAGCTCCTCGCTGGAGGGGGGCAGCACCGTCAGGGTGGGACTGACATCACCTAGGAGACACCAATCAGCTTAGAGGACAGGGAGCACACAGCTGTCAATCAACCATCAGACACTTGGACACCTTTTACTGTGTGAGAGTTGATTTTCTCCTTTAAGGACTTTCTGTCAGATGTGTTTCTGCTCCAGCAGTCACTCACTCACACATTGTTTCACTTCCTGTTACGAAGCCTCTCATGCATATCAGCACAGAGAGAATCATCCAACAGAAGGAGCGGAAAGATATCAAACTGCACTGGAAATAAAAACTTTATCATCTAAAGCATCAAAACCTGAACTATACATTAAAAGTATTTAGTGGACACAGACACAAAATACAGAAAATGAACTGATGACAATCAAATGATCCTCATGTGGATTTCAAATCATTACCAAACTGATCTAAAGATTATTAATCACTTAAAGAATTCATGAAACATTGAAGAGATTTCACTCATTTTATCATTTTTATCTTCACTGGGTTCAATTTTTAATCCTAATTAACAGTTTTCACGAGTTGGAAATTTAAAAATTAATCCAGTAAACATTTGTAGAACATGTTTTTACTTTCATATTTTCTCCTCATCAAATCGTTTGATTCAGTTTGACATGAAAGCGTAAAGAAATGTTTGGTGAAGCTGGTCTGAGTCAGCGTCCATGAGAAGAGCAGAAAGACAAGCAGAAATACTAAAAGGGTCAGAATTAAAAATAGATATATTTATCTGCCTCAAAGATCCAAACCCTGAATTTAAAACATGACTTTACACAATAGTCTTTAGTATTTGAGCAGAAACTTACGTCCAATATCCAGTCTGGTTCCTCCACCAAACGTGTACCACAGTGAAACAAACTCATGGAGCCGCCGTACAAAAACCTCTGACTGTAGAGAGACACGGCTCTCTGACTGTGACACAAACAAACTCAACAAAATTATTGT
This sequence comes from Chaunax sp. Z400, assembly GCA_037577475.1. NCBI lineage: Eukaryota > Metazoa > Chordata > Actinopteri > Lophiiformes > Chaunacidae > Chaunax > Chaunax sp. Z400. The sequence continues at coordinate 24,067,943 of CM075200.1, forward strand.
CAGCTGGTATGAAAAGTGACAAAAACTCCAGAATGTAGATTTTCATGTTTTATGTTTTTAAAGACTCGAATGAGAATGGACACATTTTAAGTAAGTAAGTAAAGGTTTATTTATATAGCACCTTTCTGAACATAAGTCACAAAGTGATTTACATAAAGCGAGGGATCATGATTCACATCAACACACAAAACCACAACTTAGTCCAAATGCAAACAAAGTGCATTATAATTACAAACAAGCATTCAGTACACAAAGTAATCAATCTATTTATAAAAGGCCACTTTTTTTTAACAGTCAACAGACTCAGCTGATCTGACAGGAGGGGGGAGGCTGTTCCAGAGTTTATGTGCTCAGGCAGCCAATGAGCAGTGACCTTTAGTCCTTAAATCGGTCCATGGTACAGTCAGGAGGTTCAGATTGGATGGTCTAAGGGGCCGGTCAGAGGTGTAGGGGGTCAGTAGCTCAGAGATGTAGACAGGAACTAAACCAGTGCCTTGTTGAAAGAATCTTAAAAATCTAAATAAATTGGGAGTAAATTGGGAGTAAATTTGGAGTAATATGAGATCTTCGGTTTCTCCCAGTTAAAAGTCTAGCTGCTGAATTCTGGACCAGCTGAAGTCTTGCCAGAGCGGAAGTAACTGGATTGAACCAGTTCATTGACAAGATGATCAAATTTCAAATAAGGGTTAAAAGTAACACCAAGATTTGTTGTGTATGGTTTTACAAGGGGGGCAAGTCGACCAAGGTATTTAAGAATATCATTTGTAGAATTTTCCGGACCAGTAATGAGTATCTCAGTTTTCTCAGAATTGACTTGTAAGGAGTTGAATGACATCCAATCCTTGGTAGCAGCAAAACCATTGTGTAAAATGACTAAGCTGCTGTAATTATCATGTTTAACAGATATGTATATATATAGCTGCATATCATCTGTGTAGCAATAGTATGCTATTCAACCAAAGCCTCTGATTATCTGGCCCTGGGGAAACATAGACAAGGAGAAAAGAATAGGACCAAGGACTGAACCCTGAGGCACCCCATATAGCAAGGGAGAGGGAGATGACACATGGTCGCTCATAGAAACAAAAACAAATGTGTATTTGACAAAATGAATGAACCAATCTAAGGCTTTTCCTCGGATACCAACACAACATAATCTGTAATATAAATTATTAACGTGTCAAAGGCAGCATTTATATCAAGTAAGACCAGGATGGAATGTTCTCCATTATCAGCCTGCAGAAGGATGTCATCAGTGACTCTTAACAGAGCAGTTTCTGTGCTGTGTTTTTGGAGAAAGAGACAATATGTGAAGAAGAATGAAGACAGACTCATATAAAGCAGCTGTTGTATGATTCCTAATCAATACTGTGATTAAGTGATTGATCCATTGATTAACAGCGTGATGAGAGCGATCCAAGCCTCTGTGGGAGTCAGTCAGAGCATTTCCATATGAGCCACTTTGCATCAGCAGCACCATGCTCCAGTGCTCTGGCAGAGGTTATAGTGGTGAGAGTTGAACACTGGATGACTGACAGCTGTCCTTCATGACAACAGGAGCCACAGAAATGCTCCTCATCAAAAACATGACTGTGACCTCCGTCCTCATCTGGACTCTCCTCTGCTGCTGCTTCACAGGTAAAGTCCAGAGAATCAAACTCCTCTCCTCCATCAACATCCGTCCCTCTGAAATGAAGCCCACTAAACCATGACGCTGCTTCATGTTTCTGTCTCTGTATCCTCAGAGTCCAGAGGCCAGGTCACAGTGACTCAGCCTGGAGCAGTGAGCTCTGCTCCGGGAGGCTCCGTCTCCATCTCCTGTAGGACCAGTCGGGTTGTTTACGGGAATAATTATTTACACTGGTACCAGCAGAAAGATGGAGAAGCTCCTAAACTGCTAATTTATCTAACTTCTTCTAGAGAATCAGGGATTCCAGGTCGTTTTACAGGCAGTGGATCAAACTCTGCCTTCACTCTGACCATCAGTGGAGTCCAGACTGAAGATGCAGCAGTTTACTACTGTCAGAGTTTTCACGTTATCAACAGTCAGTTTGTGTTCACACAGTGAAAAACCACCGTACAAAAACCTCCGTCAGTCAGACTGAACAGAAACTGAAGTGACTGCTGCAGCTGGAAGCTACTGCAGAGACTGATACACTTCACTGAGAATGAACATGGACCAAAACAAGCTCAGTGACAAAAGATGATCTCTGTGGAAATCAAATTATTTTCTCCATCACAGCTTCTCACCATCCATTCACATCCCATAATAATCCCATGTTTTCATCTGATTGGCTAATAAATCCAGAGGAGCCAACCTGGAACTGTGAAGGAGAAAAGTCTTGGTCCTGACCTTTGACCTTAGCTTCATACGTCATCTACATCCAATCAAAAGAAATGATGAAGACAGATGATCAGAAACCTTCATGATCAAAGACGGACCAAACAAAACCTGAACATCCCTCAAATTTAACAAAATGTTTTTGTCATCATTTCAATCTGAATATGTAAGAACACGTTTTCCTCGTCCTCAGCTTCCCCTCATCCCTCATCACTTGTTAAAAAAGTCCACATTACAAACACCTCAACATGTCGAACCAGCAGTAATATTAATATCACTAATGATTGTAAAACACATCTTATTACCAAACTGGAGAGAAAGAACCAAAGTGTCCACAAATCACTGGACCTGTTTACTGCCAGGCTTGTCAACATCCTCTCTATGTAAATATGTAAATATGTGAATATATAAGTATGTTAATATGTAAATAAGTTAATATGTAAATATGTAAATATGTAAATATGTGAATATGTAAGTATATAAATATGTAAGTATGTAAATATATAAATATATAAATATATAAACATATAAACATGTAAATATATAAATATGCAAATATGTAAATATGTAAATATGTAAAAACGTAAATATATAAATATGTAAATATATAAATATATAAATATGTAAGTATGTTAATATGTAAAAACGTAAATATATAAATATATAAACATATAAATATATAAATATATAAACATATAAATATATAAACATATACATTTATAAACATATACATTTATCAATATATAAACATATAATTATATAAATATAAGAACATATAAACATGTAAATATGTTACATGTAAATATATAAATATATAAACATATAAATATATAAACACATAAAATTATAAATATATAAACATATAATTATATAAACATATAAATATATAAATATATGAACACATGAACATGCAAATATGTAAATATATAAATATGTAAATAGGTAAATATATAAATATGTAAATATATAAATATATAAACATATAAACATATAAACATGTAAATATGTCACATGTAAATATAACAATGATGATGTCACTGAACCTACTGCTGGCCACCCTGGGCCTCCTTGTTCAGGGTGAGACTCTTTTCTGAAAACGCAGGTTCTTCTGTTTGGATCTTTCTCCAAACTGGATTTGTCCCAATAATCCTTCTTCTCTTTTCCATGTTTTCCAGATGAATCAGGACAAATCATCCTGACTCAGTCTCCTGAATCTCAGTCTGTCGTTCCAGGACAGAGTGTCTCCATCACATGTAAAGCCAGTCGACTTATAGGTGATGATATTAACTGGTACCTTCAGAAACCTGGAGAAGCTGCTAAACTCCTGATTGTCGATACTACAATTCATCACTCTGGAGTTTCAGATCGTTTCAGTGCAAGTTGGCCTGGATCTGGGACCGACTTCACTCTGAGCATCAGAGGAGTTCAGACCGAAGATACAGGAGTTTATTACTGTCAGCAGCATAACAGCATCCCGTTCACACAGCGATACCACGTCGTACAAAAACCTGCTCAGCTGAGGAGGAACTGATCTGAATGAGCAGCTGCACAGATACTAAAACACAAAAACACATGAAGAAAAGACGCCTCATAATTATGTAGAATTCTCATTTCTTAATTGGTGCAATACTGCATTCAGTAACAGTCATAAAATGTTGGAAATAATCTATATAAATGGCTACTGCTGTTTCTGGGATGCGGCATATGTCCATCTTTATGATAAACACACATAAAAGATTCAGACATGATGGATAAATAATAACAATCTCATGGAAACTGATGATTTAATGAAAACTTTATTTTGAAAGCATCAACATTAAAACAAGCAGACAAGAGACAAAAAGATGAAGACAGCGTTTCATAGTGGAGACTGAGAGCAGTAACAGAGTAAAAAGTCCCAGTGAGTCAGGACTGGGAACACTGGTCTCTCCTCAGTGTCTCTGACAGTGGAGTCTGGGAGCCCTGGGTGGCCTCACAGGTGACAGAGCCCACCTTCCTCCACTGGTCTGCAGGGAGCCTACTTTGGAAAGTTTCACTTTCCTCTCTGAGATTAGTAACCATGGCAACAGGCAGGTTTCAGGACCGAAAAAAAGGTTAAAAATCTTATTTAGTTCCTCTAATTAATGATTTTAATCAGAAAATTTAAATTCTGAGTTTGAACATAAGTATTAATTTGAAAAATGTCAGGTTTTCATTGTTTTACAGTATCTTAAAATATTATGGTCTAAAACAGAGAAGATTAAAAAGTTATGCTTCAAAGTTATGTATTAAAACACCTGAATTCAAACCTACTTATTCAGCATGTTGGTTAAATCAAACAATATTATTTTAAGATCATTTGTGTGAAACATTTAAATCTCACATATGATAAATGCTACATCCAGTACTTGTGATGAAACTTCAGACGTTTAAATATTTTAATCAGACAAAATACTTTTGCAGAAAAATATCTGGATAAAGAAAAATTTAAATCTCTTCAAATGTTGACATGTAAAAGATTTTAGTCTGTTTGAGGACAGAATGTGACACATCCAACAATCACTGCAAATACACTATATAGCATTATAAAATGACACAATTAATGTAGAATTTATGGCATTGAAGGAGTCAAATACTCACAGTTAACATCCAGTCTGGTTCCTCCACCAAATGTGTACCACAGAGATACAAACACACAAAAACCTCTGACTGTAATCTCTGTGTCTGTCTGAGTGTTTCCACCTGTCTCTGATTGTCTCCTCCTCTCTGTGCCACCTGTTTGTCATTGTGTCGTTACTCTGTGTATTTAAGTCTGTTTGGTTCTGTGTCAGTTTGTCTGTTATTCCCTCCTACCTGTAATACCTTCCTGGCTCTGCCTCGCCCTGTTATTGCCCTGTTATTGCCCTGTTATTGCCCTGTTTTTGCCAGTTTGTGCCCTGTTTTTGCCCTGTTTTTGTTCTCCCTTTTGCCATGTTTTTGCCCTGTTTTTGTTCTCTTTTTGCCATGTTTTTGCCCTGTTTTTGCCCAGTTTTTGTCCTGTTTTTGTTCTCATTTTGTTCTCTTTTTGCCATGTTTGTGCCCTGTTTTTGTTCTCATTTTGTTGTCTTTTTGCCCTGTTTTTATCCTGTTTTTGTCCTGTTTCGTTAGGTTATGTTTTTCATGGACCTTGCTTGACTTTTGGATTTATCTTTGGCTTTTTTCAGCTGGACTCTGTATTTTTTCTTGGACATTATTGGTATCTTTTGTTATGCTTCCTGCCTGCCTCTGCTCACCCTGACTTAGTTTATTAAAAGTATTTTTCGTTGACTTCAGCTTTTGTCTTGCTCCTGTTGTCTGCGTTTTGAACCGCACCTTAAACAGGTTGATGGTCGCTGCATTGGTTCAACCAATCAACGTACAGTTGTGTCACTACACTGTCAAGGTTCCTCTTGATTGACACAAGTGTTCCTGCTCTGAGATGGGAGCTTAAAAAAAAAGGTCTAACAACTACAATAATTTCTAGTTCTTGCAGTTTGGGCACAATAACATATAAGGGGTTCCTTGAACTACGAAAAGGTTCCTTTAATCCAAAGGTGAAGCAAAAGTGAATAAATGTTGGCTGTGGGTGTTTATCTTCATTATTTGTCTTTGCAAGCTGATTTCGTTACAATAAATGTAATCAGTGGAAACCAAGAAGCCTGAAAACTGAAGACAAACTTGAAAATAAAAATGTCAAGCAGGAGTGAAAAGCACAGCAAGGAACTAAAAATGTCACTAACATGAACTTAATATTTAGAATGAAACATAGTGTATATGTTGGACCTACCTGTCAGCCTGTATGTCCCAGAATCCCTGTGATGAATTCACCTCAATGGAAAAGCATCAGGACAGCCAGGAGAAGGTTCATCAGCGTGTGTGAGAGAATGCTTGTGTATTCAGCGCTGAGTATGACATCTTATCCTGGTAATCCTATAAAGGGATTGGCAGCCATTGTTCAAATATACAATGTTCTCCAAGTGTAGTAAGTATTATACTGGACAGAATATGCTTTATGTTTCTGGAACAGCATTTTTTGTCTTCCAAAATATTTTGATTCACATGAGTGATTTCTGCTTTGTAATCTTTCTGATCAATTGCTGATTAGATTCAAGGTAATAATCCTCGGTTCAGGTTGGGAATTATTGTTGCCATGACTTGTATATAATAAAGATAAAAACTAGTGATGTCAGAAATCACACAGTTTGATCATGTGTTCACCCTGTCCTCCTCACTAAGAAGAAGAATATGTGGCTTTGAGTTTTTAGCTTTGACAGTGTTGATTGGCTGTTTGAGCAAACAGGCAGCTTGAAATGAGAGAGAGGCAGAAAGACAAAGAGAGAGATGAGATGTTTGATGTAATGATTCATGTAAATAACTGAAAATTACATGAAAACATAAATGCATTTGCAAGCAAAACACATGGGAACATTTTTTTCTATATACATCTATCTATCTACAAAATTAAGAAAAATACTACATAAATAAATAATAAATTAAAATTAAAAATAAAGTTATTTTAAAAATATTTCTAAATTACCCTTAAAGGTTGGAGGATTTTTTTTTTAAATTACACATTTCAACTATCAGAAATTAATTTCTAACATTTATTGGAGGATATATAAAACTATTTAAATTTTAAATGTTCCAAATGAAAATGATGAATTTCATAACATATTCCCTGGGTACAGTATAGAGGGTGAGATGAAGGGGAGTGAACTCACCTCGACTAAATCCTACAAACTCGACGTTTGATGCTTTTAAGCATTTTTAGCCTAAGCTTATTTTAATCTGCACAGTCAAATCAAAATAACAGCTGTAAGATGATATTTAGCTGGTATACCATGTTCACCATGTTAGTGTTAGCATTCAAACAGTCGCTAATTAACACTAAAGTAGAGGTGAAGCTGGTGGGAAGATCATAAACCAAAGTATTGGACAAAGTAAATGTCACCAAAAATGGACACAACCGAACTGAGGCCTGTGATTATGTTCTTTATTATTCTGGCATAAAGATGATTACATTATTACTGCACACAATAAAAGATGGCAGAGGGAGATCATTGTAGAGTGAGACTCCCAGTGAGTCAGGACTGGGAACACTGGTCTCTCCTCAGTGTCTCTGACAGTGGAGTCTGGGAGCCCTGGGTGGCCTCACAGGTGACAGAGCCCACCTTCCTCCACTGGTCTGCAGGGAGCCTCAGGGTGCTGCTCCAGCTGTAGTGGCCGTCCTTCTCCAGCACCCCGGGGCTCCTGCTCTCCTCCCAGCTGCTGCTGCTGCTGCTGCTGCTGCCGTCCACCTTCCAGGACAGACTCCAGCCTGAGGGGAAGCCCTTGTTGGCCACACACATGAGCGTGGCCTTCCCCTGCTGCAGCTCCTCGCTGGAGGGGGGCAGCACCGTCAGGGTGGGACTGACATCACCTAGGAGACACCAATCAGCTTAGAGGACAGGGAGCACACAGCTGTCAATCAACCATCAGACACTTGGACACCTTTTACTGTGTGAGAGTTGATTTTCTCCTTTAAGGACTTTCTGTCAGATGTGTTTCTGCTCCAGCAGTCACTCACTCACACATTGTTTCACTTCCTGTTACGAAGCCTCTCATGCATATCAGCACAGAGAGAATCATCCAACAGAAGGAGCGGAAAGATATCAAACTGCACTGGAAATAAAAACTTTATCATCTAAAGCATCAAAACCTGAACTATACATTAAAAGTATTTAGTGGACACAGACACAAAATACAGAAAATGAACTGATGACAATCAAATGATCCTCATGTGGATTTCAAATCATTACCAAACTGATCTAAAGATTATTAATCACTTAAAGAATTCATGAAACATTGAAGAGATTTCACTCATTTTATCATTTTTATCTTCACTGGGTTCAATTTTTAATCCTAATTAACAGTTTTCACGAGTTGGAAATTTAAAAATCTGACAGGAGGGGGGAGGCTGTTCCAGAGTTTATGTGCTCAGGCAGCCAATGAGCAGTGACCTTTAGTCCTTAAATCGGTCCATGGTACAGTCAGGAGGTTCAGATTGGATGGTCTAAGGGGCCGGTCAGAGGTGTAGGGGGTCAGTAGCTCAGAGATGTAGACAGGAACTAAACCAGTGCCTTGTTGAAAGAATCTTAAAAATCTAAATAAATTGGGAGTAAATTGGGAGTAAATTGGGAGTAATATGAGATCTTCGGTTTCTCCCAGTTAAAAGTCTAGCTGCTGAATTCTGGACCAGCTGAAGTCTTGCCAGAGCGGAAGTAACTGGATTGAACCAGTTCATTGACAAGATGATCAAATTTCAAATAAGGGTTAAAAGTAACACCAAGATTTGTTGTGTATGGTTTTACAAGGGGGGCAAGTCGACCAAGGTATTTAAGAATATCATTTGTAGAATTTTCCGGACCAGTAATGAGTATCTCAGTTTTCTCAGAATTGACTTGTAAGGAGTTGAATGACATCCAATCCTTGGTAGCAGCAAAACCATTGTGTAAAATGACTAAGCTGCTGTAATTATCATGTTTAACAGATATGTATATATATAGCTGCATATCATCTGTGTAGCAATAGCATGCTATTCAACCAAAGCGTCTGATTATCTGGCCCTGGGGAAACATAGACAAGGAGAAAAGAATAGGACCAAGGACTGAACCCTGAGGCACCCCATATAGCAAGGGAGAGGGAGATGACACATGGTCGCTCATAGAAACAAAAACAAATGTGTATTTGACAAAATGAATGAACCAATCTAAGGCTTTTCCTCAGATACCAACACAACATAATCTGTAATATAAATTATTAACGTGTCAAAGGCAGCATTTATATCAAGTAAGACCAGGATGGAATGTTCTCCATTATCAGCCTGCAGAAGGATGTCATCAGTGACTCTTAACAGAGCAGTTTCTGTGCTGTGTTTTTGGAGAAAGAGACAATATGTGAAGAAGAATGAAGACAGACTCATATAAAGCAGCTGTTGTATGATTCCTAATCAATACTGTGATTAAGTGATTGATCCATTGATTAACAGCGTGATGAGAGCGATCCAAGCCTCTGTGGGAGTCAGTCAGAGCATTTCCATATGAGCCACTTTGCATCAGCAGCACCATGCTCCAGTGCTCTGGCAGAGTTTATAGTGGTGAGAGTTGAACACTGGATGACTGACAGCTGTCCTTCATGACAACAGGAGCCACAGAAATGCTCCTCATCAAAAACATGACTGTGACCTCCGTCCTCATCTGGACTCTCCTCTGCTGCTGCTTCACAGGTAAAGTCCAGAGAATCAAACTCCTCTCCTCCATCAACATCCGTCCCTCTGAAATGAAGCCCACTAAACCATGACGCTGCTTCATGTTTCTGTCTCTGTATCCTCAGAGTCCAGAGGCCAGGTCACAGTGACTCAGCCTGGAGCAGTGAGCTCTGCTCTGGGAGGCTCCGTCTCCATCTCCTGTAGGACCAGTCAGGATGTTTATACCTGGTCCAACTACCAAAGTTTACACTGGTACCAGCAGAGAGATGGAGAAGCTCCTAAACTTATTATTCAGGTTGTTAATGGGCGATTATCAGGGATTCCAGGTCGTTTTACAGGCAGTGGATCAAACTCTGCCTTCACTCTGACCATCAGTGGAGTCCAGACTGAAGATGCAGCAGTTTACTACTGTCAGAGTTTTCACGTTATCAACAGTCAGCATGTGTTCACACAGTGAAAAACCACCGTACAAAAACCTCCGTCAGTCAGACTGAACAGAAACTGAAGTGACTGCTGCAGCTGGAAGCTACTGCAGAGACTGATACACTTCACTGAGAATGAACATGGACCAAAACAAGCTCAGTGACAAAAGATGATCTCTGTGGAAATCAAATTATTTTCTCCATCACAGCTTCTCACCATCCATTCACATCCCATAATAATCCCATGCTTTCATCTGATTGGCTAATAAATCCAGAGGAGCCAACCTGGAACTGTGAAGGAGAAAAGTCTTGGTCCTGACCTTTGACCTTAGCTTCATACGTCATCTACATCCAATCAAAAGAAATGATGAAGACAGATGATCAGAAACCTTCATGATCAAAGACGGACCAAACAAAACCTGAACATCCCTCAAATTTAACAAAATGTTTTTGTCATCATTTCAATCTGAATATGTAAGAACACGTTTTCCTCGTCCTCAGCTTCCCCTCATCCCTCATCACTTGTTAAAAAAGTCCACATTACAAACACCTCAACATGTCGAACCAGCAGTAATATTAATATCACTAATGATTGTAAAACACATCTTATTACCAAACTGGAGAGAAAGAACCAAAGTGTCCACAAATCACTGGACCTGTTTACTGCCAGGCTTGTCAACATCCTCTCCATGTAAATATGTGGATATGTAAATATGTTAATATGTAAATATGTTAATATATAAATATATAAATATGTAAGTATGTTAATATATAAATATATAAATATATAAACATATAAACATGTAAACATATAAATATGTAAATATGTAAGTAAGTAAAAATGTAAAAATGTAAATATATAAATATGCAAATATGTAAATATGTAAAAATGTAAATATATAAATATGTAAATATATAAATATGTAAATATGTAAATATGTAAGTATGTTAATATGTAAAAATGTAAATATATAAATATATAAACATATAAATATATAAACATATAAATATATAAACATATAAACATATAAATATATAAACATATAAACATATAAATATGTTACATGTAAATATAACAATGATGATGTCACTGAACCTACTGCTGGCCACCCTGGGCCTCCTTGTTCAGGGTGAGATTCTTTTCTGAAAACGCAGGTTCTTCTGTTTGGATCTTTCTCCAAACTGGATTTGTCCCAATAATCCTTCTTCTCTTTTCCATGTTTTCACAGATGAATCAGGACAAATCATCCTGACTCAGTCTCCTGAATCTCAGTCTGTCGTTCCAGGACAGAGTGTCTCCATCACATGTAAAGCCAGTCGACTTATAGGTGATGATATTAACTGGTACCTTCAGAAACCTGGAGAAGCTGCTAAACTCCTGATTGTCGATACTACAATTCATCACTCTGGAGTTTCAGATCGTTTCAGTGCAAGTTGGCCTGGATCTGGGACCGACTTCACTCTGAGCATCAGAGGAGTTCAGACCGAAGATACAGGAGTTTATTACTGTCAGCAGCATAACAGCATCCCGTTCACACAGCGATACCACGTCGTACAAAAACCTGCTCAGCTGAGGAGGAACTGATCTGAATGAACAGCTGCACAGATACTAAAACACAAAAACACATGAAGAAAAGACGCCTCATAATTATGTAGAATTCTCATTTCTTAATTGGTGCAATACTGCATTCAGTAACAGTCATAAAATGTTGGAAATAATCTATATAAATGGCTACTGCTGTTTCTGGGATGCAGCATATGTCCATCTTTATGATAAACACACATAAAAGATTCAGACATGATGGATAAATAATAACGATCTCATGGAAACTGATGATTTAATGAAAACTTTATTTTGAAAGCATCAACATTAAACCAAGCAGACAAGAGACAAAAAGATGAAGACAGCGTTTCATAGTGGAGACTGAGAGCAGTAACAGAGTAAAAAGTCCCAGTGAGTCAGGACTGGGAACACTGGTCTCTCCTCAGTGTCTCTGACAGTGGAGTCTGGGAGCCCTGGGTGGCCTCACAGGTGACAGAGCCCACCTTCCTCCACTGGTCTGCAGGGAGCCTACTTTGGAAAGTTTCACTTTCCTCTCTGAGATTAGTAACCATGGCAACAGGCAGGTTTCAGGACCGAAAAAAAGGGTTAAAAATCTTATTTAATTCCTCTAATTAATGATTTTAATCAGAAAATTTAAATTCTGAGTTTTAACATAAGTATTAATTTGAAAAATGTCAGGTTTTCATTGTTTTACAGTATCTTAAAATATTATGGTCTAAAACAGAGAAGATTAAAAAGTTATGCTTTAAAGTTACGTATTAAAACACCTGAATTCAAACCTACTTATTCAGCATGTTGGTTAAATCAAACAATATTATTTTAAGATCATTTGTGTGAAACATTTAAATCTCACATATGATAAATGCTACATCCAGTACTTGTGATGAAACTTCAGACGTTTAAATATTTTAATCAGACAAAATACTTTTGCAGAAAAATATCTGGATAAAGGAAATTTAAATCTCTTGAAATGTTGACATGTAAAAGATTTTAGTCTGTTTGAGGACAGAATGTGACACATCCAACAATCACTGCAAATACACTATATAGCATTATAAAGACAGACTCATATCAAACAGCTGTTGTATGATTCCTAATCAATACTGTGATTAAGTGATTGATCCATTGATTAACAGCGTGATGAGAGCGATCCAAGCCTCTGTGGGAGTCAGTCAGAGCATTTCCATATGAGCCACTTTGCATCAGCAGCACCATGCTCCAGTGCTCTGGCAGAGTTTATAGTGGTGAGAGTTGAACACTGGATGACTGACAGCTGTCCTTCATGACAACAGGAGCCACAGAAATGCTCCTCATCAAAAACATGACTGTGACCTCCGTCCTCATCTGGACTCTCCTCTGCTGCTGCTTCACAGGTAAAGTCCAGAGAATCAAACTCCTCTCCTCCATCAACATCCGTCCCTCTGAAATGAAGCCCACTAAACCATGACGCTGCTTCATGTTTCTGTCTCTGTATCCTCAGAGTCCAGAGGCCAGGTCACAGTGACTCAGCCTGGAGCAGTGAGCTCTGCTCCGGGAGGCTCCGTCTCCATCTCCTGTAGGACCAGTCGGGGTGTTTACGGGAATAATTATTTAAACTGGTACCAGCAGAGAGATGGAGAAGCTCCTAAACTTATTATTAAGTATGTTAATCAGCGATTATCAGGGATTCCAGGTCGTTTTACAGGCAGTGGATCAAACTCTGCCTTCACTCTGACCATCAGTGGAGTCCAGACTGAAGATGCAGCAGTTTACTACTGTCAGAGTTATCACTATATCAACAGTCAGGATGTGTTCACACAGTGAAAAACCACCGTACAAAAACCTCCGTCAGTCAGACTGAACAGAAACTGAAGTGACTGCTGCAGCTGGAAGCTACTGCAGAGACTGATACACTTCACTGAGAATGAACATGGACCAAAACAAGCTCAGTGACAAAAGATGATCTCTGTGGAAATCAAATTATTTTCTCCATCACAGCTTCTCACCATCCATTCACATCCCATAATAATCCCATGTTTTCATCTGATTGGCTAATAAATCCAGAGGAGCCAACCTGGAACTGTGAAGGAGAAAAGTCTTGGTCCTGACCTTTGACCTTAGCTTCATACGTCATCTACATCCAATCAAAAGAAATGATGAAGACAGATGATCAGAAACCTTCATGATCAAAGACGGACCAAACAAAACCTGAACATCCCTCAAATTTAACAAAATGTTTTTGTCATCATTTCAATCTGAATATGTAAGAACACGTTTTCCTCGTCCTCAGCTTCCCCTCATCCCTCATCACTTGTTAAAAAAGTCCACATTACAAACACCTCAACATGTCGAACCAGCAGTAATATTAATATCACTAATGATTGTAAAACACATCTTATTACCAAACTGGAGAGAAAGAACCAAAGTGTCCACAAATCACTGGACCTGTTTACTGCCAGGTGTGTCAACATCCTCTCCATGTAAACATGTGAATATGTAAATATGTTAATATATAAATATGTTAATATATAAATATATAAATATGTAAGTATGTTAATATATAAATATATAAATATATAAACATATAAACATGTAAACATATAAATGTGTAAATATGTAAGTAAGTAAAAATGTAAAAATGTAAATATATAAATATGCAAATATGTAAATATGTAAAAATGTAAATATATAAATATGTAAATATATAAATATGTAAATATGTAAGTATGTTAATATGTAAAAATGTAAATATATAAATATATAAACATATAAATATATAAACATATAAATATATAAACATATAAACATATAAATATATAAACATGTAAATATGTTACATGTAAATATAACAATGATGATGTCACTGAACCTACTGCTGGCCACCCTGGGCCTCCTTGTTCAGGGTGAGACTCTTTTCTGAAAACGCAGGTTCTTCTGTTTGGATCTTTCTCCAAACTGGATTTGTCCCAATAATCCTTCTTCTCTTTTCCATGTTTTCACAGATGAATCAGGACAAATCATCCTGACTCAGTCTCCTGAATCTCAGTCTGTCGTTCCAGGACAGAGTGTCTCCATCACATGTAAAGCCAGTCGACTTATAGGTGATGATATTAACTGGTACCTTCAGAAACCTGGAGAAGCTGCTAAACTCCTGATTGTCGATACTACAATTCATCACTCTGGAGTTTCAGATCGTTTCAGTGCAAGTTGGCCTGGATCTGGGACCGACTTCACTCTGAGCATCAGAGGAGTTCAGACCGAAGATACAGGAGTTTATTACTGTCAGCAGCATAACAGCATCCCGTTCACACAGCGATACCACGTCGTACAAAAACCTGCTCAGCTGAGGAGGAACTGATCTGAATGAGCAGCTGCACAGATACTAAAACACAAAAACACATGAAGAAAAGACGCCTCATAATTATGTAGAATTCTCATTTCTTAATTGGTGCAATACTGCATTCAGTAACAGTCATAAAATGTTGGAAATAATCTATATAAATGGCTACTGCTGTTTCTGGGATGCGGCATATGTCCATCTTTATGATAAACACACATAAAACATTCAGACATGATGGATAAATAATAACAATCTCATGGAAACTGATGATTTAATGAAAACTTTATTTTGAAAGCATCAACATTAAAACAAGCAGACAAGAGACAAAAAGATGAAGACAGCGTTTCATAGTGGAGACTGAGAGCAGTAACAGAGTAAAAAGTCCCAGTGAGTCAGGACTGGGAACACTGGTCTCTCCTCAGTGTCTCTGACAGTGGAGTCTGGGAGCCCTGGGTGGCCTCACAGGTGACAGAGCCCACCTTCCTCCACTGGTCTGCAGGGAGCCTACTTTGGAAAGTTTCACTTTCCTCTCTGAGATTAGTAACCATGGCAACCGACAGGCATCGCTGGTGAACCATGGCAACAGGCAGGTTTCAGGACCGAAAAAAGGGTTAAAAATCTTATTTAATTCCTCTAATTAATGATTTTAATCAGACAATTTAAATTCTGAGTTTGAACATAAGTATTAATTTGAAAAATGTCAGGTTTTCATTGTTTTACAGTATCTTAAAATATTATGGTCTAAAACAGAGAAGATTAAAAAGTTATGCTTTAAAGTTACGTATTAAAACACCTGAATTCAAACCTACTTATTCAGCATGTTGGTTAAATCATACAATATTATTTTAAGATCATTTGTGTGAAACATTTAAATCTCACATATGATAAATGCTACATCCAGTACTTGTGATGAAACTTCAGACGTTTAAATATTTTAATCAGACAAAATACTTTTGCAGAAAAATATCTGGATAAAGGAAATTTAAATCTCTTGAAATGTTGACATGTAAAAGATTTTAGTCTGTTTGAGGACAGAATGTGACACATCCAACAATCACTGCAAATACACTATATAGCATTATAAAGACAGACTCATATAAAACAGCTGTTGTATGATTCCTAATCAATACTGTGATTAAGTGATTGATCCATTGATTAACAGCGTGATGAGAGCGATCCAAGCCTCTGTGGGAGTCAGTCAGAGCATTTCCATATGAGCCACTTTGCATCAGCAGCACCATGCTCCAGTGCTCTGGCAGAGTTTATAGTGGTGAGAGTTGAACACTGGATGACTGACAGCTGTCCTTCATGACAACAGGAGCCACAGAAATGCTCCTCATCAAAAACATGACTGTGACCTCCGTCCTCATCTGGACTCTCCTCTGCTGCTGCTTCACAGGTAAAGTCCAGAGAATCAAACTCCTCTCCTCCATCAACATCCGTCCCTCTGAAATGAAGCCCACTAAACCATGACGCTGCTTCATGTTTCTGTCTCTGTATCCTCAGAGTCCAGAGGCCAGGTCACAGTGACTCAGCCTGGAGCAGTGAGCTCTGCTCCGGGAGGCTCCGTCTCCATCTCCTGTAGGACCAGTCAGGATGTTTTTACCTGGTCCAACTACCATTATTTACACTGGTACCAGCAGAAAGATGGAGAAGCTCCTAAACTGCTAATTTATCGAACTTCTTCTAGAGAATCAGGGATTCCAGGTCGTTTTACAGGCAGTGGATCAAACTCTGCCTTCACTCTGACCATCAGTGGAGTCCAGACTGAAGATGCAGCAGTTTACTACTGTCAGAGTTTTCACGTTATCAACAGTCAGTATGTGTTCACACAGTGAAAAACCACCGTACAAAAACCTCCGTCAGTCAGACTGAACAGAAACTGAAGTGACTGCTGCAGCTGGAAGCTACTGCAGAGACTGATACACTTCACTGAGAATGAACATGGACCAAAACAAGCTCAGTGACAAAAGATGATCTCTGTGGAAATCAAATTATTTTCTCCATCACAGCTTCTCACCATCCATTCACATCCCATAATAATCCCATGTTTTCATCTGATTGGCTAATAAATCCAGAGGAGCCAACCTGGAACTGTGAAGGAGAAAAGTCTTGGTCCTGACCTTTGACCTTAGCTTCATACGTCATCTACATCCAATCAAAAGAAATGATGAAGACAGATGATCAGAAACCTTCATGATCAAAGACGGACCAAACAAAACCTGAACATCCCTCAAATTTAACAAAATGTTTTTGTCATCATTTCAATCTGAATATGTAAGAACACGTTTTCCTCGTCCTCAGCTTCCCCTCATCCCTCATCACTTGTTAAAAAAGTCCACATTACAAACACCTCAACATGTCGAACCAGCAGTAATATTAATATCACTAATGATTGTAAAACACATCTTATTACCAAACTGGAGAGAAAGAACCAAAGTGTCCACAAATCACTGGACCTGTTTACTGCCAGGCTTGTCAACATCCTCTCCATGTAAATATGTGAATATGTAAATATGTAAATATGTAAACATGTAAATATGTGAATATGTTAAAATGTAAAAATGTAAATATGTAAATATATAAACATATAAATATATAAACATATAAACATATAAACATGTAAATATGTAAATATGTTACATGTAAATATATAAACATACAAATATATAAATATATAAACATATAAACATGTAAATATGTTACATGTAAATATATAAATATGTTACATGTAAATATATAAACATATAAATATATATACATATAAATTTATAAATATATAAACATATAATTATATAAACATATAAATATATAAACATATAAATTTATAAATATATAAACATATAATTATATAAATATATAAATATATAAATATATAAACATATAAACATGTAAATATGTAAATATGTAAATATGTAAGTATGTTAATATGTAAAAATGTAAATATATAAATATGTAAATATATAAGTATATAAATATGTAAATATGTAAGTATGTTAAAATGTAAAAATGTAAATATATAAACATATAAACACATAAACATGCAAATATGTAAATATATAAATACATAAATATATAAATATATAAACATATAAATATATAAACATATAAACATATAAACATATAAACATGTAAATATGTAAACATGTAAATATGTGAATATGTTAATATGTAAAAATGTAAATATATAAACATATAAACATATAAACATGTAAATATGTAAATATGTTACATGTAAATATATAAACATACAAATATATAAATATATAAACATATAAACATGTAAATATGTTACATGTAAATATATAAATATGTTACATGTAAATATATAAACATATAAATATATATACATATAAATTTATAAATATATAAACATATAATTATATAAACATATAAATATATAAACATATAAATTTATAAATATATAAACATATAATTATATAAATATATAAATATATAAATATATAAACATATAAACATGTAAATATGTAAATATGTAAGTATGTTTATATGTAAAAATGTAAATATATAAACATATAAACACATAAACATGCAAATATGTAAATATATAAATACATAAATATATAAATATATAAACATATAAATATATAAACATATAAACATATAAACATATAAACATGTAAATATGTTACATGTAAATATAACAATGATGATGTCACTGAACCTACTGCTGGCCACCCTGGGCCTCCTTGTTCAGGGTGAGACTCTTTTCTGAAAACGCAGGTTCTTCTGTTTGGATCTTTCTCCAAACTGGATTTGTCCAAATAATCCTTCTTCTCTTTTCCATGTTTTCCAGATGAATCAGGACAAATCATCCTGACTCAGTCTCCTGAATCTCAGTCTGTCGTTCCAGGACAGAGTGTCTCCATCACATGTAAAGCCAGTCGACTTATAGGTGATGATATTAACTGGTACCTTCAGAAACCTGGAGAAGCTGCTAAACTCCTGATTGTCGATACTACAATTCATCACTCTGGAGTTTCAGATCGTTTCAGTGCAAGTTGGCCTGGATCTGGGACCGACTTCACTCTGAGCATCAGAGGAGTTCAGACCGAAGATACAGGAGTTTATTACTGTCAGCAGCATAACAGCATCCCGTTCACACAGCGATACCACGTCGTACAAAAACCTGCTCAGCTGAGGAGAAACTGATCTGAATGAACAGCTGCACAGATACTAAAACACAAAAACACATGAAGAAAAGACGCCTCATAATTATGTAGAATTCTCATTTCTTAATTGGTGCAATACTGCATTCAGTAACAGTCATAAAATGTTGGAAATAATCTATATAAATGGCTACTGCTGTTTCTGGGATGCGGCATATGTCAATCTTTATGATAAACACACATAAAACATTCAGACATGATGGATAAATAATAACAATCTCATGGAAACTGATGATTTAATGAAAACTTTATTTTGAAAGCATCAACATTAAAACAAGCAGACAAGAGACAAAAAGATGAAGACAGCGTTTCATAGTGGAGACTGAGAGCAGTAACAGAGTAAAAAGTCCCAGTGAGTCAGGACTGGGAACACTGGTCTCTCCTCAGTGTCTCTGACAGTGGAGTCTGGGAGCCCTGGGTGGCCTCACAGGTGACAGAGCCCACCTTCCTCCACTGGTCTGCAGGGAGCCTACTTTGGAAAGTTTCACTTTCCTCTCTGAGATTAGTAACCATGGCAACAGACAGGTTTCAGGACCGAAAAAAAGGGTTAAAAATCTTATTTAGTTCCTCTAATTAATGAATTTAATCAGAAAATTTAAATTCTGAGTTTGAACATAAGTATTAATTTGAAAAATGTCAGGTTTTCATTGTTTTACAGTATCTTAAAATATTATGGTCTAAAACAGAGAAGATTAAAAAGTTATGCTTTAAAGTTAAGAATTAAAACACCTGAATTCAAACCTACTTATTCAGCATGTTGGTTAAATCAAACAATATTATTTTAAGATCATTTGTGTGAAACATTTATGATATAGATATATATATAGATAGATATAGATATAGATTTAGAATTTATGGCATTGAAGGAGTCAAATACTCACAGTTAACATCCAGTCTGGTTCCTCCACCAAATGTGTACCACAGAGATACAAACACACAAAAACCTCTGACTGTAATCTCTGTGTCTGTCTGAGTGTTTCCACCTGTCTCTGATTGTCTCCTCCTCTCTGTGCCACCTGTTTGTCATTGTCTCGTTACTCTGTGTATTTAAGTCTGTTTGGTTCTGTGTCAGTTTGTCTGTTATTCCCTCCTACCTGTGATACCTTCCTGGCTCTGCCTCGCCCTGTTATTGCCCTGTTTTTGCACTGTTTTTGCCCTGTTTTTTCCCTCTTTTTGCCCTGTTTTTTCCCTGTTTTTTCCCTCTTTTTGCCCTCATTTGCCCTGTTATTGTCCTGTTTTTGCCCTGTTATTGTCCTGTTTTTCCCCTGATTTTGTCCTGATTTTCCCCTGATTTTGTCCTGATTTTGTCCTGATTTTGCTCTGATTTTGCCCTCTTTTTGCCCCGTTTTTGCCCTCTATTTGCCCTGTTTTTGCCTTCTATTTGCCCTGTTTTTGCCCTGTTTTTGCCCTCTATTTGCCCTGTTTTTGCCATGTTTTTGCCCTGATTTTGTTCTCTTTTTGCCCTGTTTTTGTTCTCTTTTTGCCCTGTTATTGTTCTCTTTTTGCCCTGTTTTTGTTCTCTTTTTGCCCTGTTTTGTTCTCTTTTTGCCCTGTTTTTGTTCTCTTTTTGCCCTGTTTTCGTTCTCTTTTTGCCCTGTTTTTGTTCTCTTTTTGCCCTATTTTTGTTCTCTTTTTGCCCTGTTTTTGTTCTCTTTTTGCCCTGTTTTTGTTGTCTTTTTGCCCTGTTTTTGTTGTCTTTTTGCCCTGTTTTTGTTGTCTTTTTGCCCTGTTTTTGTTCTCTTTTTGCATGTTTTTGTTCTCTTTTTGCCCTGGTTTTGCTCTGTTTTTGCCCTGTTTTTGCCCTGTTTTTGCCCTGTTTTTGTTCTCATTTTGCCCTGTTTTTGTTCTCATTTTGCCCTGTTTTTGTTCTCATTTTGCCCTGTTTTTGCCCTGTTTTTGTTCTCTTTTTGCCCTGTTTTTACCCTGTTTTTGTTCTCTTTTTGCCCTGTTTTTACCCTGTTTTTGTTCTCTTTTTGACATGTTTTTACCCTGTTTTTGTTCTCTTTTTGACATGTTTTTGCCCTGTTTTGGTTCTCTTTTTGACATGTTTTTGCCCTGTTTTGGTTCTCTTTTTGCCCTGTTTTTACCCTGTTTTGGTTCTCTTTTTGCCCTGTTTTTGTTCCGTTTTTGCCCTGTTTTTGCCCTGTTTTTGTTCTTTTTTTGCCATGTTTTTGCCTTCTTTTTGCCCTGTTTTTGTTCTCTTTTTGACATGTTTTTGCCCTGTTTTGGTTCTCTTTTTGACATGTTTTTGCCCTGTTTTGGTTCTCTTTTTGACATGTTTTTGCCCTGTTTTTGTTCTCTTTTTGACATGTTTTTGCCCTGTTTTGGTTCTCTTTTTGCCCTGTTTTTGCCCATTTTTTGTTCTCTTTTTGCGCTGTTTTTGCCCTGTTTTTGTTCCGTTTTTGCCCTGTTTTTGCCCTGTTTTTGTTCTCTTTTTGCCCTGTTTTTGCCCTGTTTTTGTTCCGTTTTTGCCCTGTTTTTGCCCTGTTTTTGTTCTCTTCTTGCCATGTTTTTGCCCTGTTTTTGCCCTGTTTTTGTTCTCTTCTTGCCATGTTTTTGCCCTGTTTTTGCCCTGTGTTTGTTCTCTTTTTGCCATGTTTTTGCCCTGTTTTTGTTCTCTTCTTGCCCTGTTTTTGCCCTGTTTTTGTTCTCTTCTTGCCCTGTTTTTGCCCTGTTTTTGTTCTCTTCTTGCCCTGTTTTTGCCCTGTTTTTGTTCTCTTCTTGCCCTGTTTTTGTCCTGTTTTTGCCCTGTTTTCGTCCTGTTTTTGACCTGTTTTTGCCCTGTGTTTGTCCTGTTTCGTTAGTTTATGTTTTTAATGGACCTTACTTGACTTTTGGATTTATCTTTGGCTTTTTCCAGCTGGACTCTGTATTTTTTCTTGGACATTATTGGTATCTTTTGTTATGCTTCCTGCCTGCCTCTGCTCACCCTGACTTAGTTTATTAAAAGTATTTTTCGTTGACTTCAGCTTTTGTCTTGCTCCTGTTGTCTGCGTTTTGAACCCCACCTTAAACAGGTTGAAGGTCGCTGCATTGGTTCAACCAATCAACGTACAGTTGTGTCACTACACTGTCAAGGTTCCTCTTGATTGACACAAGTGTTCCTGCTCTGAGATGGGAGCTTAAAAAAAAAGTTCTAACAACTACAATAATTTCTAGTTCTTGCAGTTTGGGCACAATAACATATGAGGGGTTCCTTGAACTACGAAAAGGTTCCTTCAATCCAAAGGTGAAGCAAAAGTGAATAAATGTTGGCTGTGGGTGTTTATCTTCATTATTTGTCTTTGCAAGCTGATTTCGTTACAATAAATGTAATCAGTGGAAACCAAGAAGCCTGAAAACTGAAGACAAACTTGAAAATAAAAATGTCAAGCAGGAGTGAAAAGCACAGCAAGGAACTAAAAATGTCACTAACATGAACTTAATATTTAGAATGAAACATAGTGCATATGTTGGACCTACCTGTCAGCCTGTATGTCCCAGAATCCCTGTGATGAATTCACCTCAATGGAAAAGCATCAGGACAGCCAGGAGAAGGTTCATCAGCGTGTGTGAGAGAATGCTTGTGTATTCAGCGCTATGACATCTTATCCTGGTAATCCTATAAAGGCATTGGCAGCCATTGTCCTGGAAGGTAATAGATTACATCTAATGGGATTAGAGTAAAGTGACTACAAGTTACAATAACTGACATAACACAGCAAATAGAAGAGGCAGATTGAACAACATGATTCCAACAGGTGTCACTAAATCTGCTGTTGTCATGTTTAAGGTTGCACTTCTACAATTCATGATAGGACATCAGGTGCAGCATTGTGGGAGGGGCTAACAGGCCTGGGCCCACCCCCCACTTGTACAAAAGACCCATCCTAAATGACTGGAAGAACGTTTTTAATTACTAAAAGTCACGCCAACTTCACAACTTCTTTTCATTTCTAAAAAAGAAAAAAGACAACATTCATTAGGCTACCATCATATGTCAGGTCTGGACCAATCACAAAAGCCGTATGGTTGTTGCTGAGCAGCAGGGAAAACGAGACGCATACTGAATAACGAATTATTCACTTCTATCACTGTCTCTGAACTACTGTGTGGAAGAATGAGGTAACACCTACAAAAGCAATTTACAACCATTATACAAACATAAGAACAAAAGTTCATACTGGTTTTTTTAAGTAATTGTTTTGGGCAGTTTTTGCCTTTATTTAGACAGAACAGCCGAAGATGTTGTGACAGGAAATGGGGAGAAAGAGTGAGGGGGGTAGACATGTGGCAAAGGGCTGTGAGCGGGAATCGAACCCATTACAGAGTCTACAGTTTTAAAACACATTCCTGTGCCTCTTTCTTTAAGCTGCCCACATAGGCCCCAGAGGTTTTATATGCAGTTGTGAAAAGTTCCCATTTAATTTTCCCAAAGTCAACGTTGCTGATATAAAACAGAAAAGAGGTAAATATTCACACTTGAGACTGAAGATAACTACTTTTTTTTTCACTTGGAAAATGACTTAAATTGTGATGATTGACTAATTGATTGATCAACTAATGGACACAAATATACAATGTTCTCCAAGTGTAGTCAGTATTATACTGGACAGAATATGCTTTATATTTCTGGAACAGCATTTTTTGTCTTCCAAAATATTTTGATTCACATGAGTGATTTCTGCTTTGTAATCTTTCTGATCAATTGCTGATTAGATTCAAGGTAATAATCCTCGGTTCAGGTTGGGAATTATTGTTGCCATGACTTGTATATAATAAAGATAAAAACTAGTGATGTCAGAAATCACACAGTTTGATCATGTGTTCACCCTGTCCTCCTCACTAAGAAGAAGAATATGTGGCTTTGAGTTTTTAGCTTTGACAGTGTTGATTGGCTGTTTGAGCAAACAGGCAGCTTGAAATGAGAGAGAGGCAGAAAGACAAAGAGAGAGATGAGATGTTTGATGTAATGATCATGTAAATAACTGAAAATTACATGAAAACATAAATGCATTTGCAAGCAAAACACATGGGAACATTTTTTTCTATATACATCTATATCTACAAAATTAAGAAAAATACTATATAACTAAATAATAAATAAAATAAAAAATAAATTTATTTTAAAAATATTTCTAAATTACCCTTAAAGGTTGGAGGACGTTTTCTTTTAATTACACATTTCAACTATCAGAAATTACTTTCTAACATTTATTGGTGGATATATAAAACTATTTAAATTTTAAATGTTCCAAATGAAAATGACGAATTTCATAACATATTCCCTGGGTACAGTATAGAGGGTGAGATGAAGGGGGGTGAACTCACCTCGACTAAATCCTACAAACTCGACGTTCGATGCTTTTAAGCATTTTTAGCTGAAGCTTATTTTAATCTGCACAGTCAAATCAAAATAACAGCTGTAAGATGATATTTAGCTGGTATACCATGTTCACCATGTTAGTGTTAGCATTCAAACAGTCGCTAATTAACACTAAAGTAGAGGTGAAGCTGGTGGGAAGATCATAAACCAAAGTATTGGACAAAGTAAATGTCACCAAAAATGGACACAACCGAACTGAGGCCTGTGATTATGTTCTTTATTATTCTGGCATAAAGATGATTACATTATTACTGCACACAATAAAAGATGGCAGAGGGAGATCATTGTAGAGTGAGACTCCCAGTGAGTCAGGACTGGGAACACTGGTCTCTCCTCAGTGTCTCTGACAGTGGAGTCTGGGAGCCCTGGGTGGCCTCACAGGTGACAAAGCCCACCTTCCTCCACTGGTCTGCAGGGAGCCTCAGGGTGCTGCTCCAGCTGTAGTGGCCGTCCTTCTCCAGCACCCCGGGGCTCCTGCTCTCCTCCCAGCTGCTGCTGCTGCTGCTGCTGCTGCCGTCCACCTTCCAGGACAGACTCCAGCCTGAGGGGAAGCCCTTGTTGGCCACACACATGAGCGTGGCCTTCCCCTCCTGCAGCTCCTCGCTGGAGGGGGGCAGCACCGTCAGGGTGGGACTGACATCACCTAGGAGACACCAATCAGCTTAGAGGACAGGGAGCACACAGCTGTCAATCAACCATCAGACACTTGGACACCTTTTACTGTGTGAGAGTTGATTTTCTCCTTTAAGGACTTTCTGTCAGATGTGTTTCTGCTCCAGCAGTCACTCACTCACACATTGTTTCACTTCCTGTTACGAAGCCTCTCATGCATATCAGCACAGAGAGAATCATCCAACAGAAGGAGCTGAAAGATATCAAACTGCACTGGAAATAAAAACTTTATCATCTAAAGCATCAAAACCTGAACTATACATTAAAAGTATTTAGTGGACACAGACACAAAATACAGAAAATGAACTGATGACAATCAAATGATCCTCATGTGGATTTCAAATCATTACCAAACTGATCTAAAGATTATTAATCACTTAAAGAATTCATGAAACATTGAAGAGATTTCACTCATTTTATCATTTTTATCTTCACTGGGTTCAATTTTTAATCCTAATTAACAGTTTTCACGAGTTGGAAATTTAAAAATTAATCCAGTAAACATTTGTAGAACATGTTTTTACTTTCATATTTTCTCCTCATCAAATCGTTTGATTCAGTTTGACATGAAAGCGTAAAGAAATGTTTGGTGAAGCTGGTCTGAGTCAGCGTCCATGAGAAGAGCAGAAAGACAAGCAGAAATACTAAAAGGGTCAGAATTAAAAATAGATATATTTATCTGCCTCAAAGATCCAAACCCTGAATTTAAAACATGACTTTACACAATAGTCTTTAGTATTTGAGCAGAAACTTACGTCCAATATCCAGTCTGGTTCCTCCACCAAACGTGTACCACAGTGAAACAAACTCATGGAGCCGCCGTACAAAAACCTCTGACTGTAGAGAGACACGGCTCTCTGACTGTGACACAAACAAACTCAACAAAATTATTGTCAGCTGGTATGAAAAGTGACAAAAACTCCAGAATGTAGATTTTCATGTTTTATGTTTTTAAAGACTCGAATGAGAATGGAGACATTTTAAGTAAGTAAGTCAAAGTTTATTTATATAGCACCTTTCTGAACATAAGTCACAAAGTGATTTACATAAAGCGAGGGATCATAATTCACATCAACGCACAAAACCACAACTTAGTCCAAATGCAATCAAAGTGCATTATAATTACAAACAAGCATTCAGTACACAAAGTAATCAATCTATTTATAAAAGGCCACTTTTTTTTAACAGTCAACAGACTCAGCTGATCTGACAGGAGGGGGGAGGCTGTTCCAGAGTTTATGTGCTCAGGCAGCCAATGAGCAGTGACCTTTAGTCCTTAAATCGGTCCATGGTACAGTCAGGAGGTTCAGATTGGATGGTCTAAGGGGCCGGTCAGAGGTGTAGGGGGTCAGTAGCTCAGAGATGTAGACAGGAACTAAACCAGTGCCTTGTTGAAAGAATCTTAAAAATCTAAATAAATTGGGAGTAAATTGGGAGTAAATTGGGAGTAATATGAGATCTTCGGTTTCTCCCAGTTAAAAGTCTAGCTGCTGAATTCTGGACCAGCTGAAGTCTTGCCAGAGCGGAAGTAACTGGATTGAACCAGTTCATTGACAAGATGATCAAATTTCAAATAAGGGTTAAAAGTAACACCAAGATTTGTTGTGTATGGTTTTACAAGGGGGGCAAGTCGACCAAGGTATTTAAGAATATCATTTGTAGAATTTTCCGGACCAGTAATGAGTATCTCAGTTTTCTCAGAATTGACTTGTAAGGAGTTGAATGACATCCAATCCTTGGTAGCAGCAAAACCATTGTGTAAAATGACTAAGCTGCTGTAATTATCATGTTTAACAGATATGTATATATATAGCTGCATATCATCTGTGTAGCAATAGCATGCTATTCAACCAAAGCGTCTGATTATCTGGCCCTGGGGAAACATAGACAAGGAGAAAAGAATAGGACCAAGGACTGAACCCTGAGGCACCCCATATAGCAAGGGAGAGGGAGATGACACATGGTCGCTCATAGAAACAAAAACAAATGTGTATTTGACAAAATGAATGAACCAATCTAAGGCTTTTCCTCAGATACCAACACAACATAATCTGTAATATAAATTATTAACGTGTCAAAGGCAGCATTTATATCAAGTAAGACCAGGATGGAATGTTCTCCATTATCAGCCTGCAGAAGGATGTCATCAGTGACTCTTAACAGAGCAGTTTCTGTGCTGTGTTTTTGGAGAAAGAGACAATATGTGAAGAAGAATGAAGACAGACTCATATAAAGCAGCTGTTGTATGATTCCTAATCAATACTGTGATTAAGTGATTGATCCATTGATTAACAGCGTGATGAGAGCGATCCAAGCCTCTGTGGGAGTCAGTCAGAGCATTTCCATATGAGCCACTTTGCATCAGCAGCACCATGCTCCAGTGCTCTGGCAGAGTTTATAGTGGTGAGAGTTGAACACTGGATGACTGACAGCTGTCCTTCATGACAACAGGAGCCACAGAAATGCTCCTCATCAAAAACATGACTGTGACCTCCGTCCTCATCTGGACTCTCCTCTGCTGCTGCTTCACAGGTAAAGTCCAGAGAATCAAACTCCTCTCCTCCATCAACATCCGTCCCTCTGAAATGAAGCCCACTAAACCATGACGCTGCTTCATGTTTCTGTCTCTGTATCCTCAGAGTCCAGAGGCCAGGTCACAGTGACTCAGCCTGGAACAGTGAGCTCTGCTCCGGGAGGCTCCGTCTCCATCTCCTGTAGGACTAGTCAGGATGTTTATAGCTGGTCCAGCTACCAAAGTTTACACTGGTACCAGCAGAAAGATGGAGAAGCTCCTAAACTTATTATTCAGTATGTTAATCAGCGATTATCAGGGATTCCAGGTCGTTTTACAGGCAGTGGATCAAACTCTGCCTTCACTCTGACCATCAGTGGAGTCCAGACTGAAGATGCAGCAGTTTACTACTGTCAGAGTTTTCACGAAATCAACAGTCAGTATGTGTTCACACAGTGAAAAACCACCGTACAAAAACCTCCGTCAGTCAGACTGAACAGAAACTGAAGTGACTGCTGCAGCTGGAAGCTACTGCAGAGACTGATACACTTCACTGAGAATGAACATGGACCAAAACAAGCTCAGTGACAAAAGATGATCTCTGTGGAAATCAAATTATTTTCTCCATCACAGCTTCTCACCATCCATTCACACCCCATAATAATCCCATGTTTTCATCTGATTGGCTAATAAATCCAGAGGAGCCAACCTGGAACTGTGAAGGAGAAAAGTCTTGGTCCTGACCTTTGACCTTAGCTTCATACGTCATCTACATCCAATCAAAAGAAATGATGAAGACAGATGATCAGAAACCTTCATGATCAAAGACGGACCAAACAAAACCTGAACATCCCTCAAATTTAACAAAATGTTTTTGTCATCATTTCAATCTGAATATGTAAGAACACGTTTTCCTCGTCCTCAGCTTCCCCTCATCCCTCATCACTTGTTAAAAAAGTCCACATTACAAACACCTCAACATGTCGAACCAGCAGTAATATTAATATCACTAATGATTGTAAAACACATCTTATTACCAAACTGGAGAGAAAGAACCAAAGTGTCCACAAATCACTGGACCTGTTTACTGCCAGGCTTGTCAACATCCTCTCCATGTAAATATGTAAATATGTAAATATGTAAATATGTAAATATGTGGATATGTAAATATGTTAATATGTTAATATGTTAATATGTAAAAATGTTAATATGTAAATATGTAAATATAACAATGATGATGTCACTGAACCTACTGCTGGCCACCCTGGGCCTCCTTTTTCAGGGTGAGACTCTTTTCTGAAAACGCAGGTTCTTCTGTTTGGATCTTTCTCCAAACTGGATTTGTCCCAATAATCCTTCTTCTCTTTTCCATGTTTTCCAGATGAATCAGGACAAATCATCCTGACTCAGTCTCCTGAATCTCAGTCTGTCGTTCCAGGACAGAGTGTCTCCATCACATGTAAAGCCAGTCGACTTATAGGTGATGATATTAACTGGTACCTTCAGAAACCTGGAGAAGCTGCTAAACTCCTGATTGTCGATACTACAATTCGTCACTCTGGAGTTTCAGATCGTTTCAGTGCAAGTTGGCCTGGATCTGGGACCGACTTCACTCTGAGCATCAGAGGAGTTCAGACCGAAGATACAGGAGTTTATTACTGTCAGCAGCATAACAGCATCCCGTTCACACAGCGATACCACGTCGTACAAAAACCTGCTCAGCTGAGGAGGAACTGATCTGAATGAGCAGCTGCACAGATACTAAAACACAAAAACACATGAAGAAAAGACGCCTCATAATTATGTAGAATTCTCATTTCTTAATTGGTGCAATACTGCATTCAGTAACAGTCATAAAATGTTGGAAATAATCTATATAAATGGCTACTGCTGTTTCTGGGATGCAGCATATGTCCATCTTTATGATAAACACACATAAAACATTCAGACATGATGGATAAATAATTACGATCTCATGGAAACTGCTGATTTAATGAAAACTTTATTTTGAAAGCATCAACATTAAAACAAGCAGACAAGAGACAAAAAGATGAAGACAGCGTTTCATAGTGGAGACTGAGAGCAGTAACAGAGTAAAAAGTCCCAGTGAGTCAGGACTGGGAACACTGGTCTCTCCTCAGTGTCTCTGACAGTGGAGTCTGGGAGCCCTGGGTGGCCTCACAGGTGACAGAGCCCACCTTCCTCCACTGGTCTGCAGGGAGCCTACTTTGGAAAGTTTCACTTTCCTCTCTGAGATTAGTAACCATGGCAACAGACAGGTTTCAGGACCGAAAAAAAGGGTTAAAAATCTTATTTAGTTCCTCTAATTAATGATTTTAATCAGACAATTTAAATTCTGAGTTTGAACATAAGTATTAATTTGAAAAATGTCAGGTTTTCATTGTTTTACAGTATCTTAAAATATTATGGTCTAAAACAGAGAAGATTAAAAAGTTATGCTTTAAAGTTACGTATTAAAACACCTGAATTCAAACCTACTTATTCAGCATGTTGGTTAAATCAAACAATATTATTTTAAGATCATTTGTGTGAAACATTTAAATCTCACATATGATAAATGCTACATCCAGTACTTGTGATGAAACTTCAGACGTTTAAATATTTTAATCAGACAAAATACTTTTGCAGAAAAATATCTGGATAAAGGAAATTTAAATCTCTTGAAATGTTGACATGTAAAAGATTTTAATCTGTTTGAGGACAGAATGTGACACATCCAACAATCACTGCAAATACACTATATAGCATTATAAAATGACACAATAAATGTAGAATTTATGGCATTGAAGGAGTCAAATACTCACAGTTAACATCCAGTCTGGTTCCTCCACCAAATGTGTACCACAGAGATACAAACACAAAAACCTCTGACTGTAATCTCTGTGTCTGTCTGAGTGTTTCCACCTGTCTCTGATTGTCTCCTCCTCTCTGTGCCACCTGTTTGTCATTGTGTCGTTACTCTGTGTATTTAAGTCTGTTTGGTTCTGTGTCAGTTTATCTGTTATTCCCTCCTACCTGTGATACCTTCCTGGCTCTGCCTCGCCCTGTTATTGCCCTGTTATTGCCCTGTTATTGCCCTGTTATTGCCCTGTTATTGCCCTGTTATTGCCCTGTTATTGCCCTGTTCTTGCCCTGTTTCTGCCAGTTTGTGCCCTGTTTTTCTCCTGTTTTTTCCCTCTTTTTTTCCCTGTTTTTGTCCTATTTTTGCTCTGTTTTTGCCCTGTCATTGTCCTGTTTTTCACCTTGATTTTGCCCTCTTTTTGCCCTCTATTTGCCCTGTTTTTGCCCTGTTATTGTCCTGTTTTTGCCCTGATTTGTCCTGATTTTGCCCCAATTTTGCCCTCTTTTTGCCCCGTTTTTTCCTCTATATGCCCTGTTTTTGCCCTCTTTTTGCCCTCTTTTTGCCCTGTTTTTGTTCTCTTTTTGCCATGTTTTTGCCCTGTTTTTGTTCTCTTTTTGCCATGTTTTTGCCCTGTTTTTGGTCTCTTTTTGCCATGTTTTTGCCCTGTTTTTGCCCTGTTTCGTTAGTTTATGTTTTTAATGGACCTTACTTGACTTTTGGATTTATCTTTGGCTTTTTTCAGCTGGACTCAGCCTGTATGTCCCAGAATCCCTGTGATGAATTCACCTCAATGGAAAAGCATCAGGACAGCCAGGAGAAGGTTCATCAGCGTGTGTGAGAGAATGCTTGTGTATTCAGCGCTGAGTATGACATCTTATCCTGGTAATCCTATAAAGGCATTGGCAGCCATTGTTCAAATATACAATGTTCTCCAAGTGTAGTAAGTATTATACTGGACAGAATATGCTTTATATTTCTGGAACAGCATTTTTTGTCTTCCAAAATATTTTGATTCACATGAGTGATTTCTGCTTTGTAATCTTTCTGATCAATTGCTGATTAGATTCAAGGTAATAATCCTCGGTTCAGGTTGGGAATTATTGTTGCCATGACTTGTATATAATATCCTCCTGGGAACCGAGGAAAAAAAGTGTCTTAGAATTTCTTTTCTTTTGTGATTTCCTACCTATTTAGGGTTAAAAAAAACATCTTACAATTTAGACTTTTTAGAATTAATTTTTATTTTAAATTTTATAACATGTCCACTCTGGTGGACGACAGGACTATTTTCATATGAAAAGCCAGCCAAACTTTAATGAAGATTAAAAGATAAAAAGGAAGATTTTAATTTCTTGTGGAGTAGTATTCAGATAGTAGTGCATTATTGGGACAGTTCCAGTGTATGTAATATGGTCTGCTGTTGACTATACCCACAAGCATAGACATTGGATCCTAGAGGAAATTTGCTTATATTTCATGACACCACTTGGAAATCTTCAAACCTCAAAAATCACTAATAAATATCACTGATATACATAACAATGTGTCTGCATTGTGGGTATTGCATTACAGGTTTATAATGATCAATTTAGTGTAATTACATAACATATTTATTTTGGAATTAAAAACATACATGCTGCTCCTGGCCCACAGTGGACGACGTCTTTCCTGCTCATCCCTGTCTGTCTCTGTGTCTGTCTCTGTCTGCTCTTCTGATCCTTCTGCATCTTCTTCCTCTTCTTCCCCTCCCAATCCCTGGTTCAAACTCATCCTCATCTGTCTCATCATCTGACAGCTCCAAATCTGAGTCTCCATCAACTATCCTGTAGAGAATCCTCTCTGCTTCAGTTCTGTCTCCTACAACAATGTTGAGTCATTAAGAACATTAAGATGGTCTTGGTGTCCACTGTAATTGACATTCAAAAAAGGGCTATTATTTCAAAACACAAATAATTTAATTGATTTCAAAGCTAAATATATCATTCCTGACATGTTAATAAACAAGAAAATATAAGATTATCACGGTAAAAGAACAATATATTCACAATATTTGATTTACCTCTCCTCTTTCCATAAAATGTGCCGCTATGCTGTCCATTTTGAATGAAAAGAAAACGGGAGTTCCCAGCATCCCAGCCTATCACATGACATATCACTGGAAAGCCCTGGATGTCCTCTTTAAAATACAACAGGGATTGATTGAGTAACTCTAAAGAGTAAAAGTAGGGGCATGTTAACAAAATGTCCATCACAGAGGACACAAGTCAATGGGCTGGGTCTCAGGAGGATAAAGATAAAAACTAGTGATGTCAGAAATCACACAGTTTGATCATGTGTTCACCCTGTCCTCCTCACTAAGAAGAAGAAGATGTGGCTTTGAGTTTTTAGCTTTGACAGTGTTGATTGGCTGTTTGAGCAAACAGGCAGCTTGAAATGAGAGAGAGGCAGAAAGACAAAGAGAGAGATGAGATGTTTGATGTAATGATTCATGTAAATAACTGAAAATTACATGAAAACATAAATGCATTTGCAAGCAAAACACATGGGAACATTTTTTTCTATATACATCTATCTATCTACAAAATTAAGAAAAATACTATAAAACTAAATAATAAATACAAATAATGAATAAATTTATTTTAAAAATATTTCTAAATTACCCTTAAAGGTTGGAGGACATTTTCTTTTAATTACACATTTCAACTATCAGAAATTAATTTCTAACATTTATTGGAGGATATATAAAACTATTTAAATTTTAAATGTTCCAAATGAAAATGATGAATTTCATAACATATTCCCTGGGTACAGTATAGAGGGTGAGATGAAGGGGGGTGAACTCACCTCGACTAAATCCTACAAACTCCACGTTTGATGCTTTTAAGCATTTTTAGCTGAAGCTTATTTTAATCTGCACAGTCAAATCAAAATAACAGCTGTAAGATGATATTTAGCTGGTATACCATGTTCACCATGTTAGTGTTAGCATTCAAACAGTCGCTAATTAACACTAAAGTAGAGGTGAAGCTGGTGGGAAGATCATAAACCAAAGTATTGGACAAAGTAAATGTCACCAAAAATGGACACAACCGAACTGAGGCCTGTGATTATGTTCTTTATTATTCTGGCATAAAGATGATTACATTATTACTGCACACAATAAAAGATGGCAGAGGGAGATCATTGTAGAGTGAGACTCCCAGTGAGTCAGGACTGGGAACACTGGTCTCTCCTCAGTGTCTCTGACAGTGGAGTCTGGGAGCCCTGGGTGGCCTCACAGGTGACAAAGCCCACCTTCCTCCACTGGTCTGCAGGGAGCCTCAGGGTGCTGCTCCAGCTGTAGTGGCCGTCCTTCTCCAGCACCCCGGGGCTCCTGCTCTCCTCCCAGCTGCTGCTGCTGCTGCTGCTGCTGCCGTCCACCTTCCAGGACAGACTCCAGCCTGAGGGGAAGCCCTTGTTGGCCACACACATGAGCGTGGCCTTCCCCTGCTGCAGCTCCTCGCTGGAGGGGGGCAGCACCGTCAGGGTGGGACTGACATCACCTAGGAGACACCAATCAGCTTAGAGGACAGGGAGCACACAGCTGTCAATCAACCATCAGACACTTGGACACCTTTTACTGTGTGAGAGTTGATTTTCTCCTTTAAGGACTTTCTGTCAGATGTGTTTCTGCTCCAGCAGTCACTCACTCACACATTGTTTCACTTCCTGTTACGAAGCCTCTCATGCATATCAGCACAGAGAGAATCATCCAACAGAAGGAGCTGAAAGATATCAAACTGCACTGGAAATAAAAACTTTATCATCTAAAGCATCAAAACCTGAACTATGCATTAAAAGTATTTAGTGGACACAGACACAAAATACAGAAAATGAACTGATGACAATCAAATGATCCTCATGTGGATTTCAAATCATTACCAAACTGATCTAAAGATTATTAATCACTTAAAGAATTCATGAAACATTGAAGAGATTTCACTCATTTTATCATTTTTATCTTCACTGGGTTCAATTTTTAATCCTAATTAACAGTTTTCACGAGTTGGAAATTTAAAAATGAATCCAGTAAACATTTGTAGAACATGTTTTTACTTTCATATTTTCTCCTCATCAAATCGTTTGATTCAGTTTGACATGAAAGCGTAAAGAAATGTTTGGTGAAGCTGGTCTGAGTCAGCGTCCATGAGAAGAGCAGAAAGACAAGCAGAAATACTAAAAGGGTCAGAATTAAAAATAGATATATTTATCTGCCTCAAAGATCCAAACCCTGAATTTAAAACATGACTTTACACAATAGTCTTTAGTATTTGAGCAGAAACTTACGTCCAATATCCAGTCTGGTTCCTCCACCAAACGTGTACCACAGTGAAACAAACTCATGGAGCCGCCGTACAAAAACCTCTGACTGTAGAGAGACACGGCTCTCTGACTGTGACACAAACAAACTCAACAAAATTATTGTCAGCTGGTATGAAAAGTGACAAAAACTCCAGAATGTAGATTTTCATGTTTTATGTTTTTAAAGACTCGAATGAGAATGGAGACATTTTAAGTAAGTAAGTCAAAGTTTATTTATATAGCACCTTTCTGAACATAAGTCACAAAGTGATTTACGTAAAGCGAGGGATCATAATTCACATCAACGCACAAAACCACAACTTAGTCCAAATGCAAACAAAGTGCATTATAATTACAAACAAGCATTCAGTACACAAAGTAATCAATCTATTTATAAAAGGCCACTTTTTTTTAACAGTCAACAGACTCAGCTGATCTGACAGGAGGGGGGAGGCTGTTCCAGAGTTTATGTGCTCAGGCAGCCAATGAGCAGTGACCTTTAGTCCTTAAATCGGTCCATGGTACAGTCAGGAGGTTCAGATTGGATGGTCTAAGGGGCCGGTCAGAGGTGTAGGGGGTCAGTAGCTCAGAGATGTAGACAGGAACTAAACCAGTGCCTTGTTGAAAGAATCTTAAAAATCTAAATAAATTGGGAGTAAATTGGGAGTAAATTGGGAGTAATATGAGATCTTCGGTTTCTCCCAGTTAAAAGTCTAGCTGCTGAATTCTGGACCAGCTGAAGTCTTGCCAGAGCGGAAGTAACTGGATTGAACCAGTTCATTGACAAGATGATCAAATTTCAAATAAGGGTTAAAAGTAACACCAAGATTTGTTGCGTATGGTTTTACAAGGGGGGCAAGTCGACCAAGGTATTTAAGAATATCATTTGTAGAATTTTCCGGACCAGTAATGAGTATCTCAGTTTTCTCAGAATTGACTTGTAAGGAGTTGAATGACATCCAATCCTTGGTAGCAGCAAAACCATTGTGTAAAATGACTAAGCTGCTGTAATTATCATGTTTAACAGATATGTATATATATAGCTGCATATCATCTGTGTAGCAATAGTATGCTATTCAACCAAAGCCTCTGATTATCTGGCCCTGGGGAAACATAGACAAGGAGAAAAGAATAGGACCAAGGACTGAACCCTGAGGCACCCCATATAGCAAGGGAGAGGGAGATGACACATGGTCGCTCATAGAAACAAAAACAAATGTGTATTTGACAAAATGAATGAACCAATCTAAGGCTTTTCCTCGGATACCAACACAACATAATCTGTAATATAAATTATTAACGTGTCAAAGGCAGCATTTATATCAAGTAAGACCAGGATGGAATGTTCTCCATTATCAGCCTGCAGAAGGATGTCATCAGTGACTCTTAACAGAGCAGTTTCTGTGCTGTGTTTTTGGAGAAAGAGACAATATGTGAAGAAGAATGAAGACAGACTCATATAAAACAGCTGTTGTATGATTCCTAATCAATACTGTGATTAAGTGATTGATCCATTGATTAACAGCGTGATGAGAGCGATCCAAGCCTCTGTGGGAGTCAGTCAGAGCATTTCCATATGAGCCACTTTGCATCAGCAGCACCATGCTCCAGTGCTCTGGCAGAGGTTATAGTGGTGAGAGTTGAACACTGGATGACTGACAGCTGTCCTTCATGACAACAGAAGCCACAGAAATGCTCCTCATCAAAAACATGACTGTGACCTCCGTCCTCATCTGGACTCTCCTCTGCTGCTGCTTCACAGGTAAAGTCCAGAGAATCAAACTCCTCTCCTCCATCAACATCCGTCCCTCTGAAATGAAGCCCACTAAACCATGACGCTGCTTCATGTTTCTGTCTCTGTATCCTCAGAGTCCAGAGGCCAGGTCACAGTGACTCAGCCTGGAGCAGTGAGCTCTGCTCCGGGAGGCTCCGTCTCCATCTCCTGTAGGACCAGTCAGGATGTTTACGGGAATATTAATTTACACTGGTACCAGCAGAGAGATGGAGAAGCTCCTAAACTTATTATTAAGTATGTTAATGAGCGATTATCAGGGATTCCAGGTCGTTTTACAGGCAGTGGATCAAACTCTGCCTTCACTCTGACCATCAGTGGAGTCCAGACTGAAGATGCAGCAGTTTACTACTGTCAGAGTTTTCACGTTATCAACAGTCAGCATGTGTTCACACAGTGAAAAACCACCGTACAAAAACCTCCGTCAGTCAGACTGAACAGAAACTGAAGTGACTGCTGCAGCTGGAAGCTACTGCAGAGACTGATACACTTCACTGAGAATGAACATGGACCAAAACAAGCTCAGTGACAAAAGATGATCTCTGTGGAAATCAAATTATTTTCTCCATCACAGCTTCTCACCATCCATTCACATCCCATAATAATCCCATGTTTTCATCTGATTGGCTAATAAATCCAGAGGAGCCAACCTGGAACTGTGAAGGAGAAAAGTCTTGGTCCTGACCTTTGACCTTAGCTTCATACGTCATCTACATCCAATCAAAAGAAATGATGAAGACAGATGATCAGAAACCTTCATGATCAAAGACGGACCAAACAAAACCTGAACATCCCTCAAATTTAACAAAATGTTTTTGTCATCATTTCAATCTGAATATGTAAGAACACGTTTTCCTCGTCCTCAGCTTCCCCTCATCCCTCATCACTTGTTAAAAAAGTCCACATTACAAACACCTCAACATGTCGAACCAGCAGTAATATTAATATCACTAATGATTGTAAAACACATCTTATTACCAAACTGGAGAGAAAGAACCAAAGTGTCCACAAATCACTGGACC
The DNA here is from genome assembly GCA_037577475.1 of Chaunax sp. Z400. Taxonomy (NCBI): domain Eukaryota; kingdom Metazoa; phylum Chordata; class Actinopteri; order Lophiiformes; family Chaunacidae; genus Chaunax; species Chaunax sp. Z400. The sequence continues at coordinate 24,105,589 of CM075200.1, forward strand.
TGTTTACTGCCAGGCTTGTCAACATCCTCTCCATATAAATATGTAAATATGTTAATATGTAAATATGTTAATATGTGAATATGTAAATATGTAAATATGTGAATATGTAAATATGTAAATATATAAACATATAAATATATAAACATACAAATATATAAACATACAAATATATAAACATGTAAATATAAAAACATATAAATATATAAACATATAAACATGTAAATATATAAACATATAAACATATAAACATGTAAATATGTTAGATGTAAATATAACAATGATGATGTCACTGAACCTACTGCTGGCCACCCTGGGCCTCCTTGTTCAGGGTGAGACTCTTTTCTGAAAACGCAGGTTCTTCTGTTTGGATCTTTCTCCAAACTGGATTTGTCCCAATAATCCTTCTTCTCTTTTCCATGTTTTCCAGATGAATCAGGACAAATCATCCTGACTCAGTCTCCTGAATCTCAGTCTGTCGTTCCAGGACAGAGTGTCTCCATCACATGTAAAGCCAGTCGACTTATAGGTGATGATATTAACTGGTACCTTCAGAAACCTGGAGAAGCTGCTAAACTCCTGATTGTCGATACTACAATTCATCACTCTGGAGTTTCAGATCGTTTCAGTGCAAGTTGGCCTGGATCTGGGACCGACTTCACTCTGAGCATCAGAGGAGTTCAGACCGAAGATACAGGAGTTTATTACTGTCAGCAGCATAACAGCATCCCGTTCACACAGCGATACCACGTCGTACAAAAACCTGCTCAGCTGAGGAGGAACTGATCTGAATGAACAGCTGCACAGATACTAAAACACAAAAACACATGAAGAAAAGACGCCTCATAATTATGTAGAATTCTCATTTCTTAATTGGTGCAATACTGCATTCAGTAACAGTCATAAAATGTTGGAAATAATCTATATAAATGGCTACTGCTGTTTCTGGGATGCGGCATATGTCCATCTTTATGATAAACACACATAAAAGATTCAGACATGATGGATAAATAATAACAATCTCATGGAAACTGATGATTTAATGAAAACTTTATTTTGAAAGCATCAACATTAAAACAAGCAGACAAGAGACAAAAAGATGAAGACAGCGTTTCATAGTGGAGACTGAGAGCAGTAACAGAGTAAAAAGTCCCAGTGAGTCAGGACTGGGAACACTGGTCTCTCCTCAGTGTCTCTGACAGTGGAGTCTGGGAGCCCTGGGTGGCCTCACAGGTGACAGAGCCCACCTTCCTCCACTGGTCTGCAGGGAGCCTACTTTGGAAAGTTTCACTTTCCTCTCTGAGATTAGTAACCATGGCAACCGACAGGCATCGCTGGTGAACCATGGCAACAGGCAGGTTTCAGGACCAAAAAAAAGGGTTAAAAATCTTATTTAATTCCTCTAATTAATGATTTTAATCAGACAATTTAAATTCTGAGTTTGAACATAAGTATTAATTTGAAAAATGTCAGGTTTTCATTGTTTTACAGTATCTTAAAATATTATGGTCTAAAACAGAGAAGATTAAAAAGTTATGCTTTAAAGTTACGTATTAAAACACCTGAATTCAAACCTACTCATTCAGCATGTTGGTTAAATCAAACAATATTATTTTAAGATCATTTGTGTGAAACATTTAAATCTCACATATGATAAATGCTACATCCAGTACTTGTGATGAAACTTCAGACGTTTAAATATTTTAATCAGACAAAATACTTTTGCAGAAAAATATCTGGATAAAGGAAATTTAAATCTCTTGAAATGTTGACATGTAAAAGATTTTAGTCTGTTTGAGGACAGAATGTGACACATCCAACAATCACTGCAAATACACTATATAGCATTATAAAGACAGACTCATATAAAACAGCTGTTGTATGATTCCTAATCAATACTGTGATTAAGTGATTGATCCATTGATTAACAGCGTGATGAGAGCGATCCAAGCCTCTGTGGGAGTCAGTCAGAGCATTTCCATATGAGCCACTTTGCATCAGCAGCACCATGCTCCAGTGCTCTGGCAGAGTTTATAGTGGTGAGAGTTGAACACTAGATGACTGACAGCTGTCCTTCATGACAACAGGAGCCACAGAAATGCTCCTCATCAAAAACATGACTGTGACCTCCGTCCTCATCTGGACTCTCCTCTGCTGCTGCTTCACAGGTAAAGTCCAGAGAATCAAACTCCTCTCCTCCATCAACATCCGTCCCTCTGAAATGAAGCCCACTAAACCATGACGCTGCTTCATGTTTCTGTCTCTGTATCCTCAGAGTCCAGAGGCCAGGTCACAGTGACTCAGCCTGGAGCAGTGAGCTCTGCTCCGGGAGGCTCCGTCTCCATCTCCTGTAGGACCAGTCGGGGTGTTTACGGGAATAATTATTTAAACTGGTACCAGCAGAGAGATGGAGAAGCTCCTAAACTTATTATTAAGTATGTTAATCAGCGATTATCAGGGATTCCAGGTCGTTTTACAGGCAGTGGATCAAACTCTGCCTTCACTCTGACCATCAGTGGAGTCCAGACTGAAGATGCAGCAGTTTACTACTGTCAGAGTTATCACTATATCAACAGTCAGGATGTGTTCACACAGTGAAAAACCACCGTACAAAAACCTCCGTCAGTCAGACTGAACAGAAACTGAAGTGACTGCTGCAGCTGGAAGCTACTGCAGAGACTGATACACTTCACTGAGAATGAACATGGACCAAAACAAGCTCAGTGACAAAAGATGATCTCTGTGGAAATCAAATTATTTTCTCCATCACAGCTTCTCACCATCCATTCACATCCCATAATAATCCCATGTTTTCATCTGATTGGCTAATAAATCCAGAGGAGCCAACCTGGAACTGTGAAGGAGAAAAGTCTTGGTCCTGACCTTTGACCTTAGCTTCATACGTCATCTACATCCAATCAAAAGAAATGATGAAGACAGATGATCAGAAACCTTCATGATCAAAGACGGACCAAACAAAACCTGAACATCCCTCAAATTTAACAAAATGTTTTTGTCATCATTTCAATCTGAATATGTAAGAACACGTTTTCCTCGTCCTCAGCTTCCCCTCATCCCTCATCACTTGTTAAAAAAGTCCACATTACAAACACCTCAACATGTCGAACCAGCAGTAATATTAATATCACTAATGATTGTAAAACACATCTTATTACCAAACTGGAGAGAAAGAACCAAAGTGTCCACAAATCACTGGACCTGTTTACTGCCAGGCTTGTCAACATCCTCTCCATGTAAATATGTAAATATGTAAATATGTAAATATGTAAATATGTTAATATGTAAATATGTGAATATGTAAATATATAAATATATAAATATATAAACATATAAATATATAAACATAGAAACATATAAACATGTAAATATGTTAGATGTAAATATGTAAATATGTAAAAATGTAAATATATAAATATGTAAATATATAAACATATAAACATGTAAATAGGTTACATGTAAATATATAAACATATAAATATATAAACATACAATCATATAAATATATAAACATATAAATATATAAAAATAGAAACATATAAACATGTAAATATGTTACATGTAAATATATAAACATATAAATATATATACATATAAATTTATAAATATATAAACATATAATTATATAAACATATAAATATATAAACATATAAATTTATAAATATATAAACATATAATTATATAAATATATAAATATATAAATATATAAACATATAAACATGTAAATATGTAAGTATGTTAATATGTAAAAATGTAAATATATAAATATGTAAATATATAAACATATAAACATATAAACATATAAACATGTAAATATGTTACATGTAAATATAACAATGATGATGTCACTGAACCTACTGCTGGCCACCCTGGGCCTCCTTGTTCAGGGTGAGACTCTTTTCTGAAAACGCAGGTTCTTCTGTTTGGATCTTTCTCCAAACTGGATTTGTCCCAATAATCCTTCTTCTCTTTTCCATGTTTTCCAGATGAATCAGGACAAATCATCCTGACTCAGTCTCCTGAATCTCAGTCTGTCGTTCCAGGACAGAGTGTCTCCATCACATGTAAAGCCAGTCGACCTTTAGGTGATGATATTAAATGGTACCTTCAGAAACCTGGAGAAGCTGCTAAACTCCTGATTGTCGATACTACAATTCATCACTCTGGAGTTTCAGATCGTTTCAGTGCAAGTTGGCCTGGATCTGGGACCGACTTCACTCTGAGCATCAGAGGAGTTCAGACCGAAGATACAGGAGTTTATTACTGTCAGCAGCATAACAGCATCCCGTTCACACAGCGATACCACGTCGTACAAAAACCTGCTCAGCTGAGGAGGAACTGATCTGAATGAACAGCTGCACAGATACTAAAACACAAAAACACATGAAGAAAAGACGCCTCATAATTATGTAGAATTCTCATTTCTTAATTGGTGCAATACTGCATTCAGTAACAGTCATAAAATGTTGGAAATAATCTATATAAATGGCTCCTGCTGTTTCTGGGATGCGGCATATGTCAATCTTTATGATAAACACACATAAAACATTCAGACATGATGGATAAATAATAACAATCTCATGGAAACTGATGATTTAATGAAAACTTTATTTTGAAAGCATCAACATTAAAACAAGCAGACAAGAGACAAAAAGATGAAGACAGCGTTTCATAGTGGAGACTGAGAGCAGTAACAGAGTAAAAAGTCCCAGTGAGTCAGGACTGGGAACACTGGTCTCTCCTCAGTGTCTCTGACAGTGGAGTCTGGGAGCCCTGGGTGGCCTCACAGGTGACAGAGCCCACCTTCCTCCACTGGTCTGCAGGGAGCCTACTTTGGAAAGTTTCACTTTCCTCTCTGAGATTAGTAACCATGGCAACAGGCAGGTTTCAGGACCGAAAAAAAGGGTTAAAAATCTTATTTAATTCCTCTAATTAATGATTTTAATCAGAAAATTTAAATTCTGAGTTTTAACATAAGTATTAATTTGAAAAATGTCAGGTTTTCATTGTTTTACAGTATCTTAAAATATTATGGTCTAAAACAGAGAAGATTAAAAAGTTATGCTTTAAAGTTACGTATTAAAACACCTGAATTCAAACCTACTTATTCAGCATGTTGGTTAAATCAAACAATATTATTTTAAGATCATTTGTGTGAAACATTTAAATCTCACATATGATAAATGCTACATCCAGTACTTGTGATGAAACTTCAGACGTTTAAATATTTTAATCAGACAAAATACTTTTGCAGAAAAATATCTGGATAAAGGAAATTTAAATCTCTTGAAATGTTGACATGTAAAAGATTTTAGTCTGTTTGAGGACAGAATGTGACACATCCAACAATCACTGCAAATACACTATATAGCATTATAAAGACAGACTCATATCAAACAGCTGTTGTATGATTCCTAATCAATACTGTGATTAAGTGATTGATCCATTGATTAACAGCGTGATGAGAGCGATCCAAGCCTCTGTGGGAGTCAGTCAGAGCATTTCCATATGAGCCACTTTGCATCAGCAGCACCATGCTCCAGTGCTCTGGCAGAGTTTATAGTGGTGAGAGTTGAACACTGGATGACTGACAGCTGTCCTTCATGACAACAGGAGCCACAGAAATGCTCCTCATCAAAAACATGACTGTGACCTCCGTCCTCATCTGGACTCTCCTCTGCTGCTGCTTCACAGGTAAAGTCCAGAGAATCAAACTCCTCTCCTCCATCAACATCCGTCCCTCTGAAATGAAGCCCACTAAACCATGACGCTGCTTCATGTTTCTGTCTCTGTATCCTCAGAGTCCAGAGGCCAGGTCACAGTGACTCAGCCTGGAGCAGTGAGCTCTGCTCCGGGAGGCTCCGTCTCCATCTCCTGTAGGACCAGTCGGGGTGTTTACGGGAATAATTATTTAAACTGGTACCAGCAGAGAGATGGAGAAGCTCCTAAACTTATTATTAAGTATGTTAATCAGCGATTATCAGGGATTCCAGGTCGTTTTACAGGCAGTGGATCAAACTCTGCCTTCACTCTGACCATCAGTGGAGTCCAGACTGAAGATGCAGCAGTTTACTACTGTCAGAGTTATCACTATATCAACAGTCAGGATGTGTTCACACAGTGAAAAACCACCGTACAAAAACCTCCGTCAGTCAGACTGAACAGAAACTGAAGTGACTGCTGCAGCTGGAAGCTACTGCAGAGACTGATACACTTCACTGAGAATGAACATGGACCAAAACAAGCTCAGTGACAAAAGATGATCTCTGTGGAAATCAAATTATTTTCTCCATCACAGCTTCTCACCATCCATTCACATCCCATAATAATCCCATGTTTTCATCTGATTGGCTAATAAATCCAGAGGAGCCAACCTGGAACTGTGAAGGAGAAAAGTCTTGGTCCTGACCTTTGACCTTAGCTTCATACGTCATCTACATCCAATCAAAAGAAATGATGAAGACAGATGATCAGAAACCTTCATGATCAAAGACGGACCAAACAAAACCTGAACATCCCTCAAATTTAACAAAATGTTTTTGTCATCATTTCAATCTGAATATGTAAGAACACGTTTTCCTCGTCCTCAGCTTCCCCTCATCCCTCATCACTTGTTAAAAAAGTCCACATTACAAACACCTCAACATGTCGAACCAGCAGTAATATTAATATCACTAATGATTGTAAAACACATCTTATTACCAAACTGGAGAGAAAGAACCAAAGTGTCCACAAATCACTGGACCTGTTTACTGCCAGGTGTGTCAACATCCTCTCCATGTAAACATGTGAATATGTAAATATGTTAATATATAAATATGTTAATATATAAATATATAAATATGTAAGTATGTTAATATATAAATATATAAATATATAAACATATAAACATGTAAACATATAAATGTGTAAATATGTAAGTAAGTAAAAATGTAAAAATGTAAATATATAAATATGCAAATATGTAAATATGTAAAAATGTAAATATATAAATATGTAAATATATAAATATGTAAATATGTAAGTATGTTAATATGTAAAAATGTAAATATATAAATATATAAACATATAAATATATAAACATATAAATATATAAACATATAAACATATAAATATATAAACATATAAACATGTAAATATGTTACATGTAAATATAACAATGATGATGTCACTGAACCTACTGCTGGCCACCCTGGGCCTCCTTGTTCAGGGTGAGACTCTTTTCTGAAAACGCAGGTTCTTCTGTTTGGATCTTTCTCCAAACTGGATTTGTCCCAATAATCCTTCTTCTCTTTTCCATGTTTTCACAGATGAATCAGGACAAATCATCCTGACTCAGTCTCCTGAATCTCAGTCTGTCGTTCCAGGACAGAGTGTCTCCATCACATGTAAAGCCAGTCGACTTATAGGTGATGATATTAACTGGTACCTTCAGAAACCTGGAGAAGCTGCTAAACTCCTGATTGTCGATACTACAATTCATCACTCTGGAGTTTCAGATCGTTTCAGTGCAAGTTGGCCTGGATCTGGGACCGACTTCACTCTGAGCATCAGAGGAGTTCAGACCGAAGATACAGGAGTTTATTACTGTCAGCAGCATAACAGCATCCCGTTCACACAGCGATACCACGTCGTACAAAAACCTGCTCAGCTGAGGAGGAACTGATCTGAATGAACAGCTGCACAGATACTAAAACACAAAAACACATGAAGAAAAGACGCCTCATAATTATGTAGAATTCTCATTTCTTAATTGGTGCAATACTGCATTCAGTAACAGTCATAAAATGTTGGAAATAATCTATATAAATGGCTACTGCTGTTTCTGGGATGCGGCATATGTCCATCTTTATGATAAACACACATAAAACATTCAGACATGATGGATAAATAATAACAATCTCATGGAAACTGATGATTTAATGAAAACTTTATTTTGAAAGCATCAACATTAAAACAAGCAGACAAGAGACAAAAAGATGAAGACAGCGTTTCATAGTGGAGACTGAGAGCAGTAACAGAGTAAAAAGTCCCAGTGAGTCAGGACTGGGAACACTGGTCTCTCCTCAGTGTCTCTGACAGTGGAGTCTGGGAGCCCTGGGTGGCCTCACAGGTGACAGAGCCCACCTTCCTCCACTGGTCTGCAGGGAGCCTACTTTGGAAAGTTTCACTTTCCTCTCTGAGATTAGTAACCATGGCAACCGACAGGCATCACTGGTGAACCATGGCAACAGGCAGGTTTCAGTACAAGAAAAAAAAGGGTTAAAAATCTTATTTAATTCCTCTAATTAATGAATTTAATCATAAAATTTAAATTCTGAGTTTGAACATAAGTATTAATTTGAAAAATGTCAGGTTTTCATTGTTTTACAGTATCTTAAAATATTATGGTCTAAAACAGAGAAGATTAAAAAGTTATGCTTTAAAGTTACGTATTAAAACACCTGAATTCAAACCTACTTATTCAGCATGTTGGTTAAATCAAACAATATTATTTTAAGATCATTTGTGTGAAACATTTAAATCTCACATATGATAAATGCTACATCCAGTACTTGTGATGAAACTTCAGACGTTTAAATATTTTAATCAGACAAAATACTTTTGCAGAAAAATATCTGGATAAAGGAAATTTAAATCTCTTGAAATGTTGACATGTAAAAGATTTTAGTCTGTTTGAGGACAGAATGTGACACATCCAACAATCACTGCAAATACACTATATAGCATTATAAAGACAGACTCATATCAAACAGCTGTTGTATGATTCCTAATCAATACTGTGATTAAGTGATTGATCCATTGATTAACAGCGTGATGAGAGCGATCCAAGCCTCTGTGGGAGTCAGTCAGAGCATTTCCATATGAGCCACTTTGCATCAGCAGCACCATGCTCCAGTGCTCTGGCAGAGTTTATAGTGGTGAGAGTTGAACACTGGATGACTGACAGCTGTCCTTCATGACAACAGGAGCCACAGAAATGCTCCTCATCAAAAACATGACTGTGACCTCCGTCCTCATCTGGACTCTCCTCTGCTGCTGCTTCACAGGTAAAGTCCAGAGAATCAAACTCCTCTCCTCCATCAACATCCGTCCCTCTGAAATGAAGCCCACTAAACCATGACGCTGCTTCATGTTTCTGTCTCTGTATCCTCAGAGTCCAGAGGCCAGGTCACAGTGACTCAGCCTGGAGCAGTGAGCTCTGCTCCGGGAGGCTCCGTCTCCATCTCCTGTAGGACCAGTCGGGATGTTTATAGCTGGTCCGTCTACCAAAGTTTACACTGGTACCAGCAGAGACATGGAGAAGCTCCTAAACTTATTATTAAGTATGTTAATGAGCGATTATCAGGGATTCCAGGTCGTTTTACAGGCAGTGGATCAAACTCTGCCTTCACTCTGACCATCAGTGGAGTCCAGACTGAAGATGCAGCAGTTTACTACTGTCAGAGTTTTCACGTTATCAACAGTCAGTATGTGTTCACACAGTGAAAAACCACCGTACAAAAACCTCCGTCAGTCAGACTGAACAGAAACTGAAGTGACTGCTGCAGCTGGAAGCTACTGCAGAGACTGATTCACTTCACTGAGAATGAACATGGACCAAAACAAGCTCAGTGACAAAAGATGATCTCTGTGGAAATCAAATTATTTTCTCCATCACAGCTTCTCACCATCCATTCACATCCCATAATAATCCCATGTTTTCATCTGATTGGCTAATAAATCCAGAGGAGCCAACCTGGAACTGTGAAGGAGAAAAGTCTTGGTCCTGACCTTTGACCTTAGCTTCATACGTCATCTACATCCAATCAAAAGAAATGATGAAGACAGATGATCAGAAACCTTCATGATCAAAGACGGACCAAACAAAACCTGAACATCCCTCAAATTTAACAAAATGTTTTTGTCATCATTTCAATCTGAATATGTAAGAACACGTTTTCCTCGTCCTCAGCTTCCCCTCATCCCTCATCACTTGTTAAAAAAGTCCACATTACAAACACCTCAACATGTCGAACCAGCAGTAATATTAATATCACTAATGATTGTAAAACACATCTTATTACCAAACTGGAGAGAAAGAACCAAAGTGTCCACAAATCACTGGACCTGTTTACTGCCAGGCTTGTCAACATCCTCTCCATGTAAATATATAAATATGTAAATATGTAAATATGTAAATATGTTAATATGTAAATATGTTAATATATAAATATATAAATATGTAAGTATGTTAATATATAAATATGTTAATATATAAATATATAAATATGTAAGTATGTTAATATATAAATATATAAATATATAAACATATAAACATGTAAACATATAAATGTGTAAATATGTAAGTAAGTAAAAATGTAAAAATGTAAATATATAAATATGCAAATATGTAAATATGTAAAAATGTAAATATATAAATATGTAAATATATAAATATGTAAATATGTAAGTATGTTAATATGTAAAAATGTAAATATATAAATATATAAACATATAAATATATAAACATATAAATATATAAACATATAAACATATAAATATATAAACATGTAAATATGTTACATGTAAATATAACAATGATGATGTCACTGAACCTACTGCTGGCCACCCTGGGCCTCCTTGTTCAGGGTGAGACTCTTTTCTGAAAACGCAGGTTCTTCTGTTTGGATCTTTCTCCAAACTGGATTTGTCCCAATAATCCTTCTTCTCTTTTCCATGTTTTCACAGATGAATCAGGACAAATCATCCTGACTCAGTCTCCTGAATCTCAGTCTGTCGTTCCAGGACAGAGTGTCTCCATCACATGTAAAGCCAGTCGACTTATAGGTGATGATATTAACTGGTACCTTCAGAAACCTGGAGAAGCTGCTAAACTCCTGATTGTCGATACTACAATTCATCACTCTGGAGTTTCAGATCGTTTCAGTGCAAGTTGGCCTGGATCTGGGACCGACTTCACTCTGAGCATCAGAGGAGTTCAGACCGAAGATACAGGAGTTTATTACTGTCAGCAGCATAACAGCATCCCGTTCACACAGCGATACCACGTCGTACAAAAACCTGCTCAGCTGAGGAGGAACTGATCTGAATGAGCAGCTGCACAGATACTAAAACACAAAAACACATGAAGAAAAGACGCCTCATAATTATGTAGAATTCTCATTTCTTAATTGGTGCAATACTGCATTCAGTAACAGTCATAAAATGTTGGAAATAATCTATATAAATGGCTACTGCTGTTTCTGGGATGCGGCATATGTCCATCTTTATGATAAACACACATAAAACATTCAGACATGATGGATAAATAATAACAATCTCATGGAAACTGATGATTTAATGAAAACTTTATTTTGAAAGCATCAACATTAAAACAAGCAGACAAGAGACAAAAAGATGAAGACAGCGTTTCATAGTGGAGACTGAGAGCAGTAACAGAGTAAAAAGTCCCAGTGAGTCAGGACTGGGAACACTGGTCTCTCCTCAGTGTCTCTGACAGTGGAGTCTGGGAGCCCTGGGTGGCCTCACAGGTGACAGAGCCCACCTTCCTCCACTGGTCTGCAGGGAGCCTACTTTGGAAAGTTTCACTTTCCTCTCTGAGATTAGTAACCATGGCAACCGACAGGCATCGCTGGTGAACCATGGCAACAGGCAGGTTTCAGGACCGAAAAAAGGGTTAAAAATCTTATTTAATTCCTCTAATTAATGATTTTAATCAGACAATTTAAATTCTGAGTTTGAACATAAGTATTAATTTGAAAAATGTCAGGTTTTCATTGTTTTACAGTATCTTAAAATATTATGGTCTAAAACAGAGAAGATTAAAAAGTTATGCTTTAAAGTTACGTATTAAAACACCTGAATTCAAACCTACTTATTCAGCATGTTGGTTAAATCATACAATATTATTTTAAGATCATTTGTGTGAAACATTTAAATCTCACATATGATAAATGCTACATCCAGTACTTGTGATGAAACTTCAGACGTTTAAATATTTTAATCAGACAAAATACTTTTGCAGAAAAATATCTGGATAAAGGAAATTTAAATCTCTTGAAATGTTGACATGTAAAAGATTTTAGTCTGTTTGAGGACAGAATGTGACACATCCAACAATCACTGCAAATACACTATATAGCATTATAAAGACAGACTCATATAAAACAGCTGTTGTATGATTCCTAATCAATACTGTGATTAAGTGATTGATCCATTGATTAACAGCGTGATGAGAGCGATCCAAGCCTCTGTGGGAGTCAGTCAGAGCATTTCCATATGAGCCACTTTGCATCAGCAGCACCATGCTCCAGTGCTCTGGCAGAGTTTATAGTGGTGAGAGTTGAACACTGGATGACTGACAGCTGTCCTTCATGACAACAGGAGCCACAGAAATGCTCCTCATCAAAAACATGACTGTGACCTCCGTCCTCATCTGGACTCTCCTCTGCTGCTGCTTCACAGGTAAAGTCCAGAGAATCAAACTCCTCTCCTCCATCAACATCCGTCCCTCTGAAATGAAGCCCACTAAACCATGACGCTGCTTCATGTTTCTGTCTCTGTATCCTCAGAGTCCAGAGGCCAGGTCACAGTGACTCAGCCTGGAGCAGTGAGCTCTGCTCCGGGAGGCTCCGTCTCCATCTCCTGTAGGACCAGTCGGGGTGTTTACGGGAATAATTATTTAAACTGGTACCAGCAGAGAGATGGAGAAGCTCCTAAACTTATTATTAAGTATGTTAATCAGCGATTATCAGGGATTCCAGGTCGTTTTACAGGCAGTGGATCAAACTCTGCCTTCACTCTGACCATCAGTGGAGTCCAGACTGAAGATGCAGCAGTTTACTACTGTCAGAGTTATCACGAAATCAACAGTCAGTATGTGTTCACACAGTGAAAAACCACCGTACAAAAACCTCCGTCAGTCAGACTGAACAGAAACTGAAGTGACTGCTGCAGCTGGAAGCTACTGCAGAGACTGATACACTTCACTGAGAATGAACATGGACCAAAACAAGCTCAGTGACAAAAGATGATCTCTGTGGAAATCAAATAATTTTCTCCATCACAGCTTCTCACCATCCATTCACATCCCATAATAATCCCATGTTTTCATCTGATTGGCTAATAAATCCAGAGGAGCCAACCTGGAACTGTGAAGGAGAAAAGTCTTGGTCCTGACCTTTGACCTTAGCTTCATACGTCATCTACATCCAATCAAAAGAAATGATGAAGACAGATGATCAGAAACCTTCATGATCAAAGACGGACCAAACAAAACCTGAACATCCCTCAAATTTAACAAAATGTTTTTGTCATCATTTCAATCTGAATATGTAAGAACACGTTTTCCTCGTCCTCAGCTTCCCCTCATCCCTCATCACTTGTTAAAAAAGTCCACATTACAAACACCTCAACATGTCGAACCAGCAGTAATATTAATATCACTAATGATTGTAAAACACATCTTATTACCAAACTGGAGAGAAAGAACCAAAGTGTCCACAAATCACTGGACCTGTTTACTGCCAGGCTTGTCAACATCCTCTCCATGTAAATATGTGAATATGTAAATATGTAAATATGTAAAAATGTTAATATATAAATATATAAATATGTAAATATATAAATATATAAATATATAAATACATAAATATATAAACATATAAACATGTAAACATATAAATATGTAAATATGTAAGTAAGTTAAAATGTAAAAATGTAAATATATAAATATGCAAATATGTAAATATGTTAATATGTAAAAATGTAAATATATAAATATGCAAATATGTAAATATGTTAATATGTAAACATGTAAATATATAAATATATAAATATGTAAATATATAAATATATAAATATGCAAATATGTAAATATGTTAATATGTAAAAATGTAAATATATAAACATGTAAATATGTTACATGTAAATATAACAATGATGATGTCACTGAACCTACTGCTGGCCACCCTGGGCCTCCTTGTTCAGGGTGAGACTCTTTTCTGAAAACGCAGGTTCTTCTGTTTGGATCTTTCTCCAAACTGGATTTGTCCCAATAATCCTTCTTCTCTTTCCATGTTTTCCAGATGAATCAGGACAAATCATCCTGACTCAGTCTCCTGAATCTCAGTCTGTCGTTCCAGGACAGAGTGTCTCCATCACATGTAAAGCCAGTCGACTTATAGGTGATGATATTAACTGGTACCTTCAGAAACCTGGAGAAGCTGCTAAACTCCTGATTGTCGATACTACAATTCATCACTCTGGAGTTTCAGATCGTTTCAGTGCAAGTTGGCCTGGATCTGGGACCGACTTCACTCTGAGCATCAGAGGAGTTCAGACCGAAGATACAGGAGTTTATTACTGTCAGCAGCATAACAGCATCCCGTTCACACAGCGATACCACGTCGTACAAAAACCTGCTCAGCTGAGGAGGAACTGATCTGAATGAACAGCTGCACAGATACTAAAACACAAAAACACATGAAGAAAAGACGCCTCATAATTATGTAGAATTCTCATTTCTTAATTGGTGCAATACTGCATTCAGTAACAGTCATAAAATGTTGGAAATAATCTATATAAATGGCTACTGCTGTTTCTGGGATGTGGCATATGTCCATCTTTATGATAAACACACATAAAAGATTCAGACATGATGGATAAATAATAACAATCTCATGGAAACTGCTGATTTAATGAAAACTTTATTTTGAAAGCATCAACATTAAAACAAGCAGACAAGAGACAAAAAGATGAAGACAGCGTTTCATAGTGGAGACTGAGAGCAGTAACAGAGTAAAAAGTCCCAGTGAGTCAGGACTGGGAACACTGGTCTCTCCTCAGTGTCTCTGACAGTGGAGTCTGGGAGCCCTGGGTGGCCTCACAGGTGACAGAGCCCACCTTCCTCCACTGGTCTGCAGGGAGCCTACTTTGGAAAGTTTCACTTTCCTCTCTGAGATTAGTAACCATGGCAACAGGCAGGTTTCAGGACCGAAAAAAAGGTTAAAAATCTTATTTAGTTCCTCTAATTAATGATTTTAATCAGAAAATTTAAATTCTGAGTTTGAACATAAGTATTAATTTGAAAAATGTCAGGTTTTCATTGTTTTACAGTATCTTAAAATATTATGGTCTAAAACAGAGAAGATTAAAAACTTATGCTTAAAGTTACGAATTAAAACACCTGAATTCAAACCTACTTATTCAGCATGTTGGTTAAATCAAACAATATTATTTTAAGATCATTTGTGTGAAACATTTATGATATAGATATATATATAGATAGATATAGATATAGATATAGATATAGAATTTATGGCATTGAAGGAGTCAAATACTCACAGTTAACATCCAGTCTGGTTCCTCCACCAAATGTGTACCACAGAGATACAAACACACAAAAACCTCTGACTGTAATCTCTGTGTCTGTCTGAGTGTTTCCACCTGTTTCTGATTGTCTCCTCCTCTCTGTGCCACCTGTTTGTCATTGTCTCGTTACTCTGTGTATTTAAGTCTGTTTGGTTCTGTGTCAGTTTGTCTGTTATTCCCTCCTACCTGTGATACCTTCCTGGCTCTGCCTCGCCCTGTTATTGCCCTGTTTTTGCACTGTTTTTGCCCTGTTTTTTCCCTCTTTTTGCCCTCATTTGCCCTGTTATTGTCCTGTTTTTGCCCTGTTATTGTCCTGTTTTCCCCCTGATTTTGTCCTGATTTTGCTCTGATTTTGTCCTGATTTTGCCCTCTTTTTGCCCCGTTTTTGCCCTCTATTTGCCCTGTTTTTGCCCTGTTTTTGCCTTCTATTTGCCCTGTTTTTGCCCTGTTTTTCCCCTGTTTTTGTTCTCTTCTTGCCCTGTTTTTGCCCTGTGTTTGTTCTCTTTTTGCCATGTGTTTGCCCTGTTTTTGTTCTCTTTTTGCCATGTTTTTGCCCTGTTTTTGTTCTCTTCTTGCCCTGTTTTTGCCCTGTGTTTGTCCTGTTTCGTTAGTTTATGTTTTTAATGGACCTTACTTGACTTTTGGATTTATCTTTGGCTTTTTTCAGCTGGACTCTGTATTTTTTCTTGGACATTATTGGTATCTTTTGTTATGCTTCCTGCCTGCCTCTGCTCACCCTGACTTAGTTTATTAAAAGTATTTTTCGTTGACTTCAGCTTTTGTCTTGCTCCTGTTGTCTGCGTTTTGAACCGCACCTTAAACAGGTTGATGGTCGCTGCATTGGTTCAACCAATCAACGTACAGTTGTGTCACTACACTGTCAAGGTTCCTCTTGATTGACACAAGTGTTCCTGCTCTGAGATGGGAGCTTAAAAAAAAAGTTCTAACAACTACAATAATTTCTAGTTCTTGCAGTTTGGGCACAATAACATATAAGGGGTTCCATGAACTACGAAAAGGTTCCTTCAATCCAAAGGTGAAGCAAAAGTGAATAAATGTTGGCTGTGGGTGTTTATCTTCATTATTTGTCTTTGCAAGCTGATTTCGTTACAATAAATGTAATCAGTGGAAACCAAGAAGCCTGAAAACTGAAGACAAACTTGAAAATAAAAATGTCAAGCAGGAGTGAAAAGCACAGCAAGGAACTAAAAATGTCACTAACATGAACTTAATATTTAGAATGAAACATAGTGTATATGTTGGACCTACCTGTCAGCCTGTATGTCCCAGAATCCCTGTGATGAATTCACCTCAATGGAAAAGCATCAGGACAGCCAGGAGAAGGTTCATCAGCGTGTGTGAGAGAATGCTTGTGTATTCAGCGCTATGACATCTTATCCTGGTAATCCTATAAAGGCATTGGCAGCCATTGTCCTGGAAGGTAATAGATTACATATATTGGGATTAGAGTAATGTGACTACAAGTTACAATAACTGACATAACACAGCAAATAGAAGAGGCAGATTGAACAACATGATTCCAACAGGTGTCACTAAATCTGCTGTTGTCATGTTTAAGGTTGCACTTCTACAATTCATGATAGGACATCAGGTGCAGCATTGTGGGAGGGGCTAACAGGCCTGGGCCCACCCCCCACTTGTACAAAAGACCCATCCTAAATGACTGGAAGAACATTTTTAATTACTAAAAGTCACGCCAACTTCACAACTTCTTTTCATTTCTAAAAAAGAAAAAAGACAACATTCATTAGGCTACCATCATATGTCAGGTCTGGACCAATCACAAAAGCCGTATGGTTGTTGCTGAGCAGCAGGGAAAACGAGACGCATACTGAATAACGAATTATTCACTTCTATCACTGTCTCTGAACTACTGTGTGGAAGAATGAGGTAACACCTACAAAAGCAATTTACAACCATTATACAAACATACGAACACAGTTCATACTGGTTTTTTTAAGTAATTGTTTTGGGCAGTTTTTGCCTTCATTTAGACAGAACAGCCGAAGATGTTGTGACAGGAAATGGGGAGAAAGAGTGAGGGGGGTAGACATGTGGCAAAGGGCTGTGAGCGGGAATCGAACCCATTACAGAGTCTACAGTTTTAAAACACATTCCTGTGCCTCTTTCTTTAAGCTGCCCACATAGGCCCCAGAGGTTTTATATGCAGTGGTGAAAAGTTCCCATTTAATTTTCCCAAAGTCGACGTTTGTGATATAAAACAGAAAAGAGGTAAATATTCACACTTGAGACTGAAGATAACTACTTTTTTTTTCACTTGGAAAATGACTTAAATTTTGATGATTGACTAATTGATTGATCAACTAATGGACACAAATATACAATGTTCTCCAAGTGTAGTCAGTATTATACTGGACAGAATATGCTTTATATTTCTGGAACAGAATTTTTTGTCTTCCAAAATATTTTGATTCACATGAGTGATTTCTGCTTTGTAATCTTTCTGATCAATTGCTGATTAGATTCAAGGTAATAATCCTCGGTTCAGGTTGGGAATTATTGTTGCCATGACTTGTATATAATAAAGATAAAAACTAGTGATGTCAGAAATCACACAGTTTGATCATGTGTTCACCCTGTCCTCCTCACTAAGAAGAAGAATATGTGGCTTTGAGTTTTTAGCTTTGACAGTGTTGATTGGCTGTTTGAGCAAACAGGCAGCTTGAAATGAGAGAGAGGCAGAAAGACAAAGAGAGAGATGAGATGTTTGATGTAATGATTCATGTAAATAACTGAAAATTACATGAAAACATAAATGCATTTGCAAGCAAAACACATGGGAACATTTTTTTCTATGTACATCTATCTACAAAATTAAGGAAAATACTATATAACTAAATAATAAATAAAAATAAATTAAAAAATAAATTTATTTTAAAAATATTTCTAAATTACCCTTAAAGGTTGGAGGACATTTTCTTTTAATTACACATTTCAACTATCAGAAATTAATTTCTAACATTTATTGGAGGATATATAAAACTATTTAAATTTTAAATGTTCCAAATGAAAATGATGAATTTCATAACATATTCCCTGGGTACAGTATAGAGGGTGAGATGAAGGGGGGTGAACTCACCTCGACTAAATCCTACAAACTCCACGTTTGATGCTTTTAAGCATTTTTAGCTGAAGCTTATTTTAATCTGCACAGTCAAATCAAAATAACAGCTGTAAGATGATATTTAGCTGGTATACCATGTTCACCATGTTAGTGTTAGCATTCAAACAGTCGCTAATTAACACTAAAGTAGAGGTGAAGCTGGTGGGAAGATCATAAACCAAAGTATTGGACAAAGTAAATGTCACCAAAAATGGACACAACCGAACTGAGGCCTGTGATTATGTTCTTTATTATTCTGGCATAAAGATGATTACATTATTACTGCACACAATAAAAGATGGCAGAGGGAGATCATTGTAGAGTGAGACTCCCAGTGAGTCAGGACTGGGAACACTGGTCTCTCCTCAGTGTCTCTGACAGTGGAGTCTGGGAGCCCTGGGTGGCCTCACAGGTGACAAAGCCCACCTTCCTCCACTGGTCTGCAGGGAGCCTCAGGGTGCTGCTCCAGCTGTAGTGGCCGTCCTTCTCCAGCACCCCGGGGCTCCTGCTCTCCTCCCAGCTGCTGCTGCTGCTGCTGCTGCTGCCGTCCACCTTCCAGGACAGACTCCAGCCTGAGGGGAAGCCCTTGTTGGCCACACACATGAGCGTGGCCTTCCCCTGCTGCAGCTCCTCGCTGGAGGGGGGCAGCACCGTCAGGGTGGGACTGACATCACCTAGGAGACACCAATCAGCTTAGAGGACAGGGAGCACACAGCTGTCAATCAACCATCAGACACTTGGACACCTTTTACTGTGTGAGAGTTGATTTTCTCCTTTAAGGACTTTCTGTCAGATGTGTTTCTGCTCCAGCAGTCACTCACTCACACATTGTTTCACTTCCTGTTACGAAGCCTCTCATGCATATCAGCACAGAGAGAATCATCCAACAGAAGGAGCTGAAAGATATCAAACTGCACTGGAAATAAAAACTTTATCATCTAAAGCATCAAAACCTGAACTATGCATTAAAAGTATTTAGTGGACACAGACACAAAATACAGAAAATGAACTGATGACAATCAAATGATCCTCATGTGGATTTCAAATCATTACCAAACTGATCTAAAGATTATTAATCACTTAAAGAATTCATGAAACATTGAAGAGATTTCACTCATTTTATCATTTTTATCTTCACTGGGTTCAATTTTTAATCCTAATTAACAGTTTTCACGAGTTGGAAATTTAAAAATTAATCCAGTAAACATTTGTAGAACATGTTTTTACTTTCATATTTTCTCCTCATCAAATCGTTTGATTCAGTTTGACATGAAAGCGTAAAGAAATGTTTGGTGAAGCTGGTCTGAGTCAGCGTCCATGAGAAGAGCAGAAAGACAAGCAGAAATACTAAAAGGGTCAGAATTAAAAATAGATATATTTATCTGCCTCAAAGATCCAAACCCTGAATTTAAAACATGACTTTACACAATAGTCTTTAGTATTTGAGCAGAAACTTACGTCCAATATCCAGTCTGGTTCCTCCACCAAACGTGTACCACAGTGAAACAAACTCATGGAGCCGCCGTACAAAAACCTCTGACTGTAGAGAGACACGGCTCTCTGACTGTGACACAAACAAACTCAACAAAATTATTGTCAGCTGGTATGAAAAGTGACAAAAACTCCAGAATGTAGATTTTCATGTTTTATGTTTTTAAAGACTCGAATGAGAATGGAGACATTTTAAGTAAGTAAGTAAAAGTTTATTTATATAGCACCTTTCTGAACATAAGTCACAAAGTGATTTACATAAAGCGAGGGATCATAATTCACATCAACGCACAAAACCACAACTTAGTCCAAATGCAAACAAAGTGCATTATAATTACAAACAAGCATTCAGTACACAAAGTAATCAATCTATTTATAAAAGGCCACTTTTTTTAACAGTCAACAGACTCAGCTGATCTGACAGGAGGGGGGAGGCTGTTCCAGAGTTTATGTGCTCAGGCAGCCAATGAGCAGTGACCTTTAGTCCTTAAATCGGTCCATGGTACAGTCAGGAGGTTCAGATTGGATGGTCTAAGGGGCCGGTCAGAGGTGTAGGGGGTCAGTAGCTCAGAGATGTAGACAGGAACTAAACCAGTGCCTTGTTGAAAGAATCTTAAAAATCTAAATAAATTGGGAGTAAATTGGGAGTAATATGAGATCTTCGGTTTCTCCCAGTTAAAAGTCTAGCTGCTGAATTCTGGACCAGCTGAAGTCTTGCCAGAGCGGAAGTAACTGGATTGAACCAGTTCATTGACAAGATGATCAAATTTCAAATAAGGGTTAAAAGTAACACCAAGATTTGTTGTGTATGGTTTTACAAGGGGGGCAAGTCGACCAAGGTATTTAAGAATATCATTTGTAGAATTTTCCGGACCAGTAATGAGTATCTCAGTTTTCTCAGAATTGACTTGTAAGGAGTTGAATGACATCCAATCCTTGGTAGCAGCAAAACCATTGTGTAAAATGACTAAGCTGCTGTAATTATCATGTTTAACAGATATGTATATATATAGCTGCATATCATCTGTGTAGCAATAGCATGCTATTCAACCAAAGCGTCTGATTATCTGGCCCTGGGGAAACATAGACAAGGAGAAAAGAATAGGACCAAGGACTGAACCCTGAGGCACCCCATATAGCAAGGGAGAGGGAGATGACACATGGTCGCTCATAGAAACAAAAACAAATGTGTATTTGACAAAATGAATGAACCAATCTAAGGCTTTTCCTCAGATACCAACACAACATAATCTGTAATATAAATTATTAACGTGTCAAAGGCAGCATTTATATCAAGTAAGACCAGGATGGAATGTTCTCCATTATCAGCCTGCAGAAGGATGTCATCAGTGACTCTTAACAGAGCAGTTTCTGTGCTGTGTTTTTGGAGAAAGAGACAATATGTGAAGAAGAATGAAGACAGACTCATATAAAGCAGCTGTTGTATGATTCCTAATCAATACTGTGATTAAGTGATTGATCCATTGATTAACAGCGTGATGAGAGCGATCCAAGCCTCTGTGGGAGTCAGTCAGAGCATTTCCATATGAGCCACTTTGCATCAGCAGCACCATGCTCCAGTGCTCTGGCAGAGTTTATAGTGGTGAGAGTTGAACACTGGATGACTGACAGCTGTCCTTCATGACAACAGGAGCCACAGAAATGCTCCTCATCAAAAACATGACTGTGACCTCCGTCCTCATCTGGACTCTCCTCTGCTGCTGCTTCACAGGTAAAGTCCAGAGAATCAAACTCCTCTCCTCCATCAACATCCGTCCCTCTGAAATGAAGCCCACTAAACCATGACGCTGCTTCATGTTTCTGTCTCTGTATCCTCAGAGTCCAGAGGCCAGGTCACAGTGACTCAGCCTGGAGCAGTGAGCTCTGCTCCGGGAGGCTCCGTCTCCATCTCCTGTAGGACCAGTCAGAATGTTTATACCTGGTCCAACAACCATGAATTACACTGGTACCAGCAGAAAGATGGAGAAGCTCCTAAACTGCTAATTTATCTAACTTCTTCTAGAGAATCAGGGATTCCAGGTCGTTTTACAGGCAGTGGATCAAACTCTGCCTTCACTCTGACCATCAGTGGAGTCCAGACTGAAGATGCAGCAGTTTACTACTGTCAGAGTTTTCACGTTATCAACAGTCAGTATGTGTTCACACAGTGAAAAACCACCGTACAAAAACCTCCGTCAGTCAGACTGAACAGAAACTGAAGTGACTGCTGCAGCTGGAAGCTACTGCAGAGACTGATACACTTCACTGAGAATGAACATGGACCAAAACAAGCTCAGTGACAAAAGATGATCTCTGTGGAAATCAAATAATTTTCTCCATCACAGCTTCTCACCATCCATTCACATCCCATAATAATCCCATGTTTTCATCTGATTGGCTAATAAATCCAGAGGAGCCAACCTGGAACTGTGAAGGAGAAAAGTCTTGGTCCTGACCTTTGACCTTAGCTTCATACGTCATCTACATCCAATCAAAAGAAATGATGAAGACAGATGATCAGAAACCTTCATGATCAAAGACGGACCAAACAAAACCTGAACATCCCTCAAATTTAACAAAATGTTTTTGTCATCATTTCAATCTGAATATGTAAGAACACGTTTTCCTCGTCCTCAGCTTCCCCTCATCCCTCATCACTTGTTAAAAAAGTCCACATTACAAACACCTCAACATGTCGAACCAGCAGTAATATTAATATCACTAATGATTGTAAAACACATCTTATTACCAAACTGGAGAGAAAGAACCAAAGTGTCCACAAATCACTGGACCTGTTTACTGCCAGGCTTGTCAACATCCTCTCCATGTAAATATGTGAATATATAAGTATATAAATATGTAAATATGTAAATATGTAAATATGTAAATATGTAAAAACGTAAATATATAAATATATAAACATATAAATATATAAACATATAAACATATAAATATATAAACATATAAATATATAAACATATAAACATATAAACATGTCAATATGTTACATGTAAATATATAAACATATAAATATATATACATATAAATTTATAAATATATAAACATATAAATATATAAAAACATATAAATATATAAACATATACATTTATAAATATATAAACATATAATTATATAAATATATAAATATATAAATATATAAACATGTAAATATGTAAATATGTAAATATGTAAGTATGTTAATATGTAAAAATGTAAATATATAAACATATAAACATGTACATATGTTACATGTAAATATATAAACATATAAATATATATACATATAAAGTTATAAATATATAAACATATAATTATATAAATATATAAATATATAAACATATAAACATGTAAATATGTATATATGTAAATATGTAAGTATGTTAATATGTAAAAATGTAAATATATAAATATATAAATATGTAAATATATAAATATATAAATATATAAACATGTAAATATATAAATATATAAACATATAAATATATAAATATACAAATATATAAACATATAAATATATAAACATATAAATATATAAATATGTTCCATGTAAATATAACAATGATGTCACTGAACCTACTGCTGGCCACCCTGGGCCTCCTTGTTCAGGGTGAGACTCTTTTCTGAAAACGCAGGTTCTTCTGTTTGGATCTTTCTCCAAACTGGATTTGTCCCAATAATCCTTCTTCTCTTTTCCATGTTTTCCAGATGAATCAGGACAAATCATCCTGACTCAGTCTCCTGAATCTCAGTCTGTGTTCCAGGACAGAGTGTCTCCATCACATGTAAAGCCAGTCGACTTATAGGTGATGATATTAACTGGTACCTTCAGAAACCTGGAGAAGCTGCTAAACTCCTGATTATCGATACTACAATTCATCACTCTGGAGTTTCAGATCGTTTCAGTGCAAGTTGGCCTGGATCTGGGACCGACTTCACTCTGAGCATCAGAGGAGTTCAGACCGAAGATACAGGAGTTTATTACTGTCAGCAGCATAACAGCATCCCGTTCACACAGCGATACCACATCGTAAAAAAACCTGCTCAGCTCAGGAGGAACTGATCTGAATGAACAGCTGCACAGATACTAAAACACAAAAACACATGAAGAAAAGACGCCTCATAATTATGTAGAATTCTCATTTCTTAATTGGTGCAATACTGCATTCAGTAACAGTCATAAAATGTTGGAAATAATCTATATAAATGGCTACTGCTGTTTCTGGGATGCAGCATATGTCCATCTTTATGATAAACACACATAAAAGATTCAGACATGATGGATAAATAATAACAATCTCATGGAAACTGCTGATTTAATGAAAGCTTTATTTTGAAAGCATCAACATTAGAACAAGCAGACAAGAGACAAAAAGATGAAGACAGCGTTTCATAGTGGAGACTGAGAGCAGTAACAGAGTAAAAAGTCCCAGTGAGTCAGGACTGGGAACACTGGTCTCTCCTCAGTGTCTCTGACAGTGGAGTCTGGGAGCCCTGGGTGGCCTCACAGGTGACAGAGCCCATCTTCCTCCACTGGTCTGCAGGGAGCCTACTTTGGAAAGTTTCACTTTCCTCTCTGAGATTAGTAACCATGGCAACCGACAGGCATCACTGGTGAACCATGGCAACAGGCAGGTTTCAGTACAAGAAAAAAAAGGGTTAAAAATCTTATTTAATTCCTCTAATTAATGATTTCAATCAGAAAATTTAAATTCTGAGTTTGAACATAAGTATTAATTTGAAAAATGTCAGGTTTTCATTGTTTTACAGTATCTTAAAATATTATGGTCTAAAACAGAGAAGATTAAAAAGTTATGCTTTAAAGTTAAGTATTAAAACACATGAATTCAAACCTACTTATTCAGCATGTTGGTTAAATCAAACAATATTATTTTAAGATCATTTGTGTGAAACATTTAAATCTCACATATGATAAATGCTACATCCAGTACTTGTGATGAAACTTCAGATGTTTAAATATTTTAATCAGACAAAATACTTTTGCAGAAAAATATCTGGATAAAGGAAATTTAAATCTCTTGAAATGTTGACATGTAAAAGATTTTAGTCTGTTTGAGGACAGAATGTGACACATCCAACAATCACTGCAAATACACTATATAGCATTATAAAATGACACAATAAATGTAGAATTTATGGCATTGAAGGAGTCAAATACTCACAGTTAACATCCAGTCTGGTTCCTCCACCAAATGTGTACCACAGAGATACAAACACACAAAAACCTCTGACTGTAGACAGACACGGCTCTCTGGCTTTGACACAAACAAACTCAACAAAATGAGTCTCTGGTGGTAAAATATTGTCAGCTGGTATGAAAAGTGACAAAAAAACACAATAGACAAAAACACCAGAATGTAGATTTTCATTTTTTATGTTCTTAAATACTTGAATAAGAATGGAGACATTTTAAGAGACAATATGTGAAGAAGAATGAAGACAGACTCATATAAAACAGCTGTTGTATGATTCCTAATCAATACTGTGATTAAGTGATTGATCCATTGATTAACAGCGTGATGAGAGCGATCCAAGCCTCTGTGGGAGTCAGTCAGAGCATTTCCATATGAGCCACTTTGCATCAGCAGCACCATGCTCCAGTGCTCTGGCAGAGTTTATAGTGGTGAGAGTTGAACACTGGATGACTGACAGCTGTCCTTCATGACAACAGGAGCCACAGAAATGCTCCTCATCAAAAACATGACTGTGACCTCCGTCCTCATCTGGACTCTCCTCTGCTGCTGCTTCACAGGTAAAGTCCAGAGAATCAAACTCCTCTCCTCCATCAACATCCGTCCCTCTGAAATGAAGCCCACTAAACCATGACGCTGCTTCATGTTTCTGTCTCTGTATCCTCAGAGTCCAGAGGCCAGGTCACAGTGACTCAGCCTGGAGCAGTGAGCTCTGCTCCGGGAGGCTCCGTCTCCATCTCCTGTAGGACCAGTCGGGGTGTTTACGGGAATAATTATTTAAACTGGTACCAGCAGAGAGATGGAGAAGCTCCTAAACTTATTATTAAGTATGTTAATCAGCGATTATCAGGGATTCCAGGTCGTTTTACAGGCAGTGGATCAAACTCTGCCTTCACTCTGACCATCAGTGGAGTCCAGACTGAAGATGCAGCAGTTTACTACTGTCAGAGTTATCACTATATCAACAGTCAGGATGTGTTCACACAGTGAAAAACCACCGTACAAAAACCTCCGTCAGTCAGACTGAACAGAAACTGAAGTGACTGCTGCAGCTGGAAGCTACTGCAGAGACTGATACACTTCACTGAGAATGAACATGGACCAAAACAAGCTCAGTGACAAAAGATGATCTCTGTGGAAATCAAATTATTTTCTCCATCACAGCTTCTCACCATCCATTCACATCCCATAATAATCCCATGTTTTCATCTGATTGGCTAATAAATCCAGAGGAGCCAACCTGGAACTGTGAAGGAGAAAAGTCTTGGTCCTGACCTTTGACCTTAGCTTCATACGTCATCTACATCCAATCAAAAGAAATGATGAAGACAGATGATCAGAAACCTTCATGATCAAAGACGGACCAAACAAAACCTGAACATCCCTCAAATTTAACAAAATGTTTTTGTCATCATTTCAATCTGAATATGTAAGAACACGTTTTCCTCGTCCTCAGCTTCCCCTCATCCCTCATCACTTGTTAAAAAAGTCCACATTACAAACACCTCAACATGTCGAACCAGCAGTAATATTAATATCACTAATGATTGTAAAACACATCTTATTACCAAACTGGAGAGAAAGAACCAAAGTGTCCACAAATCACTGGACCTGTTTACTGCCAGGCTTGTCAACATCCTCTCCATGTAAATATGTGAATATGTAAATATGTAAATATGTTAATATGTAAAAACGTGAATATATAAATTTGTAAATATGTCAATATGTAGATATGTAGATATGTAAATATGTTAATATGTTAATATGTAAATATGTAAATATGTTAATATGTAAATATGTTAATATGTATATATGTAAATATGTGAATATGTAAATATGTAAATATGTTAATATGTAAATATGTTAATATGTATATATGTAAATATGTACATATGTAAATATGTGAATATATAAACATATAAACATGTAAATATGTTCCATGTAAGTATAACAATGATGATGTCATTGAACCTACTGCTGGCCACCCTGGGCCTCCTTGTTCAGGGTGAGACTCTTTTCTGAAAACGCAGGTTCTTCTCTTTGGATCTTTCTCCAAACTGGATTTGTCCCAATAATCCTTCTTCTCTTTTCCATGTTTTCCAGATGAATCAGGACAAATCATCCTGACTCAGTCTCCTGAATCTCAGTCTGTGTTCCAGGACAGAGTGTCTCCATCACATGTAAAGCCAGTCGACTTATAGGTGATGATATTAACTGGTACCTTCAGAAACCTGGAGAAGCTGCTAAACTCCTGATTGTCGATACTACAATTCATCACTCTGGAGTTTCAGATCGTTTCAGTGCAAGTTGGCCTGGATCTGGGACCGACTTCACTCTGAGCATCAGAGGAGTTCAGACCGAAGATACAGGAGTTTATTACTGTCAGCAGCATAACAGCATCCCGTTCACACAGCGATACCACGTCGTACAAAAACCTGCTCAGCTGAGGAGGAACTGATCTGAATGAACAGCTGCACAGATACTAAAACACAAAAACACATGAAGAAAAGACGCCTCATAATTATGTAGAATTCTCATTTCTTAATTGGTGCAATACTGCATTCAGTAACAGTCATAAAATGTTGGAAATAATCTATATAAATGGCTACTGCTGTTTCTGGGATGCAGCATATGTCCATCTTTATGATAAACACACATAAAAGATTCAGACATGATGGATAAATAATAACAATCTCATGGAAACTGCTGATTTAATGAAAGCTTTATTTTGAAAGCATCAACATTAAAACAAGCAGACAAGAGACAAAAAGATGAAGACAGCGTTTCATAGTGGAGACTGAGAGCAGTAACAGAGTAAAAAGTCCCAGTGAGTCAGGACTGGGAACACTGGTCTCTCCTCAGTGTCTCTGACAGTGGTGTCTGGGAGCCCTGGGTGGCCTCACAGGTGACAGAGCCCACCTTCCTCCACTGGTCTGCAGGGAGCCTACTTTGGAAAGTTTCACTTTCCTCTCTGAGATTAGTAACCATGGCAACAGGCAGGTTTCAGGACCGAAAAAAAGGTTAAAAATCTTATTTAATTCCTCTAATTAATGATTTTAATCAGAAAATTTAAATTCTGAGTTTTAACATAAGTATTAATTTAAAAAATGTCAGGTTTTCATTGTTTTACAGTATCTTAAAATATTATGGTCTAAAACAGAGAAGATTAAAAAGTTATGCTTTAAAGTTACGTATTAAAACACCTGAATTCAAACCTACTTATTCAGCATGTTGGTTAAATCAAACAATATTATTTTAAGATCATTTGTGTGAAACATTTAAATCTCACATATGATAAATGCTACATCCAGTACTTGTGATGAAACTTCAGACGTTTAAATATTTTAATCAGACAAAATACTTTTGCAGAAAAATATCTGGATAAAGGAAATTTAAATCTCTTGAAATGTTGACATGTAAAAGATTTTAGTCTGTTTGAGGACAGAATGTGACACATCCAACAATCACTGCAAATACACTATATAGCATTATAAAGACAGACTCATATAAAACAGCTGTTGTATGATTCCTAATCAATACTGTGATTAAGTGATTGATCCATTGATTAACAGAGTGATGAGAGCGATCCAAGCCTCTGTGGGAGTCAGTCAGAGCATTTCCATATGAGCCACTTTGCATCAGCAGCACCATGCTCCAGTGCTCTGGCAGAGTTTATAGTGGTGAGAGTTGAACACTGGATGACTGACAGCTGTCCTTCATGACAACAGGAGCCACAGAAATGCTCCTCATCAAAAACATGACTGTGACCTCCGTCCTCATCTGGACTCTCCTCTGCTGCTGCTTCACAGGTAAAGTCCAGAGAATCAAACTCCTCTCCTCCATCAACATCCGTCCCTCTGAAATGAAGCCCACTAAACCATGACGCTGCTTCATGTTTCTGTCTCTGTATCCTCAGAGTCCAGAGGCCAGGTCACAGTGACTCAGCCTGGAGCAGTGAGCTCTGCTCCGGGAGGCTCCGTCTCCATCTCCTGTAGGACCAGTCGGGATGTTTATACCTGGTCCGTCTACCAAAGTTTACAGTGGTACCAGCAGAGAGATGGAGAAGCTCCTAAACTTATTATTATTAAAGTAAATGAGCGATTATCAGGGATTCCAGGTCGTTTTACAGGCAGTGGGTCAAACTCTGCCTTCACTCTGACCATCAGTGGAGTCCAGACTGAAGATGCAGCAGTTTACTACTGTCAGAGTTTTCACCTTATCAACAGTCAGTATGTGTTCACACAGTGAAAAACCACCGTACAAAAACCTCCGTCAGTCAGACTGAACAGAAACTGAAGTGACTGCTGCAGCTGGAAGCTACTGCAGAGACTGATACACTTCACTGAGAATGAACATGGACCAAAACAAGGTCAGTGACAAAAGATGATCTCTGTGGAAATCAAATTATTTTCTCCATCACAGCTTCTCACCATCCATTCACATCCCATAATAATCCCATGTTTTCATCTGATTGGCTAATAAATCCAGAGGAGCCAACCTGGAACTGTGAAGGAGAAAAGTCTTGGTCCTGACCTTTGACCTTAGCTTCATACGTCATCTACATCCAATCAAAAGAAATGATGAAGACAGATGATCAGAAACCTTCATGATCAAAGACGGACCAAACAAAACCTGAACATCCCTCAAATTTAACAAAATGTTTTTGTCATCATTTCAATCTGAATATGTAAGAACACGTTTTCCTCGTCCTCAGCTTCCCCTCATCTCTCATCACTTGTTAAAAAAGTCCACATTACAAACACCTCAACATGTCGAACCAGCAGTAATATTAATATCACTAATGATTGTAAAACACATCTTATTACCAAACTGGAGAGAAAGAACCAAAGTGTCCACAAATCACTGGACCTGTTTACTGCCAGGCTTGTCAACATCCTCTCCATGTAAATATGTGAATATGTAAATATGTGAATATATAAATATATAAATGTTATGTCAGGGAAACTTGTCAGGAAACAATTTCCTAAAACATATTAATAAAGAACGCAGTAAGGAAACACAGTACACACTTGATATCTTTTTACTTGCAAGGGGAGACAGACACCAGCAAAGGAGCTCAGTGAACTTCCCCACTGATGCTGTCCCTGCATCGCTTTTTTATTCAGGTAGGGTGGTTATCACACAAAAGGCGTACATATTTTCAGACTACAACAGATAGTGCTGTCTGCCTGCAGTAGATAAACCGGACAGCTGTGTGTAGGTGTGATTTCTGCTTTCTATCTAGTAGGCATGCAGTTTCAGTGTAGCTGCTCTCAAGGACATCCCGCTCTACTAAGTCTCATAACAAAGATTGAAATATCAAACTATAATGAAAATCCTCATAATCACGCAATATATGAAAAATGATAACTCACATTCAAAAATGATAACTTATATACAATTATCCTAACAAATCCCTCCTGTTTATCATTGATGAATGTCATTTCTCACATCCAATAACACATCTCTTTACAGTTTTCTGTGAAATCTTCATTTTTATAACACCTTCGCTCAATTTACACTTGGAGGTTAGTTAGTGTCATCATACTTATACTTTATAACAGCATTTGTATGGTTATCTTCAATTCCGGTCAGTAATGCTTGGTACTCACTGCTCATCATAACATTCTGCACTGCTCCACCTATCATTCTGTTAACCATTACTCTTAAGCATGGGATCACACAGGTTGTAAAGACACAGAAGAGAACTAGAATGACGAACACAGGAGTTAGTGCTTTCAGGAGAATTTGCCACCATGTCCCCGATGAGAGCCATGAGAGAAAATCCCCTGCGTTAACATAATTGCTGTCCATAGAGGCTCTAAGTGATGTCAAATTTGCAATAGCCTGTTGAATCATGCCTCCATTTTTGTCATTTTCAGGAATGAACGTACAACATGAGGTACCAATCATACCACACACTCCCCCAGATGCTGCTGTCAGCTGATCCAACACAGTTCTATCTTGTAATTCCATTAGTCTCAGAGCGGTCAGTTCCTCTTTAATGGCCCCAAACACTGTGAGTGTGGTATTGATGAATGAGCCTAGCTCATAATTCACCGTCTCTATCTGTAACATCACCTTGCCCACCCCCAACCATGGAAACAGGGACAGAACCACTTTGTCTCCGTCTGACCATAACTTATGATCTTTTGGGACATCTGTTCCCCACACTGAGTCATGTTTACCCCAGACGTTTCTCCTAGATCTCCTGATTTGCATAGTTGAGAGTATGAACGAATGATCAGTAGGGACGACTGGAGCACAAGTTCCAGTCCAGCCTGCAGGTAATGCTAAAAATGCATTCGACCCACACATCCAAACAAACTTAGTCTGGGGCATCGTTCCCATTACATCAGGGGCGGTGAAGTAGTCACGGCACTGGACCCCACTGGGCAGTCCAGTTGAGTTATATGAGCCGTTAGATAACTTTAGGCAGGGTGTTACTATGGATGAACAGTGAGCGGTGCTTACACTTCCTATTGGGGTCCGTTTATTGGAACTCGCCAGAAGGGTGTCATTGTTATAATAACATTCGAACTTGACACCGTCTGGGACATGCATTGGACCATAGATGGGAGTGTTAACAGTGTTATTTGTTCTCAGAAGATCGGTAAAGTTTAGAGTAGCGACATTTGGAGGTGGACCAGAGATTTTATACCAATAGGTTTGATTCAGAGGTGCTGGGTTGGTTGCAGAATTCAAAATGTTGGGGAACAGAACAGAAGTATTATGATGAGGCTGAGGTACAACATGAGGATTTTTAGTGGCTATAGGCATTCGTGTACAAACATAGCAGTTGGTTTTATTAGCAGTTTCAGCTAGGTTCTTTGCATACCTATACCACAGATTCAAGTCATAAGATGTGGATACGTTGGCCCCTTTAAAATACCAATCTAAGTATTTGCGTCTATTGGACCCTTCTTTGGCTCGTGGGCCCCGAAACAATGTGACATTTCCTGTGATATCTGTCCCCTGTGATTCCCAAAGATACCATACCAGGAGGAAGGGCACCACAAAGATTAAACATATTACCCAACACTGAATAGCACACTGTAACCATTTAGGTGTCGCCATGTTCTTCCTTTTGGGTGGTCTGAGTGCATCTGTTGGGGGCTTGGCACGCCCCTTGTTGCAGAGTGAGCGCTAGTTTCACCTCACTCTGATCTTGGTTATGGCCTATCTTCTGGAGGGAGAGGTTACTAGCACATAACCTCCTATTTTTTTTTTAACAGTGTCTAGGAACTGTGTGTGTGGTAGGAGTGGAGAGTTCTCTAAGGTTAGGGAAGGTACCAGTGCTTCACTGACGTGGGGATGAGCAGGATCTACACACCTGCCCTTCCTTGCGGTCAGACTTCCCCTCCCCTAACTGATGGACTCTGTTCCTTCCAGGTTCCTCTTTTTGCAGTGTGAGAGGTGGATCCAGGTGGGCCTTTCTGCTACCTTTACTGCCGTGGGAGTAGTTAGTAGCACCTGGAACGGACCCTCCCACCTCGGACTGGACCAGCACTTTCTTTTTATCACCTTTGTGAACACCCAGTCCCCAACTTGGATGGCAGAACCCTCCTGTTGAGAAAAAGGTGTATCTGGCATGTTGTTAGCACTTTGAGCTTCTCTGCTAACTAGAGTCTTCCTCATATAGTCAGCTAAAGTCAAATCGTCATCTCCTGAATGCTGTTGGTTTGGGTCTAAATCAGGTAGTCTGTAGGGTCTTCCATACAGAATCTCAAAGGGAGTCAGTTGGCTCCCTGCTGTCGGTGTTATGTGCATGCTGAGTTGTACTAAGTCAACACAGTCGGGCCAGGCCCTGCCTGTTTCGTCCATGCATTTCTTCAGTTTAGATTTAACTGTACCATTTGTTCTTTCAACTAGTCCTGCACTTTGTGGATGATAACTACAATGGTGTTTTAGATCTATTCCTAAGTTTAGACCTATTTTCTTAATCACTTCATTAACAAAATGTGTTCCATTATCACTCCTAATGATCTGTGGAATTCCATGTGTTGGTATTATTCTTTTGCATAGTGCTTTAGCTACTGTCAGTGCATCCGGGCTTGCACTTGGAAATAGTTCAACCCATTTAGAGAATGCATCTATGATCACTAAACAGTACTTCAACCCTTTGCATTTGTTAAGTTCAATGAAATCCATGTGTATTGTGTGAAATGGATGTGGTGGTGTTGGAAACTGTCCTCTCTTTGGTCTCATGTTACCTTGAGGGTTGTGCTTAAGGCACGTTATACATTGTTTACAAAAATTTTTTGAATAGAGATTAAATCCATAAGCTGTGTAATATTGTTGTACTAGCCCCACCATCCCTCCTGTTGAGACATGGCATTGCCCATGGCTCAATATAGCAGCCCATTTGAACATGGATTTAGGGAGAATAGGTTTCCCCTCAGGTCATATGTAGGTGTTGTCTTTCAGTATTGCACCTTTTGTCTTCCATAGGTTTTTCTCTGTCTGCGGAGCATTGTTTTGCATATCTTGCAGAACGTCTACTGTCATTTCCTGTGTGTTACAATCTACAGTTTTCATCATTGCTGCTGCTTTAGCAGCTTTATCAGCAAAAGCATTTCCTAATGAAACTGGATCTTTCTTGTTTGTGTGTGCTTCACATTTGCATATGGCTACCGCAGAGGGTAATTTTACAGCTTCAAGCAGGTCCTGTAAAAGTGTAGCATGTGTTACTGGTTTTCCAGTGGAGGTGTTAAAACCTCTGTTTTTCCATTGACCACAAAATACATGTATGGTTGCATAGGCATATTGGCTATCTGTGTAGATAGTCACAGGTTTATTTTCAAAGAGTTTGCATGCTTCAGTCAAAGCTACTAGTTCAGCTGCTTGTGCTGAGTATTGGCTTGGTAAAGCCCCTGACTGGAGTATTTCTTTTTTTCCTGTGGTTATAGCATATCCTACTCTGTTTTTCCCACTGTCATCTTTCCTTGCTGAACCATAAACAAATACAGTCGTTCCAGTAGTTAAAGGAGTATCTGCAAGGTCAGGTCTGAGCTTAAATACTTTTGTGGTCACGTCTAAACAGTCATGTGGGGTCCCGTCATCCATCGTTGGTAATAACGTGGCAGGGTTCAATGTTGTGCATCTTTCTAGTTTCAAATGTGGTTGAGACATAAGAGTAGTTAGGCATGATAAGTGTCGTGCAGGTGATAAGAAGGTCATCTTTGACTGTAATAACAGTACTGAAACTGCATGTGGTACTAATAGTGTCACCTCTTGAAACAATACCACTTCCCCTGAGGCATGTACCGCCATAGCTGCTGCTATTACTGCCTGCACACACACTGGTGCTGCTCTTGCTACAGGGTCTAATTGAGATGAATAATACGCCACAGGTCTCATCTTACTGCCATGTTTCTGTGTCAACACTGATGTCATGAACCCATTTTTGCAATCTACTGTTTGCACAAAAGGTTTGCCATAGTCTGGTAATGCTAGAACTGTTGTGTTGGCCAAAGTCTGTTTTAATGTACAGAAAGCATCTAATGCTTCTTTTGTCCATTTCAACTTGTCATTAGCCGCCATTGGCTCTGCATATATGATGTCTTGTAATGGTCTGGCTATCTCTGCATAGTTAGAAACCCACATCCTACAGTAGTTACATAGTCCTAAAAAGGACATCATTTGTTTTTTTTGTGTTAGGCTGTGGTGCAGATAGAATAGCTGCTTTTCTGTCTTCATTTATCTTCCTTCCCTCACTAGTGAGGGTGTGTCCTAGATATTTGACGTCTTTTCTCCACAGCTGTAGTTTGTTCTTACTGACTTTGTTTCCTGTGTTTGCTAGATGTTGCAATAAGGCTAGAGTGTCTATTTTACATGATTTTTCACCTTTTGAGGCTATAAGAATGTCATCAACATAAACTAGAATTTGACTGCCTCCTGGAGGTTCAAACATTGCTAAGCAATTTGATATTGCTTCAGAATATATAGTTGGACTCTCACAGTAACCCTGAGGTAACCTAGTGTAGGTATACCTTTGTCCTTTGTATGTGAATGCAAACCAATATTGACTATCAGGGTGGAGAGGAACAGAGAAGAAGGCATTACTCAAGTCTATTACAGAGAAATATTTCGATTTTGGTCACATACTATTTAATAGTGTGTGTGGGTCAGGAACATTAGGCGCACGCTGAATTACAGCTTCATTCACCGGCCTTAAGTCCTGAACCATCCTCCATCCAGTTGATGGCGCTGCTTTCTTTACAGGGAAGATAGGTGTGTTGCATGGTGAGTCAGGGCACGGAATTAGTACACCTGATTTTAGCAGGTGTACTAATTCCGATCAGCTGTTATTTTTGTCGATCAGGTGGGTGGTTGGGTGGGTGGTGACAACCCAATTTAGTTTCTTCATTTTGAATTTTGTACTTTTGCTGGTATAAATACCACTTTCACCCTCAGGTTCCCAATCTGTCACATTCTCAGTTTCCACAGCACAATGTCTTATGTCTTTCCACCTGCCGTTCTCGTCCTTTGAACAAGAAACATGTGGTTTGGCACCCCAGTTCATTAGTTTCGCAGCAGCCTCTGTTACAGTTGCGCTGCAGAAGCTAGTATTTTTATGCCAATAGAGCTTAGTGAGTACACATTTCTGGGGACCCAGCCTCTTGACCAATTTATCATAGGGATGGTCTGGTCCAGGAACTTGTTTATATCTTAATGTGACATGTAGTTCCTCTGGCTTCATGAAATCAGCAGTAGTAGCGACTCTAGCTCTAACTTCTTTCATTAGTTGTTGGCTAGTGTTTACAGGATCGTTAGATGGTAAATCAAGTGTCCAGTAGTAATGGGGATCGTCAGGGCTGTTATGCACCATTATTTCTGCCTCACTACATCGTCTAGCCTTCATTCCTCCATCTCAGGAGGGGAAAATGCCAATCTTTAATTTCTGCATGATGTCCCTCCCCAAAAGGTTAAAGGGACAATTCAACGCCATCACCATTGAAGCACGTGCTCTATCACCTGTTTTGGGATTTTCTATCCATATGGGACAGGTTAATTTCTTTATCTCTACTTCCCCATTTGCTGATCTGACTATGATGTGCTCTTTTGATGGTGTAATTCCTTCGCATTGTCTCAGCACTGTTTTACAAGCTCCTGAGTCACATAGGAAGATCATTGGTTTTCCATTTACATAGAGAGTTATTTCTGGTTTGTGGTTTGTGTGGCTTTTGAAAAGGTCTTCCAGATCTAAAAATTCATCACAAATTATCTCTCCCTGTTCTTCTGAGTCATCTCCTACAGGGTGTTTTTTATACGAACCCTCCCAGTCACTTCCCAATTTTTCCCATGCACTGTTTGTTTCGCTACCATCAAGTCAATCTTCTCTTTCCCTCCTTCTCTTTCCCTCTGGGCACTCTCTGGCCCAATGTCCATGCTCACCACAGTTGTAGCATTTATCCCTGTCATCACAGTTGTAGCGTCTATCCCTGTCTTTCCTTCCTTTCTGATTTCCCTTTGCTTTCCCTCTCCAGTCGTCTTGTCTATAGCCACCTTT
Source organism: Chaunax sp. Z400 (assembly GCA_037577475.1). Lineage (NCBI taxonomy): Eukaryota > Metazoa > Chordata > Actinopteri > Lophiiformes > Chaunacidae > Chaunax > Chaunax sp. Z400. The sequence goes on from CM075200.1 coordinate 24,142,337, forward strand.
CCCTTTCCATTTTCCTCTGCTCTCCTGTCCTTCATAGAACGTATCACTGCTTCCAGCCACTCTACCTGCAAAATCCTGCCAGAATGCACCTGCTTCTTTCTTTGCTCTCTTTTCTTTTTCTACCTTTTTGTCTGTAGCTACCTTTTCTGCATGGATGGCATGATTCATGAACTCTGCAAGGGTTCCTGAGGTCAAATTAATATAGTGCTTTTTGACCCACTGTTGTATTTCTGTCCTTAATCCCAGTAATAGGGCTTGTTTTAATTGTTGTTGGTATGCTCCATCAACATTATTATCTTCCTGCAGTCCACTGTTCTCTTGGAATACCTGCTCAAACCTTACTCTGAATTCTACGACTGTCTCTCCTGGTCCCTGTTTACACTGGCCAATCTTCCATAATCAGCTCTCCTTCTGAAAACCTCCCGTATACGGTTACATAATTCTGTGGTTCTGTTTCTTAACAGCAGGCCATCATATGCCAGCGGTTGGGGTGGAGCAGCACCGTCCATGGGGTTCCAGTCACCTCTCACTCTTACCCAGTCCATTTGTAATGCAGTCATGAACACCTGTTGTGTCTCCGCCCCATTTAAATTGTAAGCACGTTGTACTTGTATCATGTCTTGACAGAATTTTTCAGCGTCTGTTTTGTATGATGTCACGCCTTCTACGGCTTTTTTTACATCTTCCTGGGTCCATGTTCTGTAAACTAACATGGTTGGGGGAAAAACACCGTTATGTCCATCGTCCTGTCCTGCCTGTGGGTTTGGTACTTGTATTAAGGGATAAGCGTCACAGTTGTTGAGGTCTATTTCAGTCACAGTCTGTGATGGACTAAGCAGTCCTCCTAAAGTGCTGCTCCAATTTAGTTTTGATGTCTGTTTTGACCTGGTCGTCGGAGGTGTATAACTCGTTCCAGCGGCGGCTCCCAATCCCGTCAATTGCGGGTAGAGGGGGGCCGACGCTGGGGGGCGTACAGAGTTGTAGGATGGAGGAGACCCTGTAATGGGGTCTCGTGCATGCTCCTGAGGAAGCTGCTGAGAGGCCGGTCTGGCCTTTGTTACCGCAGACTCATTGTCCTCAGCCACTGTACAAAGATTAGTCTTTTCTATTTCAGTCTTTTTCTGGCCATTTTTACGTTTATGTGCTTCAGCCAACCATTTTCTGGCATGCTGTAGTTCTGTACCGTCAGTCTTTTTATTCTTTGTCTGATTTTTTAACCGTAGTACCTGGACTAGTGCCGTACAACTTGGCACACTTAACTTTCCGTCAAAGTCATGTTTTGTCATCCACTTTTTAACATATTTGTCTGATCCAGGATATTGTTGGATCATGTACTTAACATCCCTGGATACTTCAACGTTTTTACTGTTCCCGCTACCCATGATTTTACTCTTCCGTTATTTGATATAATATAAATACCAATGAATACACTACTACTAGTATAATTATTGTCCGGACAATGGTCGTTATTTTCTCAGACTATTCGTGTATTATTTAATGCTTGATGCCTGCTAGTGCGTCCACTAGACTTGCATCCTGCCCACTATTTCTCTATCAGGCTTCTGCTTTCAGGTATAGGAGAAATTTTATTAACTTTCTCTTTTTTGAATTATTTTTAATATTTCTAATAATGTGAAAATTCCCAAACTTTGGAACAATATACTAGAATATTATGCTCTATTCAGAATAATTATCAAATTATTTATAGAGTTTATATTTTTCAACAATTGTTCATTTTCAATCTATCAGTCATAGGTTACAAAGCGTGATCAGAACACAAGAGAATTTCTCTATGGACCACAATCCACTCTCAGTAAGACAAGCTTCTAGGTCAGACCTGTTGTCCGATCCGGTCTTACTCTAGGGGTTCTATCCCGAGAGAGAAAAGCGTTTTAGACTCTTTGTTCTTCTCACCTAATCTCCTAATGAGATGAACTTCAGTTTACTTCAACAGACGACAGTTTTACGTTGACACCGTGAGGTTTCCAACTGTCCGCTGCTTCAACTGAATTCACTCCATTCACTCATGCATTTGTTTACTTCAAGTAAGGACAGGGACTCTAACCCTTCAGGTAAGGACAGGGACTCTAACAATTCAGGTAAGGACAGGGACTCTAACCCTTCAGGTAAGGACAGGGACTCTAACAATTCAGGTAAGGACAGGGACTCTAACCCTTCAGGTAAGGACAGGGACTCTAACAATTCAGGTAAGGATAGGGACTCTAACCCTGGACAGGGACTCTAACCCTTCAGGTAAGGATAGGGACTCTAACCCTTCAGGTAAGGACAGGGACTCTAACCCTTCAGGTAAGGACAGGGACTCTAACCCTTCAGGTAAGGACAGGGACTCTAACCCTTCAGGTAAGGACAGGGACTCTAACCCTGGACAGGGACTCTAACCCTTCAGGTAAGGACAGGGACTCTAACCCTTCGGGTAAGGACAGGGACTCTAACCCTTCAGGTAAGGACAGGGACTCTAACCCTTCAGGTAAGGACAGGGACTCTAACCCTTCAGGTAAGGACAGGGACTCTAACCCTTTTTTCTCTACAGTGACACCTCGGCCCCTGTTACAACGAGACAGTAAACAACCAGAACTCTATCTCTGGATTTTAACAAAACAGTGTCATACCTGCGATCTCCTTAGTGGTTCTTTAACAAAAGTTCGGATGCCTTCAACCCGGTCCTGAGAACAAAGCCCGGTCAATCAGCCGACGCAGAATTCACTACGGCGGTCTTTCTCCGTGAACCTAGTTCCACGGGCTGTGCACAGTCTTCGATTGCCTCACGCTGCTACATCAGGACTTCGGATATGGCTCGAAGGACCAAGTTATGTCAGGGAAACTTGTCAGGAAACAATTTCCTAAAACATATTAATAAAGAACGCAGTAAGGAAACACAGTACACACTTGATATCTTTTTACTTGCAAGGGGAGACAGACACCAGCAAAGGAGCTCAGTGAACTTCCCCACTGATGCTGTCCCTGCATCGCTTTTTTATTCAGGTAGGGTGGTTATCACACAAAAGGCGTACATATTTTCAGACTACAACAGATAGTGCTGTCTGCCTGTAGTAGATAAACCGGACAGCTGTGTGTAGGTGTGATTTCTGCTTTCTATCTAGTAGGCATGCAGTTTCAGTGTAGCTGCTCTCAAGGACATCCCGCTCTACTAAGTCTCATAACAAAGATTGAAATATCAAACTATAATGAAAATCCTTATAATCACGCAATATATGAAAAATGATAACTCACATTCAAAAATGATAACTTATATACAATTATCCTAACAAATATATAAACATATAAATATATAAACATATAAATACGTAAACATATAAACATGTAAATATGTTAATATGTAAAAATGTAAATATATAAATATATAAATATGTAAATATATAAACATCTAAACATGTAAATATGTTACATGTAAATATAACAATGATGATGTCACTGAACCTACTGCTGGCCACCCTGGGCCTCCTTGTTCAGGGTGAGACTCTTTTCTGAAAACGCAGGTTCTTCTGTTTGGATCTTTCTCCAAACTGGATTTGTCCCAATAATCCTTCTTCTCTTTTCCATGTTTTCCAGATGAATCAGGACAAATCATCCTGACTCAGTCTCCTGAATCTCAGTCTGTCGTTCCAGGACAGAGTGTCTCCATCACATGTAAAGCCAGTCGACTTATAGGTGATGATATTAACTGGTACCTTCAGAAACCTGGAGAAGCTGCTAAACTCCTGATTGTCGATACTCCAATTCATCACTCTGGAGTTTCAGATCGTTTCAGTGCAAGTTGGCCTGGATCTGGGACCGACTTCACTCTGAGCATCAGAGGAGTTCAGACCGAAGATACAGGAGTTTATTACTGTCAGCAGCATAACAGCATCCCGTTCACACAGCGATACCACGTCGTACAAAAACCTGCTCAGCTGAGGAGGAACTGATCTGAATGAGCAGCTGCACAGATACTAAAACACAAAAACACATGAAGAAAAGACGCCTCATAATTATGTAGAATTCTCATTTCTTAACTGGTGCAATACTGCATTCAGTAACAGTCATAAAATGTTGGAAATAATCTATATAAATGGCTACTGCTGTTTCTGGGATGCAGCATATGTCCATCTTTATGATAAACACACATAAAACATTCAGACATGATGGATAAATAATAACAATCTCATGGAAACTGCTGATTTAATGAAAACTTTATTTTGAAAGCATCAACATTAAAACAAGCAGACAAGAGACAAAAAGATGAAGACAGCGTTTCATAGTGGAGACTGAGAGCAGTAACAGAGTAAAAAGTCCCAGTGAGTCAGGACTGGGAACACTGGTCTCTCCTCAGTGTCTCTGACAGTGGAGTCTGGGAGCCCTGGGTGGCCTCACAGGTGACAGAGCCCACCTTCCTCCACTGGTCTGCAGGGAGCCTACTTTGGAAAGTTTCACTTTCCTCTCTGAGATTAGTAACCATGGCAACCGACAGGCATCACTGGTGAACCATGGCAACAGGCAGGTTTCAGGACCGAAAAAAAGGTTAAAAATCTTATTTAATTACTCTAATTAATTAATTTAATCAGAAAATTTAAATTCTGAGTTTGAACATAAGTATTAATTTGAAAATTGTCAGGTTTTCATTGTTTTACAGTATCTTAAAATATTATGGTCTAAAACAGAGAAGATTAAAAAGTTATGCTTTAAAGTTACGTATTAAAACACCTGAATTCAAACCTACTTATTCAGCATGTTGGTTAAATCAAACAATATTATTTTAAGATCATTTGTGTGAAACATTTAAATCTCACATATGATAAATGCTACATCCAGTACTTGTGATGAAACTTCAGACGTTTAAATATTTTAATCAGACAAAATACTTTTGCAGAAAAATATCTGGATAAAGGAAATTTAAATCTCTTGAAATGTTGACATGTAAAAGATTTTAGTCTGTTTGAGGACAGAATGTGACACATCCAACAATCACTGCAAATACACTATATAGCATTATAAAATGACACAATAAATGTAGAATTTATGGCATTGAAGGAGTCAAATACTCACAGTTAACATCCAGTCTGGTTCCTCCACCAAATGTGTACCACAGAGATACAAACACACAAAAACCTCTGACTGTAATCTCTGTGTCTGTCTGAGTGTTTCCACCTGTCTCTGATTGTCTCCTCCTCTCTGTGCCACCTGTTTGTCATTGTGTCGTTACTCTGTGTATTTAAGTCTGTTTGGTTCTGTGTCAGTTTGTCTGTTATTCCCTCCTACCTGTGATACCTTCCTGGCTCTGCCTCATCCTGTTTTTGCCCTTTTATTGTCCTGTTTTTGCCTTGATTTTGCCCTCTTTTTGCCCTGTTTTTGTCCTATTTTTGCTCTGTTTTTGCCCTGTTATTGAACCTGTTTTTGCCTTGATTTTGCCCTCTTTTTGCCCTCATTTGCCCTGTTATTGTCCTGTTTTTGCCCTGTTTTTACCCTGTTATTGTTCTGTTTTTGCTCTGATTTTGTCCTGATATTGCCCTGATTTTGTCCTGATTTTGCCCTCTTTTTGCCCCGTTTTTGCCCTCTATTTGCGCTGTTTTTGCCCTATTTTTGCCATGTTTTTGCCCTCTTTTTGCCCTGTTTTTGTTTTCTTTTTGTTCTCTCTTTGCCCTGTTTTTTTTTCTCTTTTTACCCTCTATTTGCGCTGTTTTTGCCCTATTTTTGCCATGTGTTTGCCCTGTTTTTGCCCTGTTTTTGTTCTCTTTTTGCCCTCTTTTTGTCCTGTTTTTGCCCTGTTTTTGTCCTGTTTTTGTCCTGTTTTTGTCCTGTTTTTGCCCTGTTTTTGTCCTGATTTTGTCCTGATTTTGCCCTCTTTTTGCCCTCTTTTTGCCCTGTTATTGCCCTGTTATTGCCCTGTTATTGCCCTGTTTTTGCCAGTTTGTGCCCTGTTCTTGCCCTGTTTTTCTCCTGTTTTTTCCCTCTTTTTCCCTGTTTTTGTCCTATTTTTGCTCTGTTTTTGCCCTCTTATTGTCCCGTTTTTGCCTTGATTTTGCCCTCTTTTTGCCCCATATTTGCCCTGTTTTTGCCCTGTTATAGTCCTGTTTTTGCCCTGTTATTGTCCTGATTTTGTCCTGATTTTGCCCCGATTTTGCTCTCTTTTGGCCTATTTTTGCCATGTTTTTGCCCTCTTTTTGCCCTCTTTGTGCCCTGTTTTTGTTCTCTTTTTGCGCTCTTTTTGTTATGTTTTTGTTCTCTTTTTGCCCTCTTTTTGCCCTGTTTTTGTTCTCTTTTTGTTCTCTTTTTGCCATGTTTTTGCCCTGTTTCGTTCTCTTTTTGTTCTCTTTTTGTCCTGTTTTTGCCCTGATTTTGTGCTGATTTTGCCCTGATTTTGGCCTGATTTTGCTCTCTTTTTGACCTGTTTTTGTCCCCTTTTTGCCCTGTTTTTGTTCTCATTTTGTTCTCTTTTTGCCATGTGTTTGCCCTGTTTTTGTTCTCTTTTTGCCATGTTTTTGCCCTGTTTTTGTTCTCTTTTTGCCCTGTTTTTGCCCTCTTTTTGCCCTGTTTTTGTTCTCATTTTGCCATGTTTTTGCCCTGTTTTTGTTCTCTTTTTGCCATGTTTTTGCCCGGTTTTTGTTTTGTTTTTGCCATGTTTTTGCCCGGTTTTTGTCCTCTTTTTGCCCTCTTTGTGCCCTGTTTTTGTTCTCTTTTTGCGCTCTTTTTGTTATGTTTTTGTTCTCTTTTTGCCCTCTTTTTGCCCTGTTTTTGTTCTCTTTTTGTTCTCTTTTTGCCATGTTTTTGCCCTGTTTCGTTCTCTTTTTGTTCTCTTTTTGTCCTGTTTTTGCCCTGATTTTGTGCTGATTTTGCCCTGATTTTGGCCTGATTTTGCTCTCTTTTTGACCTGTTTTTGTCCCCTTTTTGCCCTGTTTTTGTTCTCATTTTGTTCTCTTTTTGCCATGTGTTTGCCCTGTTTTTGTTCTCTTTTTGCCATGTTTTTGCCCTGTTTTTGTTCTCTTTTTGCCCTGTTTTTGCCCTCTTTTTGCCCTGTTTTTGTTCTCATTTTGCCATGTTTTTGCCCTGTTTTTGTTCTCTTTTTGCCATGTTTTTGCCCGGTTTTTGTTTTGTTTTTGCCATGTTTTTGCCCGGTTTTTGTTCTGTTTTTGCCATGTTTTTGCCCTGTTTATGTTCTCTTTTTGCCCTGTTTTTGCCCTGTTTATGTTCTCTTTTTGCCATGTTTTTGCCCTGTTTTTGTCCTGTTTTTGCCTTGATTTTTGCCCTCTTTTTGCCCTCTATTTGCCCTCTATTTGCCCTGTTTTTGCCCTGTTATTGTCCTGTTTTTGCCCTGTTATTGTCCTGATTTTGTCCTGATTTTGCCCCAATTTTGCCCTCTTTTTGCCCCGTTTTTTCCTCTATTTGCCCTGTTTTTGGCCTATTTTTGCCATGTTTTTGCCCTCTTTTTGCCCTCTTTTTGCCCTGTTTTTGTTCTATTTTTGCCCTCTTTTTGCCCTGTTTTTGTTCTCTTTTTGTTCTCTTTTTGCCATGTTTTTGCCCTGTTTTTGTTCTCTTTTTGTTCTCTTTTTGTCCTGTTTTTGCCCTGTTATTGTTCTCTTTTTGTCCTGTTTTTGCCCTGTTATTGTCCTGTTTTTGCCCTGATTTTGTGCTGATTTTGCCCTGATTTTGCCCTCTTTTTGCCCCATTTTTGCCCTCTATTTGCCCTGTTTTTGCCATGTTTTTGTCCCCTTTTTGCCCTCTTTTTGCCCTGTTTTTGTTCTCATTTTGTTCTCTTTTTGCCATGTGTTTGCCCTGTTTTTGTTCTCTTTTTGCCATGTTTTTGCCCTGTTCTTGTTCTCTTTTTGCCATGTTTTTGCCCTGTTTCTGTTCTCTTTTTGCCCTGTTTTTGCCCTGTTTTTGCCTTCTTTTTGCCCTGTTTTTGTTCTCATTTTGCCATGTTTTTGCCCTGTTTTTGTTCTCTTTTTGACATGTTTTTGCCCTGTTTTGGTTCTCTTTTTGCCATGTTTTTACCCTGTTTTTGTTCTCTTTTTGCCATGTTTTTGCCCATTTTTTGTTCTCTTTTTGCCCTGTTTTTGCCCTGTTTTTGTTCCCTTTTTGCCATGTTTTTGCCCTGTTTTTGTTCTTTTTTTGCCCTGTTTTTGCCCTGTTTTTGCCCTGTTTTTGTTCTCTTCTTGCCCTGTTTTTGCCCTGTTTTTGCCCTGTGTTTGTTCTCTTTTTGCCATGTTTTTGCCCTGTTTTTGTTCTCTTTTTGCCATGTTTTTGCCCTGTTTTTGTTCTCTTCTTGCCCTGTTTTTGCCCTGTTTTTGCCCTGTTTTTGTCCTGTTTTTGCCCTGTTTTTGCCCTGTGTTTGTCCTGTTTCGTTAGTTTATGTTTTTAATGGACCTTACTTGACTTTTGGATTTATCTTTGGCTTTTTTCAGCTGGACTCTGTATTTTTTCTTGGACATTATTGGTATCTTTTGTTATGCTTCCTGCCTGCCTCTGCTCACCCTGACTTAGTTTATTAAAAGTATTTTTCGTTGACTTCAGCTTTTGTCTTGCTCCTGTTGTCTGCGTTTTGAACCGCACCTTAAACAGGTTGATGGTCGCTGCATTGGTTCAACCAATCAACGTACAGTTGTGTCACTACACTGTCAAGGTTCCTCTTGATTGACACAAGTGTTCCTGCTCTGAGATGGGAGCTTAAAAAAAAAGTTCTAACAACTACAATAATCTCTAGTTCTTGCAGTTTGGGCACAATAACATATAAGGGGTTCCTTGAACTACGAAAAGGTTCCTTCAATCCAAAGGTGAAGCAAAAGTGAATAAATGTTGGCTGTGGGTGTTTATCTTCATTATTTGTCTTTGCAAGCTGATTTCGTTACAATAAATGTAATCAGTGGAAACCAAGAAGCCTGAAAACTGAAGACAAACTTGAAAATAAAAATGTCAAGCAGGAGTGAAAAGCACAGCAAGGAACTAAAAATGTCACTAACATGAACTTAATATTTAGAATGAAACATAGTGTATATGTTGGACCTACCTGTCAGCCTGTATGCCCCAGAATCCCTGTGATGAATTCACCTCAATGGAAAAGCATCAGGACAGCCAGGAGAAGGTTCATCAGCGTGTGTGAGAGAATGCTTGTGTATTCAGCGCTGAGTATGACATCTTATCCTGGTAATCCTATAAAGGGATTGGCAGCCATTCTTCAAATATACAATGTTCTCCAAGTGTAGTAAGTATTATACTGGACAGAATATGCTTATATTTCTGGAACAGCATTTTTTGTCTTCCAAAATATTTTGATTCACATGAGTGATTTCTGCTTTGTAATCTTTCTGATCAATTGCTGATTAGATTCAAGATAATAATCCTCGGTTCAGGTTGGGAATTATTGTTGCCATGACTTGTATATAATATCCTCCTGGGAACCGAGGAAAAAAAGTGTCTTAGAATTTCTTTTCTTTTGTGATTTCCTACCTATTTAGGGTTAAAAAAAACATCTTACAATTTAGACTTTTTAGAATTAATTTTTATTTTAAATTTTATAACATGTCCACTCTGGTGGACGACAGGACTATTTTCATATGAAAAGCCAGCCAAACTTTAATGAAGATTAAAAGATAAAAAGGAAGATTTTAATTTCTTGTGGAGTAGTATTCAGATAGTAGTGCATTATTGGGACAGTTCCAGTGTATGTAATATGGTCTGCTGTTGACTATACCCACAAGCATAGACATTGGATCCTAGAGGAAATTTGCTTATATTTCATGACACCACTTGGAAATCTTCAAACCTCAAAAATCACTAATAAATATCACTGATATACATAACAATGTGTCTGCATTGTGGGTATTGCATTACAGGTTTATAATGATCAATTTAGTGTAATTACATAACATATTTATTTTGGAATTAAAAACATACATGCTGCTCCTGGCCCACAGTGGACGACGTCTTTCCTGCTCATCCCTGTCTGTCTCTGTGTCTGTCTCTGTCTGCTCTTCTGATCCTTCTGCATCTTCTTCCTCTTCTTCCCCTCCCAATCCCTGGTTCAAACTCATCCTCATCTGTCTCATCATCTGACAGCTCCAAATCTGAGTCTCCATCAACTATCCTGTAGAGAATCCTCTCTGCTTCAGTTCTGTCTCCTACAACAATGTTGAGTCATTAAGAACATTAAGATGGTCTTGGTGTCCACTGTAATTGACATTCAAAAAAGGGCTATTATTTCAAAACACAAATAATTTAATTGATTTCAAAGCTAAATATATCATTCCTGACATGTTAATAAACAAGAAAATATAAGATTATCACGGTAAAAGAACAATATATTCACAATATTTGATTTACCTCTCCTCTTTCCATAAAATGTGCCGCTATGCTGTCCATTTTGAATGAAAAGAAAACGGGAGTTCCCAGCATCCCAGCCTATCACATGACATATCACTGGAAAGCCCTGGATGTCCTCTTTAAAATACAACAGGGATTGATTGAGTAACTCTAAAGAGTAAAAGTAGGGGCATGTTAACAAAATGTCCATCACAGAGGACACAAGTCAATGGGCTGGGTCTCAGGAGGATAAAGATAAAAACTAGTGATGTCAGAAATCACACAGTTTGATCATGTGTTCACCCTGTCCTCCTCACTAAGAAGAAGAAGATGTGGCTTTGAGTTTTTAGCTTTGACAGTGTTGATTGGCTGTTTGAGCAAACAGGCAGCTTGAAATGAGAGAGAGGCAGAAAGACAAAGAGAGAGATGAGATGTTTGATGTAATGATTCATGTAAATAACTGAAAATTACATGAAAACATAAATGCATTTGCAAGCAAAACACATGGGAACATTTTTTTCTATATACATCTATCTATCTACAAAATTAAGAAAAATACTATAAAACTAAATAATAAATACAAATAATGAATAAATTTATTTTAAAAATATTTCTAAATTACCCTTAAAGGTTGGAGGACATTTTCTTTTAATTACACATTTCAACTATCAGAAATTAATTTCTAACATTTATTGGAGGATATATAAAACTATTTAAATTTTAAATGTTCCAAATGAAAATGATGAATTTCATAACATATTCCCTGGGTACAGTATAGAGGGTGAGATGAAGGGGGGTGAACTCACCTCGACTAAATCCTACAAACTCCACGTTTGATGCTTTTAAGCATTTTTAGCTGAAGCTTATTTTAATCTGCACAGTCAAATCAAAATAACAGCTGTAAGATGATATTTAGCTGGTATACCATGTTCACCATGTTAGTGTTAGCATTCAAACAGTCGCTAATTAACACTAAAGTAGAGGTGAAGCTGGTGGGAAGATCATAAACCAAAGTATTGGACAAAGTAAATGTCACCAAAAATGGACACAACCGAACTGAGGCCTGTGATTATGTTCTTTATTATTCTGGCATAAAGATGATTACATTATTACTGCACACAATAAAAGATGGCAGAGGGAGATCATTGTAGAGTGAGACTCCCAGTGAGTCAGGACTGGGAACACTGGTCTCTCCTCAGTGTCTCTGACAGTGGAGTCTGGGAGCCCTGGGTGGCCTCACAGGTGACAAAGCCCACCTTCCTCCACTGGTCTGCAGGGAGCCTCAGGGTGCTGCTCCAGCTGTAGTGGCCGTCCTTCTCCAGCACCCCGGGGCTCCTGCTCTCCTCCCAGCTGCTGCTGCTGCTGCTGCTGCTGCCGTCCACCTTCCAGGACAGACTCCAGCCTGAGGGGAAGCCCTTGTTGGCCACACACATGAGCGTGGCCTTCCCCTGCTGCAGCTCCTCGCTGGAGGGGGGCAGCACCGTCAGGGTGGGACTGACATCACCTAGGAGACACCAATCAGCTTAGAGGACAGGGAGCACACAGCTGTCAATCAACCATCAGACACTTGGACACCTTTTACTGTGTGAGAGTTGATTTTCTCCTTTAAGGACTTTCTGTCAGATGTGTTTCTGCTCCAGCAGTCACTCACTCACACATTGTTTCACTTCCTGTTACGAAGCCTCTCATGCATATCAGCACAGAGAGAATCATCCAACAGAAGGAGCTGAAAGATATCAAACTGCACTGGAAATAAAAACTTTATCATCTAAAGCATCAAAACCTGAACTATACATTAAAAGTATTTAGTGGACACAGACACAAAATACAGAAAATGAACTGATGACAATCAAATGATCCTCATGTGGATTTCAAATCATTACCAAACTGATCTAAAGATTATTAATCACTTAAAGAATTCATGAAACATTGAAGAGATTTCACTCATTTTATCATTTTTATCTTCACTGGGTTCAATTTCTAATCCTAATTAACAGTTTTCACGAGTTGGAAATTTAAAAATGAATCCAGTAAACATTTGTAGAACATGTTTTTACTTTCATATTTTCTCCTCATCAAATCGTTTGATTCAGTTTGACATGAAAGCGTAAAGAAATGTTTGGTGAAGCTGGTCTGAGTCAGCGTCCATGAGAAGAGCAGAAAGACAAGCAGAAATACTAAAAGGGTCAGAATTAAAAATAGATATATTTATCTGCCTCAAAGATCCAAACCCTGAATTTAAAACATGACTTTACACAATAGTCTTTAGTATTTGAGCAGAAACTTACGTCCAATATCCAGTCTGGTTCCTCCACCAAACGTGTACCACAGTGAAACAAACTCATGGAGCCGCCGTACAAAAACCTCTGACTGTAGAGAGACACGGCTCTCTGACTGTGACACAAACAAACTCAACAAAATTATTGTCAGCTGGTATGAAAAGTGACAAAAACTCCAGAATGTAGATTTTCATGTTTTATGTTTTTAAAGACTCGAATGAGAATGGAGACATTTTAAGTAAGTAAGTAAAAGTTTATTTATATAGCACCTTTCTGAACATAAGTCACAAAGTGATTTACATAAAGCGAGGGATCATAATTCACATCAACGCACAAAACCACAACTTAGTCCAAATGCAAACAAAGTGCATTATAATTACAAACAAGCATTCAGTACACAAAGTAATCAATCTATTTATAAAAGGCCACTTTTTTTTAACAGTCAACAGACTCAGCTGATCTGACAGGAGGGGGGAGGCTGTTCCAGAGTTTATGTGCTCAGGCAGCCAATGAGCAGTGACCTTTAGTCCTTAAATCGGTCCATGGTACAGTCAGGAGGTTCAGATTGGATGGTCTAAGGGGCCGGTCAGAGGTGTAGGGGGTCAGTAGCTCAGAGATGTAGACAGGAACTAAACCAGTGCCTTGTTGAAAGAATCTTAAAAATCTAAATAAATTGGGAGTAAATTGGGAGTAAATTGGGAGTAATATGAGATCTTCGGTTTCTCCCAGTTAAAAGTCTAGCTGCTGAATTCTGGACCAGCTGAAGTCTTGCCAGAGCGGAAGTAACTGGATTGAACCAGTTCATTGACAAGATGATCAAATTTCAAATAAGGGTTAAAAGTAACACCAAGATTTGTTGCGTATGGTTTTACAAGGGGGGCAAGTCGACCAAGGTATTTAAGAATATCATTTGTAGAATTTTCCGGACCAGTAATGAGTATCTCAGTTTTCTCAGAATTGACTTGTAAGGAGTTGAATGACATCCAATCCTTAGTAGCAGCAAAACCATTGTGTAAAATGACTAAGCTGCTGTAATTATCATGTTTAACAGATATGTATATATATAGCTGCATATCATCTGTGTAGCAATAGTATGCTATTCAACCAAAGCGTCTGATTATCTGGCCCTGGGGAAACATAGACAAGGAGAAAAGAATAGGACCAAGGACTGAACCCTGAGGCACCCCATATAGCAAGGGAGAGGGAGATGACACATGGTCGCTCATAGAAACAAAAACAAATGTGTATTTGACAAAATGAATGAACCAATCTAAGGCTTTTCCTCAGATACCAACACAACATAATCTGTAATATAAATTATTAACGTGTCAAAGGCAGCATTTATATCAAGTAAGACCAGGATGGAATGTTCTCCATTATCAGCCTGCAGAAGGATGTCATCAGTGACTCTTAACAGAGCAGTTTCTGTGCTGTGTTTTTGGAGAAAGAGACAATATGTGAAGAAGAATGAAGACAGACTCATATAAAGCAGCTGTTGTATGATTCCTAATCAATACTGTGATTAAGTGATTGATCCATTGATTAACAGCGTGATGAGAGCGATCCAAGCCTCTGTGGGAGTCAGTCAGAGCATTTCCATATGAGCCACTTTGCATCAGCAGCACCATGCTCCAGTGCTCTGGCAGAGTTTATAGTGGTGAGAGTTGAACACTGGATGACTGACAGCTGTCCTTCATGACAACAGGAGCCACAGAAATGCTCCTCATCAAAAACATGACTGTGACCTCCGTCCTCATCTGGACTCTCCTCTGCTGCTGCTTCACAGGTAAAGTCCAGAGAATCAAACTCCTCTCCTCCATCAACATCCGTCCCTCTGAAATGAAGCCCACTAAACCATGACGCTGCTTCATGTTTCTGTCTCTGTATCCTCAGAGTCCAGAGGCCAGGTCACAGTGACTCAGCCTGGAGCAGTGAGCTCTGCTCCGGGAGGCTCCGTCTCCATCTCCTGTAGGACCAGTCAGGATGTTTATATCGAGAACACCTACCATCATTTAAACTGGTACCAGCAGAGAGATGGAGAAGCTCCTAAACTGCTAATTTATCTAATTTCTTATAGAGAATCAGGGATTCCAGGTCGTTTTACAGGCAGTGGATCAAACTCTGCCTTCACTCTGACCATCAGTGGAGTCCAGACTGAAGATGCAGCAGTTTACTACTGTCAGAGTTATCACGAAATCAACAGTCAGTATGTGTTCACACAGTGAAAAACCACCGTACAAAAACCTCCGTCAGTCAGACTGAACAGAAACTGAAGTGACTGCTGCAGCTGGAAGCTACTGCAGAGACTGATACACTTCACTGAGAATGAACATGGACCAAAACAAGCTCAGTGACAAAAGATGATCTCTGTGGAAATCAAATTATTTTCTCCATCACAGCTTCTCACCACCCATTCACATCCCATAATAATCCCATGTTTTCATCTGATTGGCTAATAAATCCAGAGGAGCCAACCTGGAACTGTGAAGGAGAAAAGTCTTGGTCCTGACCTTTGACCTTAGCTTCATACGTCATCTACATCCAATCAAAAGAAATGATGAAGACAGATGATCAGAAACCTTCATGATCAAAGACGGACCAAACAAAACCTGAACATCCCTCAAATTTAACAAAATGTTTTTGTCATCATTTCAATCTGAATATGTAAGAACACGTTTTCCTCGTCCTCAGCTTCCCCTCATCCCTCATCACTTGTTAAAAAAGTCCACATTACAAACACCTCAACATGTCGAACCAGCAGTAATATTAATATCACTAATGATTGTAAAACACATCTTATTACCAAACTGGAGAGAAAGAACCAAAGTGTCCACAAATCACTGGACCTGTTTACTGCCAGGCTTGTCAACATCCTCTCCATGTAAATATGTGAATATGTAAATATGTGAATATATAAATATATAAATATGTAAATATGTAAAAAAAAATGTAAATATGTAAATATGTGAACAAGTAAATATGTAAATATGTAAATATGTAAATATGTAAATATGTTAATATGTAAAAACGTAAATATATGAATATGTAAATATGTAAACATATAAATACATGAACATATAAACATATAAACATGTAAATATGTTACATGTAAATATATAAACATATAATTATATAAACATATAAATATATAAACATATAAACATGTAAATATGTTACACGTAAATATATAAACATATAAATATATAAACATATAAATTTATAAACATATAAATTTATAAATATATAAACATATAATTATATAAATATATAAACATATAAACATGTAAATATATAAACATATAAACATGTAAATATATAAATATGTAAATATATAAATATATAAATATATAAATATGTAAATATGTAAAAATGTAAATATATAAATATATAAATGTATAAACATATAAATATATAAACATATAAATACATAAACATGTAAATATGTCAATATGTAAAAATGTAAATATATAGATATATAAATATATAAACATATAAACATATAAATATATAAATACATAAACATATAAACATATAAACATGTAAATATGTAAAAATGTAAATATATAAATATATGACCACATAAATATATAAATATATAAACATATAAATATATAAACATATAAATATATAAATATGTAATTATATAAATATGTAAATATATAAACATATAAACATCTAAATATGTTAGATGTAAATATAACAATGATGATGTCACTGAACCTACTGCTGGCCACCCTGGGCCTCCTTGTTCAGGGTGAGACTCTTTTCTGAAAACGCAGGTTCTTCTGTTTGGATCTTTCTCCAAACTGGATTTGTCCCAATAATCCTTCTTCTCTTGTCCATGTTTTCCAGATGAATCAGGACAAATCATCCTGACTCAGTCTCCTGAATCTCAGTCTGTGGTTCCAGGACAGAGTGTCTCCATCACATGTAAAGCCAGTCGACTTATAGGTGATGATATTAACTGGTACCTTCAGAAACCTGGAGAAGCTGCTAAACTCCTGATTGTCGATGCTACAATTCATCACTCTGGAGTTTCAGATCGTTTCAGTGCAAGTTGGCCTGGATCTGGGACCGACTTCACTCTGAGCATCAGAGGAGTTCAGACCGAAGATACAGGAGTTTATTACTGTCAGCAGCATAACAGCATCCCGTTCACACAGCGATACCACGTCGTACAAAAACCTGCTCAGCTGAGGAGGAACTGATCTGAATGAACAGCTGCACAGATACTAAAACACAAAAACACATGAAGAAAAGACGCCTCATAATTATGTAGAATTCTCATTTCTTAATTGGTGCAATACTGCATTCAGTAACAGTCATAAAATGTTGGAAATAATCTATATAAACTGCTGTTTCTGGGATGCAGCATATGTCCATCTTTATGATAAACACACATAAAAGATTCAGACATGATGGATAAATAATAACAATCTCATGGAAACTGCTGATTTAATGAAAACTTTATTTTGAAAGCATCAACATTAAAAGAGCAGACAAGAGACAAAAAGATGAAGACAGCGTTTCATAGTGGAGACTGAGAGCAGTAACAGAGTAAAAAGTCCCAGTGAGTCAGGACTGGGAACACTGGTCTCTCCTCAGTGTCTCTGACAGTGGAGTCTGGGAGCCCTGGGTGGCCTCACAGGTGACAGAGCCCACCTTCCTCCACTGGTCTGCAGGGAGCCTACTTTGGAAAGTTTCACTTTCCTCTCTGAGATTAGTAACCATGGCAACAGGCAGGTTTCAGGACCGAAAAAAAGGGTTAAAAATCTTATTTAATTCCTCTAATTAATGAATTTAATCAGAAAATTTAAATTCTGAGTTTGAACATAAGTATTAATTTGAAAAATGTCAGGTTTTCATTGTTTTACAGTATCTTAAAATATTATGGTCTAAAACAGAGAAGATTAAAAAGTTATGCTTTAAAGTTACGTATTAAAACACCTGAATTCAAACCTACTTATTCAGCATGTTGGTTAAATCAAACAATATTATTTTAAGATCATTTGTGTGAAACATTTAAATCTCACATATGATAAATGCTACATCCAGTACTTGTGATGAAACTTCAGACGTTTAAATATTTTAATCAGACAAAATACTTTTGCAGAAAAATATCTGGATAAAGGAAATTTAAATCTCTTGAAATGTTGACATGTAAAAGATTTTAGTCTGTTTGAGGACAGAATGTGACACATCCAACAATCACTGCAAATACACTATATATCATTATAAAATGACACAATAAATGTAGAATTTATGGCATTGAAGGAGTCAAATACTCACAGTTAACATCCAGTCCGGTTCCTCCACCAAATGTGTACCACAGAGATACAAACACACAAAAACCTCTGACTGTAATCTCTGTGTCTGTCTGAGTGTTTCCACCTGTCTCTGATTGTCTCCTCCTCTCTGTGCCACCTGTTTGTCATTGTGTCGTTACTCTGTGTATTTAAGTCTGTTTGGTTCTGTGTCAGTTTGTCTGTTATTCCCTCCTACCTGTGATACCTTCCTGGCTCTGCCTCGCCCTGTTATTGCCCTGTTTTTGCACTGTTTTTGCCCTGTTTTTTCCCTCTTTTTGCCCTGTTTTTTCCCTGTTTTTTCCCTCTTTTTGCCCTCATTTGCCCTGTTATTGTCCTGTTTTTGCCCTGTTATTGTCCTGTTTTTCCCCTGATTTTGTCCTGATTTTGCTCTGATTTTGTCCTGATTTTGCCCTCTTTTTGCCCCGTTTTTGCCCTCTATTTGCCCTGTTTTTGCCCTGTTTTTGCCTTCTATTTGCCCTGTTTTTGCCCTGTTTTTGCCCTCTATTTGCCCTGTTTTTGCCCTGTTTTTGCCCTGATTTTGTTCTCTTTTTGCCCTGTTTTTGTTCTCTTTTTGCCCTGTTATTGTTCTCTTTTTGCCCTGTTTTTGTTCTCTTTTTGCCCTGTTTTGTTCTCTTTTTGCCCTGTTTTTGTTCTCTTTTTGCCCTGTTTTTGTTCTCTTTTTACCCTGTTTTTGTTCTCTTTTTTCCCTGTTTTTGTTGTCTTTTTGCCCTGTTTTTGTTGTCTTTTTGCCCTGTTTTTGTTGTCTTTTTGCCCTGTTTTTGTTGTCTTTTTGCCCTGTTTTTGTTCTCTTTTTGCCCTGTTTTTGTTGTCTTTTTGCCCTGTTTTTGTTGTCTTTTTGCCCTGGTTTTATTCTCTTTTTGCCCTGTTTTTGCTCTGTTTTTGCCCTGTTTTTGCCCTGTTTTTGTTCTCTTTTTGCCCTGTTTTTGTTCTCTTTTTGCCCTGTTTTTGTTCTCTTTTTGCCCTGTTTTTGTTCTCTTTTTGCCCTGTTTTTGCCCTGTTTTTGCCTTCTTTTTGCCCTGTTTTTGTTCTCTTTTTGACATGTTTTTGCCCTGTTTTGGTTCTCTTTTTGCCATGTTTTTACCCTGTTTTTGTTCTCTTTTTGCCATGTTTTTGCCCATTTTTTGTTCTCTTTTTGCCCTGTTTTTGCCCTGTTTTTGTTCCGTTTTTGCCCTGTTTTTGTTCTTTTTTTGTTCTTTTTTTTACATGTTTTTGCCCTGTTTTTGCCCTGTTTTTGCCCTGTTTTTGCCCTGATTTTGTTCTCTTTTTGCCCTGTTTTTGTTGTCTTTTTGCCCTGTTTTTGTTGTCTTTTTGCCCTGTTTTTGTTCTCTTTTTGCCCTGTTTTTGTTCTCTTTTTGCCCTGTTTTTGTTCTCTTTTTGCCCTGTTTTTGTTCTCTTTTTGCCCTGTTTTTGTTCTCTTTTTGCCCTGGTTTTATTCTCTTTTTGCCCTGTTTTTGCTCTGTTTTTGCCCTGTTTTTGCCCTGTTTTTGCCCTGTTTTTGTTCTCTTTTTGCCCTGTTTTTGTTCTCTTTTTGCCCTGTTTTTGCCCTGTTTTTGCCTTCTTTTTGCCCTGTTTTTGTTCTCTTTTTGACATGTTTTTGCCCTGTTTTGGTTCTCTTTTTGACATGTTTTTACCCTGTTTTTGTTCTCTTTTTGCCATGTTTTTGCCCATTTTTTGTTCTCTTTTTGCCCTGTTTTTGCCCTGTTTTTGTTCCGTTTTTGCCCTGTTTTTGCCCTGTTTTTGTTCTTTTTTTGACATGTTTTTGCCCTGTTTTTGCCCTGTTTTTGTTCTCTTCTTGCCATGTTTTTGCCCTGTTTTTGCCCTGTTTTTGTTCTCTTTTTGCCCTGTTTTTGCCCTGTGTTTGTTCTCTTTTTGCCATGTTTTTGCCCTGTTTTTGTTCTCTTCTTGCCCTGTTTTTGCCCTGTTTTTGTTCTCTTCTTGCCCTGTTTTTGTTCTCTTTTTGCCCTGTTTTTGCCCTGTTTTTGCCCTGTGTTTGCCCTGTTTCGTTAGTTTATGTTTTTAATGGACCTTACTTGACTTTTGGATTTATCTTTGGCTTTTTTCAGCTGGACTCTGTATTTTTTCTTGGACATTATTGGTATCTTTTGTTATGCTTCCTGCCTGCCTCTGCTCACCCTGACTTAGTTTATTAAAAGTATTTTTCGTTGACTTCAGCTTTTGTCTTGCTCCTGTTGTCTGCGTTTTGAACCGCACCTTAAACAGGTTGATGGTCGCTGCATTGGTTCAACCAATCAACGTACAGTTGTGTCACTACATTGTCAAGGTTCCTCTTGATTGACACAAGTGTTCCTGCTCTGAGATGGGAGCTTAAAAAAAAAAGTTCTAACAACTACAATAATCTCTAGTTCTTGCAGTTTGGGCACAATAACATATGAGGGGTTCCTTGAACTACGAAAAGGTTCCTTTAATCCAAAGGTGAAGCAAAAGTGAATAAATGTTGGCTGTGGGTGTTTATCTTCATTATTTGTCTTTGCAAGCTGATTTCGTTACAATAAATGTAATCAGTGGAAACCAAGAAGCCTGAAAACTGAAGACAAACTTGAAAATAAAAATGTCAAGCAGGAGTGAAAAGCACAGCAAGGAACTAAAAATGTCACTAACATGAACTTAATATTTAGAATGAAACATAGTGTATATGTTGGACCTACCTGTCAGCCTGTATGTCCCAGAATCCCTGTGATGAATTCACCTCAATGGAAAAGCATCAGGACAGCCAGGAGAAGGTTCATCAGCGTGTGTGAGAGAATGCTTGTGTATTCAGCGCTATGACATCTTATCCTGGTAATCCTATAAAGGCATTGGCAGCCATTGTCCTGGAAGGTAATAGATTACATATAATGGGATTAGAGTAAAGTGACTACAAGTTACAATAACTGACATAACACAGCAAATAGAAGAGGCAGATTGAACAACATGATTCCAACAGGTGTCACTAAATCTGCTGTTGTCATGTTTAAGGTTGCACTTCTACAATTCATGATAGGACATCAGGTGCAGCATTGTGGGAGGGGCTAACAGGCCTGGGCCCACCCCCCACTTGTACAAAAGACCCATCCTAAATGACTGGAAGAACATTTTTAATTACTAAAAGTCACGCCAACTTCACAACTTCTTTTCATTTCTAAAAAAGAAAAAAGACAACATTCATTAGGCTACCATCATATGTCAGGTCTGGACCAATCACAAAAGCCGTATGGTTGTTGCTGAGCAGCAGGGAAAACGAGACGCATACTGAATAACGAATTATTCACTTCTATCACTGTCTCTGAACTACTGTGTGGAAGAATGAGGTAACACCTACAAAAGCAATTTACAACCATTATACAAACATACGAACACAGTTCATACTGGTTTTTTTAAGTAATTGTTTTGGGCAGTTTTTGCCTTCATTTAGACAGAACAGCCGAAGATGTTGTGACAGGAAATGGGGAGAAAGAGTGAGGGGGGTAGACATGTGGCAAAGGGCTGTGAGCGGGAATTGAACCCATTACAGAGTCTACAGTTTTAAAACACATTCCTGTGCCTCTTTCTTTAAGCTGCCCACATAGGCCCCAGAGGTTTTATATGCAGTTGTGAAAAGTTCCCATTTAATTTTCCCAAAGTCGACGTTTGTGATATAAAACAGAAAAGAGGTAAATATTCACACTTGAGACTGAAGATAACTACTTTTTTTCACTTGGAAAATGACTTAAATTGTGATGATTGACTAATTGATTGATCAACTAATGGACACAAATATACAATGTTCTCCAAGTGTAGTAAGTATTATACTGGACAGAATATGCTTTATATTTTTTTGTCTTCCAAAATATTTTGATTCACATGAGTGATTTCTGCTTTGTAATCTTTCTGATCAATTGCTGATTAGATTCAAGGTAATAATCCTCGGTTCAGGTTGGGAATTATTGTTGCCATGACTTGTATATAATAAAGATAAAAACTAGTGATGTCAGAAATCACACAGTTTGATCATGTGTTCACCCTGTCCTCCTCACTAAGAAGAAGAATATGTGGCTTTGAGTTTTTAGCTTTGACAGTGTTGATTGGCTGTTTGAGCAAACAGGCAGCTTGAAATGAGAGAGAGGCAGAAAGACAAAGAGAGAGATGAGATGTTTGATGTAATGATTCATGTAAATAACTGAAAATTACATGAAAACATAAATGCATTTGCAAGCAAAACACATGGGAACATTTTTTTCTATATACATCTATCTATCTACAAAATTAAGAAAAATACTATATAACTAAATAATAAATAAAAATAAAATAATGAATAAATTTATTTTAAAAATATTTCTAAATTACCCTTAAAGGTTGGAGGACATTTTCTTTTAATTACACATTTCAACTATCAGAAATTAATTTCTAACATTTATTGGAGGATATATAAAACTATTTAAATTTTAAATGTTCCAAATGAAAATGATGAATTTCATAACATATTCCCTGGGTACAGTATAGAGGGTGAGATGAAGGGGGGTGAACTCACCTCGACTAAATCCTACAAACTCCACGTTTGATGCTTTTAAGCATTTTTAGCTGAAGCTTATTTTAATCTGCACAGTCAAATCAAAATAACAGCTGTAAGATGATATTTAGCTGGTATACCATGTTCACCATGTTAGTGTTAGCATTCAAACAGTCGCTAATTAACACTAAAGTAGAGGTGAAGCTGGTGGGAAGATCATAAACCAAAGTATTGGACAAAGTAAATGTCACCAAAAATGGACACAACCGAACTGAGGCCTGTGATTATGTTCTTTATTATTCTGGCATAAAGATGATTACATTATTACTGCACACAATAAAAGATGGCAGAGGGAGATCATTGTAGAGTGAGACTCCCAGTGAGTCAGGACTGGGAACACTGGTCTCTCCTCAGTGTCTCTGACAGTGGAGTCTGGGAGCCCTGGGTGGCCTCACAGGTGACAAAGCCCACCTTCCTCCACTGGTCTGCAGGGAGCCTCAGGGTGCTGCTCCAGCTGTAGTGGCCGTCCTTCTCCAGCACCCCGGGGCTCCTGCTCTCCTCCCAGCTGCTGCTGCTGCTGCTGCTGCTGCCGTCCACCTTCCAGGACAGACTCCAGCCTGAGGGGAAGCCCTTGTTGGCCACACACATGAGCGTGGCCTTCCCCTGCTGCAGCTCCTCGCTGGAGGGGGGCAGCACCGTCAGGGTGGGACTGACATCACCTAGGAGACACCAATCAGCTTAGAGGACAGGGAGCACACAGCTGTCAATCAACCATCAGACACTTGGACACCTTTTACTGTGTGAGAGTTGATTTTCTCCTTTAAGGACTTTCTGTCAGATGTCTTTCTGCTCCAGCAGTCACTCACTCACACATTGTTTCACTTCCTGTTACGAAGCCTCTCATGCATATCAGCACAGAGAGAATCATCCAACAGAAGGAGCTGAAAGATATCAAACTGCACTGGAAATAAAAACTTTATCATCTAAAGCATCAAAACCTGAACTATACATTAAAAGTATTTAGTGGACACAGACACAAAATACAGAAAATGAACTGATGACAATCAAATGATCCTCATGTGGATTTCAAATCATTACCAAACTGATCTAAAGATTATTAATCACTTAAAGAATTCATGAAACATTGAAGAGATTTCACTCATTTTATCATTTTTATCTTCACTGGGTTCAATTTCTAATCCTAATTAACAGTTTTCACGAGTTGGAAATTTAAAAATGAATCCAGTAAACATTTGTAGAACATGTTTTTACTTTCATATTTTCTCCTCATCAAATCGTTTGATTCAGTTTGACATGAAAGCGTAAAGAAATGTTTGGTGAAGCTGGTCTGAGTCAGCGTCCATGAGAAGAGCAGAAAGACAAGCAGAAATACTAAAAGGGTCAGAATTAAAAATAGATATATTTATCTGCCTCAAAGATCCAAACCCTGAATTTAAAACATGACTTTACACAATAGTCTTTAGTATTTGAGCAGAAACTTACGTCCAATATCCAGTCTGGTTCCTCCACCAAACGTGTACCACAGTGAAACAAACTCATGGAGCCGCCGTACAAAAACCTCTGACTGTAGAGAGACACGGCTCTCTGACTGTGACACAAACAAACTCAACAAAATTATTGTCAGCTGGTATGAAAAGTGACAAAAACTCCAGAATGTAGATTTTCATGTTTTATGTTTTTAAAGACTCGAATGAGAATGGAGACATTTTAAGTAAGTAAGTAAAAGTTTATTTATATAGCACCTTTCTGAACATAAGTCACAAAGTGATTTACATAAAGCGAGGGATCATAATTCACATCAACGCACAAAACCACAACTTAGTCCAAATGCAAACAAAGTGCATTATAATTACAAACAAGCATTCAGTACACAAAGTAATCAATCTATTTATAAAAGGCCACTTTTTTTTAACAGTCAACAGACTCAGCTGATCTGACAGGAGGGGGGAGGCTGTTCCAGAGTTTATGTGCTCAGGCAGCCAATGAGCAGTGACCTTTAGTCCTTAAATCGGTCCATGGTACAGTCAGGAGGTTCAGATTGGATGGTCTAAGGGGCCGGTCAGAGGTGTAGGGGGTCAGTAGCTCAGAGATGTAGACAGGAACTAAACCAGTGCCTTGTTGAAAGAATCTTAAAAATCTAAATAAATTGGGAGTAAATTGGGAGTAAATTGGGAGTAATATGAGATCTTCGGTTTCTCCCAGTTAAAAGTCTAGCTGCTGAATTCTGGACCAGCTGAAGTCTTGCCAGAGCGGAAGTAACTGGATTGAACCAGTTCATTGACAAGATGATCAAATTTCAAATAAGGGTTAAAAGTAACACCAAGATTTGTTGCGTATGGTTTTACAAGGGGGGCAAGTCGACCAAGGTATTTAAGAATATCATTTGTAGAATTTTCCGGACCAGTAATGAGTATCTCAGTTTTCTCAGAATTGACTTGTAAGGAGTTGAATGACATCCAATCCTTAGTAGCAGCAAAACCATTGTGTAAAATGACTAAGCTGCTGTAATTATCATGTTTAACAGATATGTATATATATAGCTGCATATCATCTGTGTAGCAATAGCATGCTATTCAACCAAAGCGTCTGATTATCTGGCCCTGGGGAAACATAGACAAGGAGAAAAGAATAGGACCAAGGACTGAACCCTGAGGCACCCCATATAGCAAGGGAGAGGGAGATGACACATGGTCGCTCATAGAAACAAAAACAAATGTGTATTTGACAAAATGAATGAACCAATCTAAGGCTTTTCCTCAGATACCAACACAACATAATCTGTAATATAAATTATTAACGTGTCAAAGGCAGCATTTATATCAAGTAAGACCAGGATGGAATGTTCTCCATTATCAGCCTGCAGAAGGATGTCATCAGTGACTCTTAACAGAGCAGTTTCTGTGCTGTGTTTTTGGAGAAAGAGACAATATGTGAAGAAGAATGAAGACAGACTCATATAAAGCAGCTGTTGTATGATTCCTAATCAATATTGTGATTAAGTGATTGATCCATTGATTAACAGCGTGATGAGAGCGATCCAAGCCTCTGTGGGAGTCAGTCAGAGCATTTCCATATGAGCCACTTTGCATCAGCAGCACCATGCTCCAGTGCTCTGGCAGAGGTTATAGTGGTGAGAGTTGAACACTGGATGACTGACAGCTGTCCTTCATGACAACAGGAGCCACAGAAATGCTCCTCATCAAAAACATGACTGTGACCTCCGTCCTCATCTGGACTCTCCTCTGCTGCTGCTTCACAGGTAAAGTCCAGAGAATCAAACTCCTCTCCTCCATCAACATCCGTCCCTCTGAAATGAAGCCCACTAAACCATGACGCTGCTTCATGTTTCTGTCTCTGTATCCTCAGAGTCCAGAGGCCAGGTCACAGTGACTCAGCCTGGAGCAGTGAGCTCTGCTCCGGGAGGCTCCGTCTCCATCTCCTGTAGGACCAGTCAGGATGTTTATACCTCGTCGAACTACCATTATTTACACTGGTACCAGCAGAGAGATGGAGAAGCTCCTAAACTGCTAATTTATCGAACTTCTTCTAGAGAATCAGGGATTCCAGGTCGTTTTACAGGCAGTGGATCAAACTCTGCCTTCACTCTGACCATCAGTGGAGTCCAGACTGAAGATGCAGCAGTTTACTACTGTCAGAGTTTTCACGTTATCAACAGTCAGTATGTGTTCACACAGTGAAAAACCACCGTACAAAAACCTCCGTCAGTCAGACTGAACAGAAACTGAAGTGACTGCTGCAGCTGGAAGCTACTGCAGAGACTGATACACTTCACTGAGAATGAACATGGACCAAAACAAGCTCAGTGACAAAAGATGATCTCTGTGGAAATCAAATTATTTTCTCCATCACAGCTTCTCAACATCCATTCACATCCCATAATAATCCCATGTTTTCATCTGATTGGCTAATAAATCCAGAGGAGCCAACCTGGAACTGTGAAGGAGAAAAGTCTTGGTCCTGACCTTTGACCTTAGCTTCATACGTCATCTACATCCAATCAAAAGAAATGATGAAGACAGATGATCAGAAACCTTCATGATCAAAGACAGACCAAACAAAACCTGAACATCCCTCAAATTTAACAAAATGTTTTTGTCATCATTTCAATCTGAATATGTAAGAACACGTTTTCCTCGTCCTCAGCTTCCCCTCATCCCTCATCACTTGTTAAAAAAGTCCACATTACAAACACCTCAACATGTCGAACCAGCAGTAATATTAATATCACTAATGATTGTAAAACACATCTTATTACCAAACTGGAGAGAAAGAACCAAAGTGTCCACAAATCACTGGACCTGTTTACTGCCAGGCTTGTCAACATCCTCTCCATGTAAATATGTAAATATGTAAATATGTAAATATGTAAAAATGTAAATATATAAATATGTAAATATATAAACATATAAACATGTAAATATGTTACATGTAAATATATAAACATATAAATATATAAACATATAAACATATAAATATATAAATATATAAATATATAAACATAGAAACATATAAACATGTAAATATGTTACATGTAAATATATAAACATATAAATATATATACATATAAATTTATAAATATATAAACATATAATTATATAAACATATAAATATATAAACATATAAATTTATAAATATATAAACATATAATTATATAAATATATAAATATATAAATATATAAACATATAAACATGTAAATATGTAAATATGTAAATATGTAAGTATGTTAATATGTAAAAATGTAAATATATAAATATGTAAATATATAAACATATAAACATGTAAATATGTTACATGTAAATATGTAAACATATAAATATATAAACATATAAACATATAAATATATAAATATATAAATATATAAACATAGAAACATATAAACATGTAAATATGTTACATGTAAATATATAAACATATAAATATATATACATATAAATTTATAAATATATAAACATATAATTATATAAACATATAAATATATAAACATATAAATTTATAAATATATAAACATATAATTATATAAATATATAAATATATAAACATATAAACATATAAACATGTAAATATGTAAATATGTAAGTATGTTAATATGTAAAAATGTAAATATATAAATGTGTAAATATATAAATATATAAATATGTAAATATATAAACATATAAACATGTAAATATGTCACATGTAAATATAACAATGATGATGTCACTGAACCTACTGCTGGCCACCCTGGGCCTCCTTGTTCAGGGTGAGACTCTTTTCTGAAAACGCAGGTTCTTCTGTTTGGATCTTTCTCCAAACTGGATTTGTCCCAATAATCCTTCTTCTCTTTTCCATGTTTTCCAGATGAATCAGGACAAATCATCCTGACTCAGTCTCCTGAATCTCAGTCTGTCGTTCCAGGACAGAGTGTCTCCATCACATGTAAAGCCAGTCGACTTATAGGTGATGATATTAACTGGTACCTTCAGAAACCTGGAGAAGCTGCTAAACTCCTGATTGTCGATACTACAATTCATCACTCTGGAGTTTCAGATCGTTTCAGTGCAAGTTGGCCTGGATCTGGGACCGACTTCACTCTGAGCATCAGAGGAGTTCAGACCGAAGATACAGGAGTTTATTACTGTCAGCAGCATAACAGCATCCCGTTCACACAGCGATACCACGTCGTACAAAAACCTGCTCAGCTGAGGAGGAACTGATCTGAATGAACAGCTGCACAGATACTAAAACACAAAAACACATGAAGAAAAGACGCCTCATAATTATGTAGAATTCTCATTTCTTAATTGGTGCAATACTGCATTCAGTAACAGTCATAAAATGTTGGAAATAATCTATATAAATGGCTACTGCTGTTTCTGGGATGCAGCATATGTCCATCTTTATGATAAACACACATAAAACATTCAGACATGATGGATAAATAATAACAATCTCATGGAAACTGATGATTTAATGAAAACTTTATTTTGAAAGCATCAACATTAAAACAAGCAGACAAGAGACAAAAAGATGAAGACAGCGTTTCATAGTGGAGACTGAGAGCAGTAACAGAGTAAAAAGTCCCAGTGAGTCAGGACTGGGAACACTGGTCTCTCCTCAGTGTCTCTGACAGTGGAGTCTGGGAGCCCTGGGTGGCCTCACAGGTGACAGAGCCCACCTTCCTCCACTGGTCTGCAGGGAGCCTACTTTGGAAAGTTTCACTTTCCTCTCTGAGATTAGTAACCATGGCAACAGGCAGGTTTCAGGACCGAAAAAAAGGGTTAAAAATCTTATTTAATTCCTCTAATTAATGATTTTAATCAGAAAATTTAAATTCTGAGTTTTAACATAAGTATTAATTTGAAAAATGTCAGGTTTTCATTGTTTTACAGTATCTTAAAATATTATGGTCTAAAACAGAGAAGATTAAAAAGTTATGCTTTAAAGTTACGTATTAAAACACCTGAATTCAAACCTACTTATTCAGCATGTTGGTTAAATCAAACAATATTATTTTAAGATCATTTGTGTGAAACATTTAAATCTCACATATGATAAATGCTACATCCAGTACTTGTGATGAAACTTCAGACGTTTAAATATTTTAATCAGACAAAATACTTTTGCAGAAAAATATCTGGATAAAGGAAATTTAAATCTCTTGAAATGTTGACATGTAAAAGATTTTAGTCTGTTTGAGGACAGAATGTGACACATCCAACAATCACTGCAAATACACTATATAGCATTATAAAGACAGACTCATATCAAACAGCTGTTGTATGATTCCTAATCAATACTGTGATTAAGTGATTGATCCATTGATTAACAGCGTGATGAGAGCGATCCAAGCCTCTGTGGGAGTCAGTCAGAGCATTTCCATATGAGCCACTTTGCATCAGCAGCACCATGCTCCAGTGCTCTGGCAGAGTTTATAGTGGTGAGAGTTGAACACTGGATGACTGACAGCTGTCCTTCATGACAACAGGAGCCACAGAAATGCTCCTCATCAAAAACATGACTGTGACCTCCGTCCTCATCTGGACTCTCCTCTGCTGCTGCTTCACAGGTAAAGTCCAGAGAATCAAACTCCTCTCCTCCATCAACATCCGTCCCTCTGAAATGAAGCCCACTAAACCATGACGCTGCTTCATGTTTCTGTCTCTGTATCCTCAGAGTCCAGAGGCCAGGTCACAGTGACTCAGCCTGGAGCAGTGAGCTCTGCTCCGGGAGGCTCCGTCTCCATCTCCTGTAGGACCAGTCAGGATGTTTATACCTGGTCCAACAACCAACTTTTACACTGGTACCAGCAGAGAGATGGAGAAGCTCCTAAACTGCTAATTTATCGAACTTCTTCTAGAGAATCAGGGATTCCAGGTCGTTTTACAGGCAGTGGATCAAACTCTGCCTTCACTCTGACCATCAGTGGAGTCCAGACTGAAGATGCAGCAGTTTACTACTGTCAGAGTTTTCACTATATCAACAGTCAGTATGTGTTCACACAGTGAAAAACCACCGTACAAAAACCTCCGTCAGTCAGACTGAACAGAAACTGAAGTGACTGCTGCAGCTGGAAGCTACTGCAGAGACTGATACACTTCACTGAGAATGAACATGGACCAAAACAAGCTCAGTGACAAAAGATGATCTCTGTGGAAATCAAATTATTTTCTCCATCACAGCTTCTCACCATCCATTCACATCCCATAATAATCCCATGTTTTCATCTGATTGGCTAATAAATCCAGAGGAGCCAACCTGGAACTGTGAAGGAGAAAAGTCTTGGTCCTGACCTTTGACCTTAGCTTCATACGTCATCTACATCCAATCAAAAGAAATGATGAAGACAGATGATCAGAAACCTTCATGATCAAAGACGGACCAAACAAAACCTGAACATCCCTCAAATTTAACAAAATGTTTTTGTCATCATTTCAATCTGAATATGTAAGAACACGTTTTCCTCGTCCTCAGCTTCCCCTCATCCCTCATCACTTGTTAAAAAAGTCCACATTACAAACACCTCAACATGTCGAACCAGCAGTAATATTAATATCACTAATGATTGTAAAACACATCTTATTACCAAACTGGAGAGAAAGAACCAAAGTGTCCACAAATCACTGGACCTGTTTACTGCCAGGCTTGTCAACATCCTCTCCATGTAAACATGTAAATATGTAAATATGTAAATATGTAAATATGTAAAAATGTAAATATATAAATATGTAAATATATAAACATATAAACATGTAAATATGTTACATGTAAATATATAAACATATAAATATATAAACATATAAACATATAAATATATAAATATATAAATATATAAACATAGAAACATATAAACATGTAAATATGTTACATGTAAATATATAAACATATAAATATATATACATATAAATTTATAAATATATAAACATATAATTATATAAACATATAAATATATAAACATATAAATTTATAAATATATAAACATATAATTATATAAATATATAAATATATAAATATATAAACATATAAACATGTAAATATGTAAATATGTAAGTATGTTAATATGTAAAAATGTAAATATATAAATGTGTAAATATATAAATATATAAATATGTAAATATATAAACATCTAAACATGTAAATATGTTACATGTAAATATAACAATGATGATGTCACTGAACCTACTGCTAGCCACCCTGGGCCTCCTTGTTCAGGGTGAGACTCTTTTCTGAAAACGCAGGTTCTTCTGTTTGGATCTTTCTCCAAACTGGATTTGTCCCAATAATCCTTCTTCTCTTTTCCATGTTTTCCAGATGAATCAGGACAAATCATCCTGACTCAGTCTCCTGAATCTCAGTCTGTCGTTCCAGGACAGAGTGTCTCCATCACATGTAAAGCCAGTCGACTTATAGGTGATGATATTAACTGGTACCTTCAGAAACCTGGAGAAGCTGCTAAACTCCTGATTGTCGATACTACAATTCATCACTCTGGAGTTTCAGATCGTTTCAGTGCAAGTTGGCCTGGATCTGGGACCGACTTCACTCTGAGCATCAGAGGAGTTCAGACCGAAGATACAGGAGTTTATTACTGTCAGCAGCATAACAGCATCCCGTTCACACAGCGATACCACGTCGTACAAAAACCTGCTCAGCTGAGGAGGAACTGATCTGAATGAACAGCTGCACAGATACTAAAACACAAAAACACATGAAGAAAAGACGCCTCATAATTATGTAGAATTCTCATTTCTTAATTGGTGCAATACTGCATTCAGTAACAGTCATAAAATGTTGGAAATAATCTATATAAATGGCTACTGCTGTTTCTGGGATGCAGCATATGTCCATCTTTATGATAAACACGCATAAAAGATTCAGACATGATGGATAAATAATAACAATCTCATGGAAACTGATGATTTAATGAAAACTTTATTTTGAAAGCATCAACATTAAAACAAGCAGACAAGAGACAAAAAGATGAAGACAGCGTTTCATAGTGGAGACTGAGAGCAGTAACAGAGTAAAAAGTCCCAGTGAGTCAGGACTGGGAACACTGGTCTCTCCTCAGTGTCTCTGACAGTGGAGTCTGGGAGCCCTGGGTGGCCTCACAGGTGACAGAGCCCACCTTCCTCCACTGGTCTGCAGGGAGCCTACTTTGGAAAGTTTCACTTTCCTCTCTGAGATTAGTAACCATGGCAACAGACAGGCATCACTGCTGAACCATGGCAACAGGCAGGTTTCAGGACCGAAAAAAAGATTAAAAATCTTATTTAGTTCCTCTAATTAATGCATTTAATCAGAAAATTTAAATTCTGAGTTTGAACATAAGTATTAATTTGAAAAATGTCAGGTTTTCATTGTTTTACAGTATCTTAAAATATTATGGTCTAAAACAGAGAAGATTAAAAAGTTATGCTTTAAAGTTACGTATTAAAACACCTGAATTCAAACCTACTTATTCAGCATGTTGGTTAAATCAAACAATATTATTTTAAGATCATTTGTGTGAAACATTTAAATCTCACATATGATAAATGCTACATCCAGTACTTGTGATGAAACTTCAGACGTTTAAATATTTTAATCAGACAAAATACTTTTGCAGCAAAATATCTGGATAAAGGAAATTTAAATCTCTTGAAATGTTGACATGTAAAAGATTTTAGTCTGTTTGAGGACAGAATGTGACACATCCAACAATCACTGCAAATACACTATATATCATTATAAAATGACACAATAAATGTAGAATTTATGGCATTGAAGGAGTCAAATACTCACAGTTAACATCCAGTCTGGTTCCTCCACCAAATGTGTACCACAGAGATACAAACACACAAAAACCTCTGACTGTAGACAGACACGGCTCTCTGGCTTTGACACAAACTAACTCAACAAAATGAGTCTCTGGTAGTAAAATATTGTCAGCTGGTATGAAAAGTGACAAAAAACACAATAGACAAAAACACCAGAATGTAGATTTTCATGTTTTATGTTCTTAAAGACTTGAATAAGAATGGAGACATTTTAAGAGACAATATGTGAAGAAGAATGAAGACAGACTCATATAAAGCAGCTGTTGTATGATTCCTAATCAATACTGTCATTAAGTGATTGATCCATTGATTAACAGCGTGATGAGAGCGATCCAAGCCTCTGTGGGAGTCAGTCAGAGCATTTCCATATGAGCCACTTTGCATCAGCAGCACCATGCTCCAGTGCTCTGGCAGAGTTTATAGTGGTGAGAGTTGAACACTGGATGACTGACAGCTGTCCTTCATGACAACAGGAGCCACAGAAATGCTCCTCATCAAAAACATGACTGTGACCTCCGTCCTCATCTGGACTCTCCTCTGCTGCTGCTTCACAGGTAAAGTCCAGAGAATCAAACTCCTCTCCTCCATCAACATCCGTCCCTCTGAAATGAAGCCCACTAAACCATGACGCTGCTTCATGTTTCTGTCTCTGTATCCTCAGAGTCCAGAGGCCAGGTCACAGTGACTCAGCCTGGAGCAGTGAGCTCTGCTCCGGGAGGCTCCGTCTCCATCTCCTGTAGGACCAGTCGGGCTGTTTACGGGAATAATCGTTTACACTGGTACCAGCAGAGAGATGGAGAAGCTCCTAAACTTATTATTAAGTATGTTAATCAGCGATTATCAGGGATTCCAGGTCGTTTTACAGGCAGTGGATCAAACTCTGCCTTCACTCTGACCATCAGTGGAGTCCAGACTGAAGATGCAGCAGTTTACTACTGTCAGAGTTATCACGACATCAACAGTCAGGTTGTGTTCACACAGTGAAAAACCACCGTACAAAAACCTCCGTCAGTCAGACTGAACAGAAACTGAAGTGACTGCTGCAGCTGGAAGCTACTGCAGAGACTGATACACTTCACTGAGAATGAACATGGACCAAAACAAGCTCAGTGACAAAAGATGATCTCTGTGGAAATCAAATTATTTTCTCCATCACAGCTTCTCACCATCCATTCACATCCCATAATAATCCCATGTTTTCATCTGATTGGCTAATAAATCCAGAGGAGCCAACCTGGAACTGTGAAGGAGAAAAGTCTTGGTCCTGACCTTTGACCTTAGCTTCATACGTCATCTACATCCAATCAAAAGAAATGATGAAGACAGATGATCAGAAACCTTCATGATCAAAGACGGACCAAACAAAACCTGAACATCCCTCAAATTTAACAAAATGTTTTTGTCATCATTTCAATCTGAATATGTAAGAACACGTTTTCCTCGTCCTCAGCTTCCCCTCATCCCTCATCACTTGTTAAAAAAGTCCACATTACAAACACCTCAACATGTCGAACCAGCAGTAATATTAATATCACTAATGATTGTAAAACACATCTTATTACCAAACTGGAGAGAAAGAACCAAAGTGTCCACAAATCACTGGACCTGTTTACTGGCAGGCTTGTCAACATCCTCTCCATGTAAATATGTGAATATGTAAATATGTAAATATGTAAATATGTGAATATGTGAATATATAAATATATAAATATATAAACATATAATCATATAAATATATAAACATATAAATATATAAATATATAAATATATAAACATATAATCATATAAATATATAAACATATAAATATATAAACATGTAAATATGTTACATGTAAATATATAAACATATAAATATATATACATATAAATTTATAAATATATAAACATATAATTATATAAACATATAAATATATAAACATATAAATTTATAAATATATAAACATATAATTATATAAATATATAAATATATAAATATATAAACATATAAACATGTAAATATGTAAGTATGTTAATATGTAAAAATGTAAATATATAAATATGTAAATATATAAACATATAAACATATAAACATATAAACATGTAAATATGTTACATGTAAATATAACAATGATGATGTCACTGAACCTACTGCTGGCCACCCTGGGCCTCCTTGTTCAGGGTGAGACTCTTTTCTGAAAACGCAGGTTCTTCTGTTTGGATCTTTCTCCAAACTGGATTTGTCCCAATAATCCTTCTTCTCTTTTCCATGTTTTCCAGATGAATCAGGACAAATCATCCTGACTCAGTCTCCTGAATCTCAGTCTGTCGTTCCAGGACAGAGTGTCTCCATCACATGTAAAGCCAGTCGACTTATAGGTGATGATATTAACTGGTACCTTCAGAAACCTGGAGAAGCTGCTAAACTCCTGATTGTCGATACTACAATTCATCACTCTGGAGTTTCAGATCGTTTCAGTGCAAGTTGGCCTGGATCTGGGACCGACTTCACTCTGAGCATCAGAGGAGTTCTGACCGAAGATACAGGAGTTTATTACTGTCAGCAGCATAACAGCATCCCGTTCACACAGCGATACCACGTCGTACAAAAACCTGCTCAGCTGAGGAGGAACTGATCTGAATGAACAGCTGCACAGATACTAAAACACAAAAACACATGAAGAAAAGACGCCTCATAATTATGTAGAATTCTCATTTCTTAATTGGTGCAATACTGCATTCAGTAACAGTCATAAAATGTTGGAAATAATCTATATAAATGGCTACTGCTGTTTCTGGGATGCAGCATATGTCCATCTTTATGATAAACACACATAAAACATTCAGACATGATGGATAAATAATAACAATCTCATGGAAACTGATGATTTAATGAAAACTTTATTTTGAAAGCATCAACATTAAAACAAGCAGACAAGAGACAAAAAGATGAGGACAGCGTTTCATAGTGGAGACTGAGAGCAGTAACAGAGTAAAAAGTCCCAGTGAGTCAGGACTGGGAACACTGGTCTCTCCTCAGTGTCTCTGACAGTGGAGTCTGGGAGCCCTGGGTGGCCTCACAGGTGACAGAGCCCACCTTCCTCCACTGGTCTGCAGGGAGCCTACTTTGGAAAGTTTCACTTTCCTCTCTGAGATTAGTAACCATGGCAACAGGCAGGTTTCAGGACCGAAAAAAAGGGTTAAAAATCTTATTTAATTCCTCTAATTAATGATTTTAATCAGAAAATTTAAATTCTGAGTTTTAACATAAGTATTAATTTGAAAAATGTCAGGTTTTCATTGTTTTACAGTATCTTAAAATATTATGGTCTAAAACAGAGAAGATTAAAAAGTTATGCTTTAAAGTTACGTATTAAAACACCTGAATTCAAACCTACTTATTCAGCATGTTGGTTAAATCAAACAATATTATTTTAAGATCATTTGTGTGAAACATTTAAATCTCACATATGATAAATGCTACATCCAGTACTTGTGATGAAACTTCAGACGTTTAAATATTTTAATCAGACAAAATACTTTTGCAGAAAAATATCTGGATAAAGGAAATTTAAATCTCTTGAAATGTTGACATGTAAAAGATTTTAGTCTGTTTGAGGACAGAATGTGACACATCCAACAATCACTGCAAATACACTATATAGCATTATAAAGACAGACTCATATCAAACAGCTGTTGTATGATTCCTAATCAATACTGTGATTAAGTGATTGATCCATTGATTAACAGCGTGATGAGAGCGATCCAAGCCTCTGTGGGAGTCAGTCAGAGCATTTCCATATGAGCCACTTTGCATCAGCAGCACCATGCTCCAGTGCTCTGGCAGAGTTTATAGTGGTGAGAGTTGAACACTGGATGACTGACAGCTGTCCTTCATGACAACAGGAGCCACAGAAATGCTCCTCATCAAAAACATGACTGTGACCTCCGTCCTCATCTGGACTCTCCTCTGCTGCTGCTTCACAGGTAAAGTCCAGAGAATCAAACTCCTCTCCTCCATCAACATCCGTCCCTCTGAAATGAAGCCCACTAAACCATGACGCTGCTTCATGTTTCTGTCTCTGTATCCTCAGAGTCCAGAGGCCAGGTCACAGTGACTCAGCCTGGAGCAGTGAGCTCTGCTCCGGGAGGCTCCGTCTCCATCTCCTGTAGGACCAGTCAGGATGTTGAGGGGAATAATTATTTACACTGGTACCAGCAGAGAGATGGAGAAGCTCCTAAACTTATTATTCAGTTTGTTAATCAGCGATTATCAGGGATTCCAGGTCGTTTTACAGGCAGTGGATCAAACTCTGCCTTCACTCTGACCATCAGTGGAGTCCAGACTGAAGATGCAGCAGTTTACTACTGTCAGAGTGTTCATTATATCAACAGTCAGTATGTGTTCACACAGTGAAAAACCACCGTACAAAAACCTCCGTCAGTCAGACTGAACAGAAACTGAAGTGACTGCTGCAGCTGGAAGCTACTGCAGAGACTGATACACTTCACTGAGAATGAACATGGACCAAAACAAGCTCAGTGACAAAAGATGATCTCTGTGGAAATCAAATTATTTTCTCCATCACAGCTTCTCACCATCCATTCACATCCCATAATAATCCCATGTTTTCATCTGATTGGCTAATAAATCCAGAGGAGCCAACCTGGAACTGTGAAGGAGAAAAGTCTTGGTCCTGACCTTTGACCTTAGCTTCATACGTCATCTACATCCAATCAAAAGAAATGATGAAGACAGATGATCAGAAACCTTCATGATCAAAGACGGACCAAACAAAACCTGAACATCCCTCAAATTTAACAAAATGTTTTTGTCATCATTTCAATCTGAATATGTAAGAACACGTTTTCCTCGTCCTCAGCTTCCCCTCATCCCTCATCACTTGTTAAAAAAGTCCACATTACAAACACCTCAACATGTCGAACCAGCAGTAATATTAATATCACTAATGATTGTAAAACACATCTTATTACCAAACTGGAGAGAAAGAACCAAAGTGTCCACAAATCACTGGACCTGTTTACTGCCAGGCTTGTCAACATCCTCTCCATGTAAACATGTTAATATATAAGTATATAAATATATAAATATATAAACATATAAATACATACATATATAAACATATAAACATGTAAACATATAAATATGTAAATATGTGAATATGTAAATATGTTAATATGTAAATATGTTAATATGTAAATATGTTAATATGTAAAAACCTAAATATATAAATATGTAAATATATAAACATATAAATACATGAACATATAAACATATAAACATGTAAATATGTTACATGTAAATATATAAACATATAATTATATAAACATATAAATACATAAACATATAAATTTATGAATATATAAACATATAATTATATAAATATATAAATATATAAATATATAAACATGTAAACATGTAAATATGTAAATATGTATGTTTGTTAATATGTAAAAATGTAAATATGTAAATATGTAAATATATAAATATATAAATATATAAATATGTAAATATATAAACATATAAACATGTAAGTATGTTAATATGTAAAAATGTAAATATATAAATAAATAAATATATAAATATATAAATATGTAAATATATAAATATATAAATACATAAATGTATAAACATATAAATATATAAACATATAAATACATAAACATGTAAATATGTAAAAATGTAAATATATAAATATATAAATATATAAACATATAAATATATAAACATATAAATACATAAACATATAAACATATAAACATATAAACATGTAAATATGTAAAAATGTAAATATATAAATATATGACCATATAAATATATAAATATATAAACATATAAATATATAAAAATAAATATATAAATATGTAAATATATAAATATATAAATATGCAAATATATAAACATATAAACACATAAACATGCAAATATATAAATATGCAAACATGTAAGTATGTAAGTATGTTAATATGTAAAAATGTAAATATATAAACATATAAACATATAAATATATAAACATATAAATATATAAACATATAAACATGTAAATATGTTCCATGTAAGTATAACAATGATGATGTCATTGAACCTACTGCTGGCCACCCTGGGCCTCCTTGTTCAGGTTGAGACTCTTTTCTGAAAACGCAGGTTCTTCTGTTTGGATCTTTCTCCAAACTGGATTTGTCCCAATAATCCTTCTTCTCTTTTCCATGTTTTCCAGATGAATCAGGACAAATCATCCTGACTCAGTCTCCTGAATCTCAGTCTGTCGTTCCAGGACAGAGTGTCTCCATCACATGTAAAGCCAGTCGACTTATAGGTGATGATATTAACTGGTACCTTCAGAAACCTGGAGAAGCTGCTAAACTCCTGATTGTCGATACTACAATTCATCACTCTGGAGTTTCAGATCGTTTCAGTGCAAGTTGGCCTGGATCTGGGACCGACTTCACTCTGAGCATCAGAGGAGTTCAGACCGAAGATACAGGAGTTTATTACTGTCAGCAGCATAACAGCATCCCGTTCACACAGCGATACCACGTCGTACAAAAACCTGCTCAGCTGAGGAGGAACTGATCTGAATGAGCAGCTGCACAGATACTAAAACACAAAAACACATGAAGAAAAGACGCCTCATAATTATGTAGAATTCTCATTTCTTAACTGGTGCAATACTGCATTCAGTAACAGTCATAAAATGTTGGAAATAATCTATATAAATGGCTACTGCTGTTTCTGGGATGCAGCATATGTCCATCTTTATGATAAACACACATAAAAGATTCAGACATGATGGATAAATAATAACAATCTCATGGAAACTGCTGATTTAATGAAAACTTTATTTTGAAAGCATCAACATTAAAACAAGCAGACAAGAGACAAAAAGATGAGGACAGCGTTTCATAGTGGAGACTGAGAGCAGTAACAGAGTAAAAAGTCCCAGTGAGTCAGGACTGGGAACACTGGTCTCTCCTCAGTGTCTCTGACAGTGGAGTCTGGGAGCCCTGGGTGGCCTCACAGGTGACAGAGCCCACCTTCCTCCACTGGTCTGCAGGGAGCCTACTTTGGAAAGTTTCACTTTCCTCTCTGAGATTAGTAACCATGGCAAACGACAGGCATCACTGGTGAACCATGGCAACAGGCAGGTTTCAGGACCGAAAAAAAGGTTAAAAATCTTATTTAATTCCTCTAATTAATGATTTTAATCAGAAAATTTAAATTCTGAGTTTTAACATAAGTATTAATTTAAAAAATGTCAGGTTTTCATTGTTTTACAGTATCTTAAAATATTATGGTCTAAAACAGAGAAGATTAAAAAGTTATGCTTTAAAGTTACGTATTAAAACACCTGAATTCAAACCTACTTATTCAGCATGTTGGTTAAATCAAACAATATTATTTTAAGATCATTTGTGTGAAACATTTAAATCTCACATATGATAAATGCTACATCCAGTACTTGTGATGAAACTTCAGACGTTTAAATATTTTAATCAGACAAAATACTTTTGCAGAAAAATATCTGGATAAAGGAAATTTAAATCTCTTGAAATGTTGACATGTAAAAGATTTTAGTCTGTTTGAGGACAGAATGTGACACATCCAACAATCACTGCAAATACACTATATAGCATTATAAAGACAGACTCATATAAAACAGCTGTTGTATGATTCCTAATCAATACTGTGATTAAGTGATTGATCCATTGATTAACAGAGTGATGAGAGCGATCCAAGCCTCTGTGGGAGTCAGTCAGAGCATTTCCATATGAGCCACTTTGCATCAGCAGCACCATGCTCCAGTGCTCTGGCAGAGTTTATAGTGGTGAGAGTTGAACACTGGATGACTGACAGCTGTCCTTCATGACAACAGGAGCCACAGAAATGCTCCTCATCAAAAACATGACTGTGACCTCCGTCCTCATCTGGACTCTCCTCTGCTGCTGCTTCACAGGTAAAGTCCAGAGAATCAAACTCCTCTCCTCCATCAACATCCGTCCCTCTGAAATGAAGCCCACTAAACCATGACGCTGCTTCATGTTTCTGTCTCTGTATCCTCAGAGTCCAGAGGCCAGGTCACAGTGACTCAGCCTGGAGCAGTGAGCTCTGCTCCGGGAGGCTCCGTCTCCATCTCCTGTAGGACCAGTCGGGATGTTTATACCTGGTCCAACTACCAATATTTACACTGGTACCAGCAGAGAGATGGAGAAGCTCCTAAACTTATTATTGAGTTTGTTAATCAGCGATTATCAGGGATTCCAGGTCGTTTTACAGGCAGTGGATCAAACTCTGCCTTCACTCTGACCATCAGTGGAGTCCAGACTGAAGATGCAGCAGTTTACTACTGTCAGAGTTTTCACGTTATCAACAGTCAGTATGTGTTCACACAGTGAAAAACCACCGTACAAAAACCTCCGTCAGTCAGACTGAACAGAAACTGAAGTGACTGCTGCAGCTGGAAGCTACTGCAGAGACTGATACACTTCACTGAGAATGAACATGGACCAAAACAAGCTCAGTGACAAAAGATGATCTCTGTGGAAATCAAATTATTTTCTCCATCACAGCTTCTCACCATCCATTCACATCCCATAATAATCCCATGTTTTCATCTGATTGGCTAATAAATCCAGAGGAGCCAACCTGGAACTGTGAAGGAGAAAAGTCTTGGTCCTGACCTTTGACCTTAGCTTCATACGTCATCTACATCCAATCAAAAGAAATGATGAAGACAGATGATCAGAAACCTTCATGATCAAAGACGGACCAAACAAAACCTGAACATCCCTCAAATTTAACAAAATGTTTTTGTCATCATTTCAATCTGAATATGTAAGAACACGTTTTCCTCGTCCTCAGCTTCCCCTCATCCCTCATCACTTGTTAAAAAAGTCCACATTACAAACACCTCAACATGTCGAACCAGCAGTAATATTAATATCACTAATGATTGTAAAACACATCTTATTACCAAACTGGAGAGAAAGAACCAAAGTGTCCACAAATCACTGGACCTGTTTACTGCCAGGCTTGTCAACATCCTCTCCATGTAAATATGTGAATATATAAATATATAAATGTTATGTCAGGGAAACTTGTCAGGAAACAATTTCCTAAAACATATTAATAAAGAACGCAGTAAGGAAACACAGTACACACTTGATATCTTTTTACTTTAGTTCTTGCAGTTTGGGCACAATAACATATGAGGGGTTCCTTGAACTATGAAAAGGTTCCTTCAATCCAAAGGTGAAGCAAAAGTGAATAAATGTTGGCTGTGGGTGTTTATCTTCATTATTTGTCTTTGCAAGCTGATTTCGTTACAATAAATGTAATCAGTGGAAACCAAGAAGCCTGAAAACTGAAGACAAACTTGAAAATAAAAATGTCAAGTAGGAGTGAAAAGCACAGCAAGGAACTAAAAATGTCACTAACATGAACTTAATATTTAGAATGAAACATAGTGTATATGTTGGACCTACCTGTCAGCCTGTATGTCCCAGAATCCCTGTGATGAATTCACCTCAATGGAAAAGCATCAGGACAGCCAGGAGAAGGTTCATCAGCGTGTGTGAGAGAATGCTTGTG
Source organism: Chaunax sp. Z400 (assembly GCA_037577475.1). NCBI lineage: Eukaryota > Metazoa > Chordata > Actinopteri > Lophiiformes > Chaunacidae > Chaunax > Chaunax sp. Z400. The sequence goes on from CM075200.1 coordinate 24,184,665, forward strand.
TATTCAGCGCTATGACATCTTATCCTGGTAATCCTATAAAGGGATTGGCAGCCATTGTCCTGGAAGGTAATAGATTACATATATTGGGATTAGAGTAATGTGACTACAAGTTACAATAACTGACATAACACAGCAAATAGAAGAGGCAGATTGAACAACATGATTCTAACAGGTGTCACTAAATCTGCTGTTGTCATGTTTAAGGTTGCACTTCTACAATTCATGATAGGACATCAGGTGCAGCATTGTGGGAGGGGCTAACAGGCCTGGGCCCACCCCCCACTTGTACAAAAGACCCATCCTAAATGACTGGAAGAACATTTTTAATTACTAAAAGTCACGCCAACTTCACAACTTCTTTTCATTTCTAAAAAAGAAAAAAGACAACATTCATTAGGCTACCATCATATGTCAGGTCTGGACCAATCACAAAAGCCGTATGGTTGTTGCTGAGCAGCAGGGAAAACGAGATGCATACTGAATAACGAATTATTCACTTCTATCACTGTCTCTGAACTACTGTGTGGAAGAATGAGGTAACACCTACAAAAGCAATTTACAACCATTATACAAACATACGAACACAGTTCATACTGGTTTTTTTAAGTAATTGTTTTTGGCAGTTTTTGCCTTCATTTAGACAGAACAGCCGAAGATGTTGTGACAGGAAATGGGGAGAAAGAGTGAGGGGGGTAGACATGTGGCAAAGGGCTGTGAGCGGGAATTGAACCCATTACAGAGTCTACAGTTTTAAAACACATTCCTGTGCCTCTTTCTTTAAGCTGCCCACATAGGCCCCAGAGGTTTTATATGCAGTTGTGAAAAGTTCCCATTTAATTTTCCCAAAGTCAACGTTGCTGATATAAAACAGAAAAGAGGTAAATATTCACACTTGAGACTGAAGATAACTACTTTTTTTTACACTTGGAAAATGACTTTAATTTTGATGATTGACGAATTGATTGATCAGCTAATGGACACAAATATACAATGTTCTCCAAGTGTAGTCAGTATTATACTGGACAGAATATGCTTTATATTTCTGGAACAGCATTTTTTGTCTTCCAAAATATTTTGATTCACATGAGTGATTTCTGCTTTGTAATCTTTCTGATCAATTGCTGATTAGATTCAAGGTAATAATCCTCGGTTCAGGTTGGGAATTATTGTTGCCATGACTTGTATATAATAAAGATAAAAACTAGTGATGTCAGAAATCACACAGTTTGATCATGTGTTCACCCTGTCCTCCTCACTAAGAAGAAGAATATGTGGCTTTGAGTTTTTAGCTTTGACAGTGTTGATTGGCTGTTTGAGCAAACAGGCAGCTTGAAATGAGAGAGAGGCAGAAAGACAAAGAGAGAGATGAGATGTTTGATGTAATGATTCATGTAAATAACTGAAAATTACATGAAAACATAAATGCATTTGCAAGCAAAACACATGGGAACATTTTTTTCTATATATATCTATCTATCTACAAAATTAAGAAAAATACTATATAACTAAATAATAAATAAAAATAAAATAAAAAATACATTTATTTTAAAAATATTTCTAAATTACCCTTAAAGGTTGGAGGACATTTTCTTTTATTTACACATTTCAACTATCAGAAATTAATTTCTAACATTTATTGGACGATATATAAAACTATTTAAATTTTAAATGTTCCAAATGAAAATGATGAATTTCATAACATATTCCCTGGGTACAGTATAGAGGGTGAGATGAAGGGGGGTCAACTCACCTCGACTAAATCCTACAAACTCCACGTTTGATGCTTTTAAGCATTTTTAGCTGAAGCTTATTTTAATCTGCACAGTCAAATCAAAATAACAGCTGTAAGATGATATTTAGCTGGTATACCATGTTCACCATGTTAGTGTTAGCATTCAAACAGTCGCTAATTAACACTAAAGTAGAGGTGAAGCTGGTGGGAAGATCATAAACCAAAGTATTGGACAAAGTAAATGTCACCAAAAATGGACACAACCGAACTGAGGCCTGTGATTATGTTCTTTATTATTCTGGCATAAAGATGATTACATTATTACTGCACACAATAACAGATGGCAGAGGGAGATCATTGTAGAGTGAGACTCCCAGTGAGTCAGGACTGGGAACACTGGTCTCTCCTCAGTGTCTCTGACAGTGGAGTCTGGGAGCCCTGGGTGGCCTCACAGGTGACAAAGCCCACCTTCCTCCACTGGTCTGCAGGGAGCCTCAGGGTGCTGCTCCAGCTGTAGTGGCCGTCCTTCTCCAGCACCCCGGGGCTCCTGCTCTCCTCCCAGCTGCTGCTGCTGCTGCTGCTGCTGCCGTCCACCTTCCAGGACAGACTCCAGCCTGAGGGGAAGCCCTTGTTGGCCACACACATGAGCGTGGCCTTCCCCTGCTGCAGCTCCTCGCTGGAGGGGGGCAGCACCGTCAGGGTGGGACTGACATCACCTAGGAGACACCAATCAGCTTAGAGGACAGGGAGCACACAGCTGTCAATCAACCATCAGACACTTGGACACCTTTTACTGTGTGAGAGTTGATTTTCTCCTTTAAGGACTTTCTGTCAGATGTGTTTCTGCTCCAGCAGTCAGTCACTCACACATTGTTTCACTTCCTGTTACGAAGCCTCTCATGCATATCAGCACAGAGAGAATCATCCAACAGAAGGAGCGGAAAGATATCAAACTGCACTGGAAATAAAAACTTTATCATCTAAAGCATCAAAACCTGAACTATACATTAAAAGTATTTAGTGGACACAGACACAAAATACAGAAAATGAACTGATGACAATCAAATGATCCTCATGTGGATTTCAAATCATTACCAAACTGATCTAAAGATTATTAATCACTTAAAGAATTCATGAAACATTGAAGAGATTTCACTCATTTTATCATTTTTATCTTCACTGGGTTCAATTTCTAATCCTAATTAACAGTTTTCACGAGTTGGAAATTTAAAAATGAATCCAGTAAACATTTGTAGAACATGTTTTTACTTTCATATTTTCTCCTCATCAAATCGTTTGATTAAGTTTGACATGAAAGCGTAAAGAAATGTTTGGTGAAGCTGGTCTGAGTCAGCGTCCATGAGAAGAGCAGAAAGACAAGCAGAAATACTAAAAGGGTCAGAATTAAAAATAGATATATTTATCTGCCTCAAAGATCCAAACCCTGAATTTAAAACATGACTTTACACAATAGTCTTCAGTATTTGAGCAGAAACTTACGTCCAATATCCAGTCTGGTTCCTCCACCAAACGTGTACCACAGTGAAACAAACTCATGGAGCCGCCGTACAAAAACCTCTGACTGTAGAGAGACACGGCTCTCTGACTGTGACACAAACAAACTCAACAAAATTATTGTCAGCTGGTATGAAAAGTGACAAAAACTCCAGAATGTAGATTTTCATGTTTTATGTTTTTAAAGACTCGAATGAGAATGGAGACATTTTAAGTAAGTAAGTAAAAGTTTATTTATATAGCACCTTTCTGAACATAAGTCACAAAGTGATTTACATAAAGCGAGGGATCATAATTCACATCAACGCACAAAACCACAACTTAGTCCAAATGCAAACAAAGTGCATTATAATTACAAACAAGCATTCAGTACACAAAGTAATCAATCTATTTATAAAAGGCCACTTTTTTTTAACAGTCAACAGACTCAGCTGATCTGACAGGAGGGGGGAGGCTGTTCCAGAGTTTATGTGCTCAGGCAGCCAATGAGCAGTGACCTTTAGTCCTTAAATCGGTCCATGGTACAGTCAGGAGGTTCAGATTGGATGGTCTAAGGGGCCGGTCAGAGGTGTAGGGGGTCAGTAGCTCAGAGATGTAGACAGGAACTAAACCAGTGCCTTGTTGAAAGAATCTTAAAAATCTAAATAAATTGGGAGTAAATTGGGAGTAAATTGGGAGTAATATGAGATCTTCGGTTTCTCCCAGTTAAAAGTCTAGCTGCTGAATTCTGGACCAGCTGAAGTCTTGCCAGAGCGGAAGTAACTGGATTGAACCAGTTCATTGACAAGATGATCAAATTTCAAATAAGGGTTAAAAGTAACACCAAGATTTGTTGTGTATGGTTTTACAAGGGGGGCAAGTCGACCAAGGTATTTAAGAATATCATTTGTAGAATTTTCCGGACCAGTAATGAGTATCTCAGTTTTCTCAGAATTGACTTGTAAGGAGTTGAATGACATCCAATCCTTAGTAGCAGCAAAACCATTGTGTAAAATGACTAAGCTGCTGTAATTATCATGTTTAACAGATATGTATATATATAGCTGCATATCATCTGTGTAGCAATAGTATGCTATTCAACCAAAGCGTCTGATTATCTGGCCCTGGGGAAACATAGACAAGGAGAAAAGAATAGGACCAAGGACTGAACCCTGAGGCACCCCATATAGCAAGGGAGAGGGAGATGACACATGGTCGCTCATAGAAACAAAAACAAATGTGTATTTGACAAAATGAATGAACCAATCTAAGGCTTTTCCTCAGATACCAACACAACATAATCTGTAATATAAATTATTAACGTGTCAAAGGCAGCATTTATATCAAGTAAGACCAGGATGGAATGTTCTCCATTATCAGCCTGCAGAAGGATGTCATCAGTGACTCTTAACAGAGCAGTTTCTGTGCTGTGTTTTTGGAGAAAGAGACAATATGTGAAGAAGAATGAAGACAGACTCATATAAAGCAGCTGTTGTATGATTCCTAATCAATACTGTGATTAAGTGATTGATCCATTGATTAACAGCGTGATGAGAGCGATCCAAGCCTCTGTGGGAGTCAGTCAGAGCATTTCCATATGAGCCACTTTGCATCAGCAGCACCATGCTCCAGTGCTCTGGCAGAGTTTATAGTGGTGAGAGTTGAACACTGGATGACTGACAGCTGTCCTTCATGACAACAGGAGCCACAGAAATGCTCCTCATCAAAAACATGACTGTGACCTCCGTCCTCATCTGGACTCTCCTCTGCTGCTGCTTCACAGGTAAAGTCCAGAGAATCAAACTCCTCTCCTCCATCAACATCCGTCCCTCTGAAATGAAGCCCACTAAACCATGACGCTGCTTCATGTTTCTGTCTCTGTATCCTCAGAGTCCAGAGGCCAGGTCACAGTGACTCAGCCTGGAGCAGTGAGCTCTGCTCCGGGAGGCTCCGTCTCCATCTCCTGTAGGACCAGTCAGGATGTTTTGGGGAATAGTTATTTAAACTGGTACCAGCAGAGAGATGGAGAAGCTCCTAAACTGCTAATTTATCTAACTTCTTCTAGAGAATCAGGGATTCCAGGTCGTTTTACAGGCAGTGGATCAAACTCTGCCTTCACTCTGACCATCAGTGGAGTCCAGACTGAAGATGCAGCAGTTTACTACTGTCAGAGTGTTCATTATATCAACAGTCAGTATGTGTTCACACAGTGAAAAACCACCGTACAAAAACCTCCGTCAGTCAGACTGAACAGAAACTGAAGTGACTGCTGCAGCTGGAAGCTACTGCAGAGACTGATACACTTCACTGAGAATGAACATGGACCAAAACAAGCTCAGTGACAAAAGATGATCTCTGTGGAAATCAAATTATTTTCTCCATCACAGCTTCTCACCATCCATTCACATCCCATAATAATCCCATGTTTTCATCTGATTGGCTAATAAATCCAGAGGAGCCAACCTGGAACTGTGAAGGAGAAAAGTCTTGGTCCTGACCTTTGACCTTAGCTTCATACGTCATCTACATCCAATCAAAAGAAATGATGAAGACAGATGATCAGAAACCTTCATGATCAAAGACGGACCAAACAAAACCTGAACATCCCTCAAATTTAACAAAATGTTTTTGTCATCATTTCAATCTGAATATGTAAGAACACGTTTTCCTCGTCCTCAGCTTCCCCTCATCCCTCATCACTTGTTAAAAAAGTCCACATTACAAACACCTCAACATGTCGAACCAGCAGTAATATTAATATCACTAATGATTGTAAAACACATCTTATTACCAAACTGGAGAGAAAGAACCAAAGTGTCCACAAATCACTGGACCTGTTTACTGCCAGGCTTGTCAACATCCTCTCCATGTAAATATGTAAATATGTGGATATGTAAATATGTAAATATGTAATTATTTAAATATGTAAATATGTAAATATATAAATATATAAACATATAAATATATAAACATATAAATATATAAACATATAAATATATAAACATATAAATATAGAAACACATAAACATATAAACATGTAAATATGTTACATGTAAATATGTAAAAATATAAATATGTAAATATATAAATATGCAAATATGTTAATATGTAAATATGTAAATATATAAATATGCAAATATGTACATATGTAAATATATAAATATGTAAATATGTGAATATATATGTAAATCTGTAAAAATGAAAATATATAAATATATAAACATATAAATATATGAACATATAAACATGTAAATATGTTAACATGTAAAAATGTAAATATGTTAATATGTAAAAATGTAGATATATAAATATATAAATATGTAAATATATAAACATATAAACATGTAAATATGTTACATGTAAATATAACAATGATGATGTCACTGAACCTACTGCTGGCCACCCTGGGCCTCCTTGTTCAGGGTGAGACTCTTTTCTGAAAACGCAGGTTCTTCTGTTTGGATCTTTCTCCAAACTGGATTTGTCCCAATAATCCTTCTTCTCTTTTCCATGTTTTCCAGATGAATCAGGACAAATCATCCTGACTCAGTCTCCTGAATCTCAGTCTGTCGTTCCAGGACAGAGTGTCTCCATCACATGTAAAGCCAGTCGACTTATAGGTGATGATATTAACTGGTACCTTCAGAAACCTGGAGAAGCTGCTAAACTCCTGATTGTCGATACTACAATTCATCACTCTGGAGTTTCAGATCGTTTCAGTGCAAGTTGGCCTGGATCTGGGACCGACTTCACTCTGAGCATCAGAGGAGTTCAGACCGAAGATACAGGAGTTTATTACTGTCAGCAGCATAACAGCATCCCGTTCACACAGCGATACCACGTCGTACAAAAACCTGCTCAGCTGAGGAGGAACTGATCTGAATGAGCAGCTGCACAGATACTAAAACACAAAAACACATGAAGAAAAGACGCCTCATAATTATGTAGAATTCTCATTTCTTAATTGGTGCAATACTGCATTCAGTAACAGTCATAAAATGTTGGAAATAATCTATATAAATGGCTACTGCTGTTTCTGGGATGCAGCATATGTCCATCTTTATGATAAACACACATAAAAGATTCAGACATGATGGATAAATAATAACAATCTCATGGAAACTGCTGATTTAATGAAAACTTTATTTTGAAAGCATCAACATTAAAGAGCAGACAAGAGACAAAAAGATGAAGACAGCGTTTCATAGTGGAGACTGAGAGCAGTAACAGAGTAAAAAGTCCCAGTGAGTCAGGACTGGGAACACTGGTCTCTCCTCAGTGTCTCTGACAGTGGAGTCTGGGAGCCCTGGGTGGCCTCACAGGTGACAGAGCCCACCTTCCTCCACTGGTCTGCAGGGAGCCTACTTTGGAAAGTTTCACTTTCCTCTCTGAGATTAGTAACCATGGCAACAGGCAGGTTTCAGGACCGAAAAAAGGATTAAAAATCTTATTTAATTCCTCTAATTAATGATTTTAATCAGAAAATTTAAATTCTGAGTTTGAACATAAGTATTAATTTGAAAAATGTCAGGTTTTCATTGTTTTACAGTATCTTAAAATATTATGGTCTAAAACAGAGAAGATTAAAAAGTTATGCTTTAAAGTTACGTATTAAAACACCTGAATTCAAACCTACTTATTCAGCATGTTGGTTAAATCAAACAATATTATTTTAAGATCATTTGTGTGAAACATTTAAATCTCACATATGATAAATGCTACATCCAGTACTTGTGATGAAACTTCAGACGTTTAAATATTTTAATCAGACAAAATACTTTTGCAGAAAAATATCTGGATAAAGGAAATTTAAATCTCTTGAAATGTTGACATGTAAAAGATTTTAGTCTGTTTGAGGACAGAATGTGACACATCCAACAATCACTGCAAATACACTATATAGCATTATAAAATGACACAATTAATGTAGAATTTATGGCATTGAAGGAGTCAAATACTCACAGTTAACATCCAGTCTGGTTCCTCCACCAAATGTGTACCACAGAGATACAAACACACAAAAACCTCTGACTGTAATCTCTGTGTCTGTCTGAGTGTTTCCACCTGTCTCTGATTGTCTCCTCCTCTCTGTGCCACCTGTTTGTCATTGTGTCGTTACTCTGTGTATTTAAGTCTGTTTGGTTCTGTGTCAGTTTGTCTGTTATTCCCACCTACCTGTGATACCTTCCTGGCTCTGCCTCGCCCTGTTATTGCCCTGTTATTGCCCTGTTTTTGCCCTGTTTTTTCCCTCTTTTTGCCCTGTTTTTTCCCTCTTTTTTCCCTCTTTTTGCCCTCATTTGCCCTGTTATTGTCCTGTTTTTACCCTGTTATTGTCCTGTTTTTCCCCTGATTTTGTCCTGATTTTGCTCTGATTTTGTCCTGATTTTGCCCTCTTTTTGCCTGGATTTTGCCTTCTATTTGCCCTGTTTTTGCCTTCTATTTGCCCTGTTTTTGCCCTGTTTTTGCCCTGATTTTGTTCTCTTTTTGCCCTGTTTTTGTTCTCTTTTTGCCCTGTTTTTGTTCTCTTTTTGCCCTGTTTTTGTTCTCTTTTTGCCCTGTTTTTGTTCTCTTTTTGCCCTGTTTTTGTTCTCTTTTTGCCCTGTTTGTGTTCTCTTTTTGCCCTGTTTTTGTTCTCTTTTTGCCCTGTTTGTGTTCTCTTTTTGCCCTGTTTTTGTTCTCTTTTTGCCCTGTTTTTGTTCTCTTTTTGCCCTGTTTTTGTTCTCTTTTTGCCCTGTTTTTGTTCTCTTTTTGCCCTGTTTTTGTTCTCTTTTTGCCCTGTTTTTGTTCTCTTTTTGCCCTGTTTTTGTTCTCTTTTTGCCCTGTTTTTGTTCTCTTTTTGCCTTGTTTTTGTTCTGTTTTTGTCCTGTTTTTGCCCTGTTTTTGTCCTGTTTTTGTCCTGTTTCGTTAGTTTATGTTTTTAATGGACCTTACTTGACTTTTGGATTTATCTTTGGCTTTTTTCAGCTGGACTCTGTATTTTTTCTTGGACATTATTGATATCTTTTGTTATGCTTCCTGCCTGCGTCTGCTCACCCTGACTTAGTTTATTAAAAGTATTTTTCGTTGACTTCAGCTTTTGTCTTGCTCCTGTTGTCTGCGTTTTGAACCGCACCTTAAACAGGTTGATGGTCGCTGCATTGGTTCAACCAATCAACGTACAGTTGTGTCACTACACTGTCAAGGTTCCTCTTGATTGACACAAGTGTTCCTGCTCTGAGATGGGAGCTTAAAAAAAAAGTTTTAACAACTACAATAATTTCTAGTTCTTGCAGTTTGGGCACAATAACATATAAGGGGTTCCTTGAACTACGAAAAGGTTCCTTCAATCCAAAGGTGAAGCAAAAGTGAATAAATGTTGGCTGTGGGTGTTTATCTTCATTATTTGTCTTTGCAAGCTGATTTCGTTACAATAAATGTAATCAGTGGAAACCAAGAAGCCTGAAAACTGAAGACAAACTTGAAAATAAAAATGTCAAGCAGGAGTGAAAAGCACAGCAAGGAACTAAAAATGTCACTAACATGAACTTAATATTTAGAATGAAACATAGTGTATATGTTGGACCTACCTGTCAGCCTGTATGTCCCAGAATCCCTGTGATGAATTCACCTCAATGGAAAAGCATCAGGACAGCCAGGAGAAGGTTCATCAGCGTGTGTGAGAGAATGCTTGTGTATTCAGCGCTATGACATCTTATCCTGGTAATCCTATAAAGGAATTGGCAGCCATTGTCCTGGAAGGTAATAGATTACATATAATGGGATTAGAGTAAAGTGACTACAAGTTACAATAACTGACATAACACAGCAAATAGAAGAGGCAGATTGAACAACATGATTCCAACAGGTGTCACTAAATCTGCTGTTGTCATGTTTAAGGTTGCACTTCTACAATTCATGATAGGACATCAGGTGCAGCATTGTGGGAGGGGCTAACAGGCCTGGGCCCACCCCCCACTTGTACAAAAGACCCATCCTAAATGACTGGAAGAACATTTTTAATTACTAAAAGTCATGCCAACTTCACAACTTCTTTTCATTTCTAAAAAAGAAAAAAGACAACATTCATTAGGCTACCATCATATGTCAGGTCTGGACCAATCACAAAAGCCGTATGGTTGTTGCTGAGCAGCAGGGAAAACGAGACGCATACTGAATAACGAATTATTCACTTCTATCACTGTCTCTGAACTACTGTGTGGAAGAATGAGGTAACACCTACAAAAGCAATTTACAACCATTATACAAACATACGAACACAGTTCATACTGTTTTTTTAAGTAATTGTTTTGGGCAGTTTTTGCCTTCATTTAGACAGAACAGCCGAAGATGTTGTGACAGGAAATGGGGAGAAAGAGTGAGGGGGGTAGACATGTGGCAAAGGGCTGTGAGCGGGAATCGAACCCATTACAGAGTCTACAGTTTTAAAACACATTCCTGTGCCTCTTTCTTTAAGCTGCCCACATAGGCCCCAGAGGTTTTATATGCAGTTGTAAAAAGTTCCCATTTAATTTTCCCAAAGTCAACGTTGCTGATATAAAACAGAAAAGAGGTAAAAATTCACACTTGAGACTGAAGATAACTACTTTTTTTCACTTGGAAAATGACTTAAATTGTGATGATTGACTAATTGATTGATCAACTAATGGACACAAATATACAATGTTCTCCAAGTGTAGTAAGTATTATACTGGACAGAATATGCTTTATATTTCTGGAACAGAATTTTTTGTCTTCCAAAATATTTTGATTCACATGAGTGATTTCTGCTTTGTAATGTTTCTGATCAATTGCTGATTAGATTCAAGGTAATAATCCTCGGTTCAGGTTGGGAATTATTGTTGCCATGACTTGTATATAATAAAGATAAAAACTAGTGATGTCAGAAATCACACAGTTTGATCATGTGTTCACCCTGTCCTCCTCACTAAGAAGAAGAAGATGTGGCTTTGAGTTTTTAGCTTTGACAGTGTTGATTGGCTGTTTGAGCAAACAGGCAGCTTGAAATGAGAGAGAGGCAGAAAGACAAAGAGAGAGATGAGATGTTTGATGTAATGATTCATGTAAATAACTGAAAATTACATGAAAACATAAATGCATTTGCAAGCAAAACACATGGGAACATTTTTTTCTATATACATCTATCTATCTACAAAATTAAGAAAAATACTACTAATAACTAAATAATAAATAAAAATAAAAAATAAATTTATTTTAAAAATATTTCTAAATTACCCTTAAAGGTTGGAGGACATTTTCTTTTAATTACACATTTCAACTATCAGAAATTAATTTCTAACATTTATTGGAGGATATATAAAACTATTTAAATTTTAAATGTTCCAAATGAAAATGATGAATTTCATAACATATTCCCTGGGTACAGTATAGAGGGTGAGATGAAGGGGGGTGAACTCACCTCGACTAAATCCTACAAACTCGACGTTTGATGCTTTTAAGCATTTTTAGCTGAAGCTTATTTTAATCTGCACAGTCAAATCAAAATAACAGCTGTAAGATGATATTTAGCTGGTATACCATGTTCACCATGTTAGTGTTAGCATTCAAACAGTCGCTAATTAACACTAAAGTAGAGGTGAAGCTGGTGGGAAGATCATAAACCAAAGTATTGGACAAAGCAAATGTCACCAAAAATGGACACAACCGAACTGAGGCCTGTGATTATGTTCTTTATTATTCTGGCATAAAGATGATTACATTATTACTGCACACAATAACAGATGGCAGAGGGAGATCATTGTAGAGTGAGACTCCCAGTGAGTCAGGACTGGGAACACTGGTCTCTCCTCAGTGTCTCTGACAGCGGAGTCTGGGAGCCCTGGGTGGCCTCACAGGTGACAAAGCCCACCTTCCTCCACTGGTCTGCAGGGAGCCTCAGGGTGCTGCTCCAGCTGTAGTGGCCGTCCTTCTCCAGCACCCCGGGGCTCCTGCTCTCCTCCCAGCTGCTGCTGCTGCTGCTGCTGCTGCCGTCCACCTTCCAGGACAGACTCCAGCCTGAGGGGAAGCCCTTGTTGGCCACACACATGAGCGTGGCCTTCCCCTGCTGCAGCTCCTCACTGGAGGGGGGCAGCACCGTCAGGGTGGGACTGACATCACCTAGGAGACACCAATCAGCTTAGAGGACAGGGAGCACACAGCTGTCAATCAACCATCAGACACTTGGACACCTTTTACTGTGTGAGAGTTGATTTTCTCCTTTAAGGACTTTCTGTCAGATGTGTTTCTGCTCCAGCAGTCACTCACTCACACATTGTTTCACTTCCTGTTACGAAGCCTCTCATGCATATCAGCACAGAGAGAATCATCCAACAGAAGGAGCGGAAAGATATCAAACTGCACTGGAAATAAAAACTTTATCATCAAAACCTGAACTATACATTAAAAGTATTTAGTGGACACAGACACAAAATACAGAAAATGAACTGATGACAATCAAATGATCCTCATGTGGATTTCAAATCATTACCAAACTGATCTAAAGATTATTAATCACTTAAAGAATTCATGAAACATTGAAGAGATTTCACTCATTTTATCATTTTTATCTTCACTGGGTTCAATTTTTAATCCTAATTAACAGTTTCCACGAGTTGGAAATTTAAAAATGAATCCAGTAAACATTTGTAGAACATGTTTTTACTTTCATATTTTCTCCTCATCAAATCGTTTGATTCAGTTTGACATGAAAGCGTAAAGAAATGTTTGGTGAAGCTGGTCTGAGTCAGCGTCCATGAGAAGAGCAGAAAGACAAGCAGAAATACTAAAAGGGTCAGAATTAAAAATAGATATATTTATCTGCCTCAAAGATCCAAACCCTGAATTTAAAACATGACTTTACACAATAGTCTTTAGTATTTGAGCAGAAACTTACGTCCAATATCCAGTCTGGTTCCTCCACCAAACGTGTACCACAGTGAAACAAACTCATGGAGCCGCCGTACAAAAACCTCTGACTGTAGAGAGACACGGCTCTCTGACTGTGACACAAACAAACTCAACAAAATTATTGTCAGCTGGTATGAAAAGTGACAAAAACTCCAGAATGTAGATTTTCATGTTTTATGTTTTTAAAGACTCGAATGAGAATGGAGACATTTTAAGTAAGTAAGTAAAAGTTTATTTATATAGCACCTTTCTGAACATAAGTCACAAAGTGATTTACATAAAGCGAGGGATCATAATTCACATCAACGCACAAAACCACAACTTAGTCCAAATGCAAACAAAGTGCATTATAATTACAAACAAGCATTCAGTACACAAAGTAATCAATCTATTTATAAAAGGCCACTTTTTTTAACAGTCAACAGACTCAGCTGATCTGACAGGAGGGGGGAGGCTGTTCCAGAGTTTATGTGCTCAGGCAGCCAATGAGCAGTGACCTTTAGTCCTTAAATCGGTCCATGGTACAGTCAGGAGGTTCAGATTGGATGGTCTAAGGGGCCGTCAGAGGTGTAGGGGGTCAGTAGCTCAGAGATGTAGACAGGAACTAAACCAGTGCCTTGTTGAAAGAATCTTAAAAATCTAAATAAATTGGGAGTAAATTGGGAGTAAATTGGGAGTAATATGAGATCTTCGGTTTCTCCCAGTTAAAAGTCTAGCTGCTGAATTCTGGACCAGCTGAAGTCTTGCCAGAGCGGAAGTAACTGGATTGAACCAGTTCATTGACAAGATGATCAAATTTCAAATAAGGGTTAAAAGTAACACCAAGATTTGTTGCGTATGGTTTTACAAGGGGGGCAAGTCGACCAAGGTATTTAAGAATATCATTTGTAGAATTTTCCGGACCAGTAATGAGTATCTCAGTTTTCTCAGAATTGACTTGTAAGGAGTTGAATGACATCCAATCCTTAGTAGCAGCAAAACCATTGTGTAAAATGACTAAGCTGCTGTAATTATCATGTTTAACAGATATGTATATATATAGCTGCATATCATCTGTGTAGCAATAGTATGCTATTCAACCAAAGCGTCTGATTATCTGGCCCTGGGGAAACATAGACAAGGAGAAAAGAATAGGACCAAGGACTGAACCCTGAGGCACCCCATATAGCAAGGGAGAGGGAGATGACACATGGTCGCTCATAGAAACAAAAACAAATGTGTATTTGACAAAATGAATGAACCAATCTAAGGCTTTTCCTCGGATACCAACACAACATAATCTGTAATATAAATTATTAACGTGTCAAAGGCAGCATTTATATCAAGTAAGACCAGGATGGAATGTTCTCCATTATCAGCCTGCAGAAGGATGTCATCAGTGACTCTTAACAGAGCAGTTTCTGTGCTGTGTTTTTGGAGAAAGAGACAATATGTGAAGAAGAATGAAGACAGACTCATATAAAGCAGCTGTTGTATGATTCCTAATCAATACTGTGATTAAGTGATTGATCCATTGATTAACAGCGTGATGAGAGCGATCCAAGCCTCTGTGGGAGTCAGTCAGAGCATTTCCATATGAGCCACTTTGCATCAGCAGCACCATGCTCCAGTGCTCTGGCAGAGTTTATAGTGGTGAGAGTTGAACACTGGATGACTGACAGCTGTCCTTCATGACAACAGGAGCCACAGAAATGCTCCTCATCAAAAACATGACTGTGACCTCCGTCCTCATCTGGACTCTCCTCTGCTGCTGCTTCACAGGTAAAGTCCAGAGAATCAAACTCCTCTCCTCCATCAACATCCGTCCCTCTGAAATGAAGCCCACTAAACCATGACGCTGCTTCATGTTTCTGTCTCTGTATCCTCAGAGTCCAGAGGCCAGGTCACAGTGACTCAGCCTGGAGCAGTGAGCTCTGCTCCGGGAGGCTCCGTCTCCATCTCCTGTAGGACCAGTCAGGATGTTTATACCTGGTCCAACAACCAACTTTTACACTGGTACCAGCAGAGAGATGGAGAAGCTCCTAAACTGCTAATTTATCGAACTTCTTCTAGAGAATCAGGGATTCCAGGTCGTTTTACAGGCAGTGGATCAAACTCTGCCTTCACTCTGACCATCAGTGGAGTCCAGACTGAAGATGCAGCAGTTTACTACTGTCAGAGTGTTCACTATATCAACAGTCAGTTTGTGTTCACACAGTGAAAAACCACCGTACAAAAACCTCCGTCAGTCAGACTGAACAGAAACTGAAGTGACTGCTGCAGCTGGAAGCTACTGCAGAGACTGATACACTTCACTGAGAATGAACATGGACCAAAACAAGCTCAGTGACAAAAGATGATCTCTGTGGAAATCAAATTATTTTCTCCATCACAGCTTCTCACCATCCATTCACATCCCATAATAATCCCATGTTTTCATCTGATTGGCTAATAAATCCAGAGGAGCCAACCTGGAACTGTGAAGGAGAAAAGTCTTGGTCCTGACCTTTGACCTTAGCTTCATACTGGATCAGCTTTTTTTTTTAAATCCAGTTTAAAGAAAAAATGAAGACACAGATCAGCATCAGAAACTTTTATATTCGTAGATGGACCAATCAAACCCTCAAATCCACCAAATGTTTCATCTAATCTTCTGATATGTAAAGAAAAGCTCAATATAAACTGGAATCTTACTGAGACAAAGTCCTGTGTGACCTCCTGGATTTATTGACACAATAAGACACAAACTGTTGACATACAAAGATATGCAATAACACATGTTTCTAACATTCAGTGTTAGACAGTGTCTCAGTGTCTCTGACAGTGGAGTCTGGGAGCCCTGGGTGGCCTCACAGGTGACAGAGCCCACCTTCCTCCACTGGTCTGCAGGGAGCCTACTTTGGAAAGTTTCACTTTCCTCTCTGAGATTAGTAACCATGGCAACCGACAGGCATCACTGGTGAACCATGGCAACAGGCAGGTTTCAGTACAAGAAAAAAAAGGGTTAAAAATCTTATTTAATTCCTCTAATTAATGAATTTAATCAGAAAATTTAAATTCTGAGTTTTAACATAAGCATTAATGTGAATGAAAAATGTCAGGTTTTCATTGTTTTACAGTATCTTAAAACATTATGGTCTAAAACAGAGAAGATTAAAAAAAAGTTATGCTTTAAAGTTACATATTAAAACACCTAAATTCAAACCTACTTATTCAGCATGTTGGTTAAATCAAACAATATTATTTTAAGATCATTTGTGCGAAACATTTAAATCTCACATATGAAACAAATTAACATTTTTAAAGTCTAGATTTAGGTAAAGATCTGGAGCCACACTCAATCGTACATAGTCATAAAAATTTGCTCATTAAATACGCTTGATTTTTAACCATTGAAACTTATATCTTATTATTTATTTTATAATTTTTATTTTATAATCTCAATGTTAACAGAACCAAAAGAAGAAGAAAAAGAAAGAAATCCTGGATCGGCCTCATTGTCCGGCCTTAGATCCATCCCTCCACAAAATTTTATCAAGATCTAACAAAGAAGCTTTTTTTTAAAAACACAAACAGATAAACAAACATGTGTGATGACAGACTACTTATAACACTAATATAATTTAGTCTAATTAATTCAATTTATTTTAATCAGGGAACTTACACAAATACAGTCTCTAGAGAAAAGATGCTTAGCACCAGTTTTAGCAACAAGCTAATTTCCTCTGCCAAGGAGGGTGTCACTATTTTCCATTGGTTGGTTGGTTTGTCAACAGAATTATGCTGAAGCTACTGGAAGATCTTAGTAGAAGGACGATGCACAGATAAAGGAGCAGATGCAGCAATTTATTTTAACTTTCTTTAAAAAAGTGAGATTTTTACCTCCGCCAAGGACCCTTAGGTTTTCTGTTTGTTAGCAGGATTACACAAAAACTACCGGACAGATTTGGATGGAATCTGAATAAGGGTTTGATTTAAATATAGCGGTATGCACTCTTCTGTCTGATATTCTATTTATTCTACTTTTCCTCTATGTTAGGTAACAATGACCAGAAATGATGTTCATATTTGAGGAATTCAAGTAATGCTTTCAATAAAAGTAATATTAAATTATTGTTATAATCACAGGTGGCCAATTTGTGGTTAAAAAAACAACAACTACACAAACAAGAAGCTTTTCACAACTTGTATCCAGATCAACAGTCATGTTTAGCTGGAGATGCACATGGGTATATCATCATGCATTTTGCATCAGTACCCAGCAATGGTGGAGGATTGTGACGGTTATTATATAGTACTATGTCACTAGGTTTAGTCCTTTGAGAAGAGTGATCATCTGATCATAAATTGATCCAGGATGGTGGAACTTGTCTGGACTCCTGACGATTCTGACACACAGCTGCTGGAAACTGTTGCACATGTTCCAGTAAGTCCCTGGAAGGTCAGGTCTGTGGGGTTTATTAGAAAAAATGTGGTAATAAACATTTGTCAATACAACACAACAAGATAAGGAAAACATGCAAGGATGCTTTCAAATAAGAGCTAAGAGCTCATGTAAATTAGCTGTTTTTGGATCACAGACAATACATTCAGACGATGAAAGGTGAAAAATAATTATATATATATATAACATAATATACTATAATATAACAGACAAACATGGATGCTGTCATGGATGTTAATATAATATAATATAATATAATATAATATCATATCATATAATATAATATAATATAATATAACAGACAAACATGGATGCTGTCATGGATGTTAATATAATATAATATAATATAATATAATATCATATCATATCATATAATATAATATAATATAACAGACAAACATGGATGCTGTCATGGATGTTAATATAATATCATATAATATAATATAATATAATATAATATAATATAATATAATATAATATCATATCATATCATATCATATAATATAATATAATATAACAGACAAACATGGATGCTGTCATGGATGTTAATATAATATCATATAATATAATATAATATCATATCATATAATATAATATAATATAATATAACAGACAAACATGGATGCTGTCATGGATGTTAATATAATATCATATAATATAATATAATATAATATAATATAATATAATATAATATAATATAATATAATATCATATAATATAATATAACAGACAAACATGGATGCTGTCATGGATGTTAATATAATATCATATAATATAATATAATATAATATAATATAATATAACAGACAAACATGGATGTCCTCATGGGGCAGAGTTAATAAACTTTGCAGCACCTGTGCATTCTTGGTGCTTTTATTTTGAAATAAGTGACCGGAACACACCTTGCTGACTGTGACGTACTTGACATCAGTGCGTTGTCCCTATGTAAACAGGGAGAGTGTACCGGAGGCAGTCTGTCTCTAACTCTACGGTGAAACTTTAGTCTCTTTTCCACCGTTAACATGTCGAGCACCGGGACGGTCCCGGTCTGTGACGGGATGTACTCCAAACTGATGGATGATGAGGGAAGTGATGACCCTTTCAACCACAGGACAGACGCTGGACTCAGTGGTAAGACGTCACCACAGAGGACTTAAACCTTATCTGGCCCCAAAGACCTTGAATTTTGGAATAGAGTCATGAATGATGAAATCAGGTATATTTATCAGGTATATTTAGGGGGTTGGTATAAATTAGTGTGCACAAAATCAAAATGAAAATCCAGATCCACATTTAAATCTGTTTTATGTCCTGATGTGAATGTGATTGGATCTGCCTGACCTCATAGAGACCAAGGCCAATGAGAAAGTTATTATTCAAATATATCATATATGTAATATTCAGTAGTTTGTAGTAGGAAATAGTTTGTAGCCACTTAATTGGCCAAAATCAACCACTCGATATTGGAAAAATCATCACTGTCTGAAATGCATAAAATTAGATTTTATTTAAAACTGAATACGTGTTAATGTGAATATTTAAGTCAAATAATGAACATATATATCATGTTCCATATCAATTGGATCATCCAATTAAAAGTAATTAATAAGTGAATATGGAATTCATCAAAACAACCATGAAACATCTTTGTGTGTAGAAGTGGCTGCACAATAAGGAAAACACTGACATCACAATATTTTGATTTTCTGCAATTTACTGTATATTGTCATTAAAAAAATACAGGAATTTTCATTAGATGACTCAAAATGCTTTATCTTGAAATAATGAATCGTTATTATGATTTTTTTGGTGAGTTTGACACTTTTAAATGAAGACGGCTGCCAGTCAAAGTGCTGCAGGTGACGTCTTTGTTATTGTTCTTTTGCACATGCGGATCAGTTCAGGGCAGCGATCTGTTCATACTGGAGTCTGATATCAGCCACATTTTAAAAGTAAAGGTCCACCTCTGTTCATACTGGTCTGTCAATATACTGTGTTCACTAAATATCAATGAATTTAATATATTCTGTAAAAATAAAGAATGTTAACGGCAACAGAATAGTCATATAATAATATTTATTTATTATGAATAATAATAATATCTGCTTCAAACAGATCAAAGTGATTTCCCTCTTTGTTTGGGAGGCTGCAGTGCAGACAGGTTTCCCACTAAACCGCTCTGACATGTTCCGTTTTCACAGGTCTGAACAGAACAGAGGATTCTGCTGAATATGAACCAACAAAGAAACAGTTCTCTGAAGGGGCCTGTTGGTTATTAATGCGACGATAATGCAGCTTTTGAGCATCTGTGTTTCATTGCTTTTAAAGTTTTCACTTCTATGAGAAAGGATGTGTTACTGATTTCATTTGAACATTTCAACATTTTAGTGGCTCATTATTGCGGTTGTTTGACTTTAAGTATAGTTTCATATGTTAATTATCAATCTTCCCCCCGTTACCACCACAGGTCACCCAGTCTCCCCAGTCAGACTGCTCCCCGGGCCGAGCGGCGCCGGGCCCTACCGCCTCGCCACCATCTGCCTGGCTACGTTGTGCGCCGTCCTGCTGATCTCCGTCATAGCCGTCGCTGCACACTGTGAGTGCGCACTCTGCAGTTTGATCACACATGCATGCAGAGCTTTTACAGCCCTTTTCTGTTTAATTATAAATGCATATTCCATCGTTGTGTTCCCTGCAGTAATTACAATGTCCACGCATTTATTGTGTATTTTTGTATTACCATCGTGAAGGCCGTGTGTTAAGTTTTACAGTTTTAGAGGTCCTGTGATGTTAGAAAAGCGTCCTGAGTGTCTTTTGGAGAAAGTCAAAATAAAAGTAATTAAATTTGAAATGAAATTCAGCAGACGCACATCACAGTAGGCTGTTCCCCGTTGATTATCTGAAAGATGTGCTCACCATCGGTGCACAAATAGTGAGTCCAGTTCTGCTGAGTGAGCAGTTCCATGTCAGAATAAAGAGGATATGGTGGTTTGTACCTTGCAACACTCAGAATGAAGTCATGTTTGCAAATTGTACTCATGTGTTTATATGCTCATGTAGCATATATATATATATACATACATATATATATATATATATATATATATATATATATATACATATATATATATATATATATATATATATATATATATATATACATACATATATATATATATGTATGTATATATATATATATATATATATATATATATATATATATATATATATATATATATATATATATATATATACATATATATACAGTACCAGTCAAAAATTTGGACACAATTTCCCTTTCAAGTGGATGGGAAGGTATGTCCAAACTATTGACTGGTATGGAGGGGGAGGATCCATGGTTATTTGTCCACAACATTCTCACCAACTATATGAAGCTTCAAGATTTTTGGAGTTTTCTACAAATGTAATTTTTGGTTGTTGCCATGGCAATGTGTTGTTTTAGCTGACTCTGAAGGATGCTCATTTTGTCTGGAGCATATCTATATTTTTTTTTTTTTATTTTGGGGGCATTTTTAGCCTTTAATGTGTGACAGGACAGCTGTGAGGGGGAAGACGTGCAGCAAAGGCTTACAGGTGGGATTGAAACCCACACCCACACCGGCCACTAGAGAACTGTAGCCCTGATATATGGGGGAGTACGCTCCACAGATTTTCTTTATGAAAAGATGATTTAAGGTTGCTCATCTCATAGCATACAGTATCTCCTAAAGAATATACAACTGAGGATACGTCACACGGATTTGTTGTGCAGGTTTTTGTGGGATGTCGGGGGGGGGGGATCAGGTCCAGGTGGCTCCTAAGGGTTTCATTTAATTGAGCTGTTGGGTCTGGGTCGAGGTATGCGAACTATTGAATGCCCTTCTAGTGATTTAGATTTATTTCATCCAGGTCTGTGCTGATATTCCATCAGTTTCTTCGTTTTAGTCCAGTTATCAGGTTGAGTAAAGTTTCTCCAGCTGCTTCCAGCTTTTTAAACAGCTTCATCCTTACAACATATTTGGTGACTTATTTTTACCTCCACCAAGGAGGGAATGTTTTTTGCCGTCTTTGGCGTTACGTTTCCCCAGAAACAAAACCTGGAAGACTGGGATCGCTGGATAGGGAACTAACAAATCTAAAAATCGCACGTGTCACCAATAAAAAAGAAAGAAAGAAATTACAATTAAAAATTAAATTAAAAATGGGCCCCTTAGGTTCTGGAAAGGTGGCAGTGAGAAATATGACTCCAAAAAAACCCCAATGATTCTATCACAATGATAGACTAACTAAAGAATGGGCCCCAAACCAAATCTTGGCGGGCACAGAACCATTTGTGGTGAAACCTGCCTACACATTTTAACATTACTATTATGAGTGAGTCGTCCTTCATGTGTTCATCTCAGCTTAAAGCACCAAATGATGGAAAAGGCATCAGTGTGTGGCGCCTTCGTATCGATCGGTGTGAGCCTGAACCTTTCTTCTTCGCTTGTTGTTGTCATTTTTCCCAACGCGCTCTTCCAAAATCATTTTACGTTAAATGACAAAGTGTTGCATCTATTTGCTCCATTTGTCCCACAGATAAGAACAAACCTCAGGGCGGCGGCGGCGGCGGCGCAGCGATCTCAGAGGTGCAGAAGCAGAAGCAGGACGCAAACGTGACGTCTCTAATGGCCTCCATTAGCAACCTGCAGCAGGAGAAGAAGCAGCTGCAGAAAGAGAAGGAGGAGCTGCTGGCCAAGCTGAGCGCCACTGAAGGTATATACATACACATTTACTGTCGCGCTGCTGTTAATGTATCTTTAATGCTTCCTGTGTGGTCATCAGTGATCAAACCGACGACGAAGGCGGCGCCCCCTATTGTCTGCCTCCCAGACTGGCATCTCTTCAACAGCAGCTGTTACTTCATCTCTAGAACGACGAGGGATTGGCCCGAGAGCAAGTCATACTGCGAGAGCCAAGGAGGTTACCTGGCCATCATCCACACGGCCGAGGAGCAGGTATGACCAGCTGATAGAGTTGGTTGATCAGGCGTTGAGCTGTCCCTCTCACTGCTCTGCTCTACAGAAACAGATGAATGTGAATACGTTAAAGCGTTTCCTTGGTGTGTTTCCTGTCAGACGTTTCTGTGGGATCTTCTTCCCCGAGGCCACTGGAACTCCTTCTGGTTCGGGATCACTGACGAGCACACAGAGGATCATTGGAAGTGGGTGGACGGCACGCCGCTGGTCGGAGGGTAGGTTTGTTTACATGTGACACATGGAGCTCATAGCTCCAAATAATCCTACACATGTTCGTTCTAAACTAAGAGAATAAAAATCACCTTCGACAAAAACACATTTTGATGCAGTACGTGTGGATTATGATCTGAATCTGGATCTGGACCTGTGAACTGAATCTGTGACTCTGGCTCCAGACCTCCGCTGATCCTTGACCTCCTGCATACCTCCAGACTTTAGCACATGTGTTGATCTGCGTTGTTGGCCTGGTTTCCACAGAACGAGGCCAAATTAGGAGAATCAGCTGGAACACAGGGACGACGCATCCAGCAGAGGGAAAAGGGGAAACCGACCCAAAAAAATACAAATCAAACTTCAATACTTCCTGTTTTCATTGGGTAGTTCTCACTTATTCTGGACGACAGGAACCAAGAAAGGAAGAGAAGTTCCTGGAGTCCAGAAAGGGTTTTGGATTTCCTGGAAAAGGATAGAAGTTATTGATTACTGTTAGATCTCTCACTTAATGAGCTGACAGAAAATTCATTAGTGTGCACATTTTAATCTTAGCTTAAATAAATAATGTGAATAATGTGTTTTTAAATAGTTTGGGATCTTTTGACTGTTTTTAATGAGTTAAAACTTGTCTCATCTTCTTAAGTCGTTAATGAGGCTCCACAAATATTTGGTGGACCGTAAGAAACTTCACTTGACTTTCCATCAGCGGCTCCTTTAACAGCGTGAGCCGATGAACGGGACCGTCCTTAAAGAGTTAAAGGTTCTAGATGTTCCAGATGTGAGCTTACTGCTGGAGGGAGGCCAGGAACGTGTCAGCCTGCAAACAGCAGCTCTCAGCAGCATTATGTAAGAACTGCAGGGCATTGCACTGCAGGTGACCCTGACCTCTGACCTCTGATGAAAAACAAATGTGTCCGAGCCAAAGAGTAAACTGTGGAGAGATAAATTTTGCTAAGTCAGGTCATCCTCCAGGTTGTCTTTGGCTGAGATGAATGTTTTGTCGGCTGTGTTCAGTCACGTTTCCAGTTGTCTTGTTTTCCAAACTTTCTGTCCCATCTTGTGCCGACTCATCACATTTTATAATAATCAGCTGATTTCGCTTCCTCTTTTTGAGAATATTTGTCAATGACTAACCTGTGCTCATTCCTCTTCCCCCCCCCCCCCCCCCCCCCCCCCCCCCCCCCCACACGCTCCTTCTCTTCCTCCTTTCCTGCTGAGATGTTTCCTCATGTTCACGCTTGGCTCTGCTCAGATGTCGCTGCATGAATTCAACCTTTAACCTCGTCAGACTGATTTTCTGGGCAGAATTATATTGGAATTAATGGCATTAGTGTTTTTTCTTCTTTTTTTTTAATCTCCTTTGCACTGCCTGATTAAATTAAGCTTGTCATTTTAAATCATCGCTAGATTTCAAGCATAGAAAATTCAACAACCTCAGTTTTAAATCTCTCTTTTTAAGAATAAAACGTTCATAACACATTTTTTTAGATCTTGTTTGAACTAAAGTTACATCTTTGAATTAAATTAAAACTTTAACATTTGACATCTGAATCTTAGGTGAAACAGATGTTAGAAAAAAACTGTCTGACTAAAAACTTTGACGAGACACTGAATTTTGACATTAAGCTGCTTTCTTCAGTGGTTTTACTGGTTTTAATGGTCAGCTCCATTTGTTTCGATTGAATGATTGAAAAAAATGATTTCGAACATGCAAAAAAAAAAGAAGCAAATAACAAAAAGTAAATGAAAAGCATAAAACACAGTGAAACCAATAACTCAAATTATAAACTGTATAACAATATAACAATAAGTATAAATTTATGTAATCCCACCCCCCCCCCCTCCACTATTCAATCATTAATAATATGTATTAACTATATTTAACTTCCTTTGTCCCATAATTTCTGACTTATAAATCTATATATTCATACAATTATACAGACAGACTTATACAAATACCCATATATGCATAAACTCATATACATACACACATTGAACAGTTAACTCTGAGGTTCAATGATGTCATATACGACACAAGGCGCCGATCACGCATCAGCAGAAAGGCGTCGCCAGCTAAACGTGGTGTCCGCTCTTTTATTGTGTCACGTTTTAGAGGCGATTTTTAAATTAAACTTTAAGTTGAAAGGTGCATTCTTTTTCCATTCATTACATTTGATCAGTGTCTCTGTGATGTTGCCAACATTGAGTGTTGAATATACTCTTGAACGCTGCATGTGAAACACTATTTTGCATCTTTTTATAAAATAATTTCATGATTATAAATCCAATGCTGAATGTCTGCTGTGACTATTTATTCATTATTCTACATTGAAACCTTGAAAAGTTATTGTTCTTATAGGCTGTTCTTTGGTAATCCCATGACGCTTGTCAGCCAATCAGAGCCTCCAATTGATGATGCCATCATTAATCTTTCCAAGGGATGACTTTACATCTGAATGTGATTCTTCTCTCTCTTCTAGCTTCTGGGAGGTTGGCGAACCCAACAACCACATCGACGAGGACTGTGGCTACATCGTGAAAACTCGTGTGCTGGAGCGAGTGGCGATCCGCAGCTGGTTCGACGCCCCCTGCAGCATGTACTGCCGCTTCATCTGCGAGAAGGAGATGGGCGCCGGCGCCAGCACCGCCTTACCGCACTGAGACGTCGACGCCCTCTTTGAGCGAAAGACAAGGAGAGGAAGCTTGTCACTTCTACACCTCATGTTTAATTTGTATATTATTTAGATCTGATCAATTCAGTCAGATACTGAGGTTAATCTTTACAGGATGAACATATGATCATATGTTCTATATAAGTGTTGCATTTAAATGTGTTTGCAGTAGTATGAAGAAAATTAAAGGTCGCTGTGCCTTTATTTTGATGAATTATTCATACTGCTTTTAACCTTTTACATAATCCTTATTTTGCTGGTAACAATATGATGAATATCAGATTTTTTTATGACATTAATATTGGACTTTAGTCATGTCATTGAGGTGAATCTCATGTTAATTAAAGATTTAAGGACCAGTTATGATCAGACTAGTTATAGAATCACGCAGGAAAAAGGAGGAGACCCTCGACTAAATAAATATCTTAATAAATAACCACAAACTGGCTAATGGCCATTAAGAACTCAGGAAAAGCGAGCAGTGGATTAACACAGAACTCTTTTGCCTTAATGGAAGGTCAGAAATAAGTTGGTAAAGGTCATAAAACGTTGACACAATAAGAATCGTCATATATGATCATTTAAATGTTCAGTAGTGAATTCTAACCGGAGGTCAGTGTGAGTTTCGGTGACACACAGTTGTGTTGAGTCTCTGAACCCTTGGAGGAGATTTCTGGGGTTTGTTTGTTCTTTATGTGACCACAGGTGTTGTTGTCCTGTTTGTGTATCTGTGCCTCACACATAAATAAATAATAATAAATAACATCAGATTTTTACATTCTAGTTCAGCACTAGTGGCTTCATTGATTTTTCTCCATGTGAAATGTGCTGTGCGTGTTACCTTCATACTGACTACATACAGTACGTGTCATGATGTTAATCATGTGTATGATTGTGTGATCTGATATGTTAGTGATGTCATCGCTTCATTAAGAGAGATTAATCTGAACTTGATGCACTTTTTTATTGAGCTCCATAAATCAAATCATGCAGAAATGTGTCGTGTAAATCTTATAAATAAATAATAAAGATGCTTGTTTTTTTATAAATGAATGTCATCAGACATCCCAGGTCATTTTTCCACTGTATTTATTCTATGTTCCATGTTTTGTATTTTCTTTTGTCACACCTTTTGTCTGCCCCGCCCTTTTTGGTGTCACTGGCTGTATGTTCTCCCCTCCTTCCTTTCTGCCCAGCTGTTGCTCATATGCAGTGATCATGAGGTCCACCTGAGAGAAGAGCTAAAAGCTCCTGTTCAGCATCAGAAGAGAGGCTTCAGGGGGGGGGGACTGTTGGTCATGATGCCTCTCAGCCTGGGATTTCTTTTGAACTGTTATGTTAAGAATTTAGTCATAATTGTTGTTACTAAATCCCATAGTTTTGGTCTTTTTGAAGGTGTCTTTCTGTGGTTACTTTGGGTTGGTGCTGGTTGTTTGCCCCTCAGGGCCACTTGTTTTCCCTCCTGCCCAGAGTATTTATTCTGTGTGGTTTTGCCCTCTATACTCTGCATTCCTTTCTAACTCCCCTGCCTCCTCCTCTGTATATTTTCCCTGACTTTGCTCACCTGTGTACCGAACCTGTTGTGTTAGCAAACAAAGAAACAAAGACCACGTTTTTTTTAGGTCAAGTCCTGTTATTTTTTTTGTTTTTGAGTCCAATTTGCTTTGTGGATCCAGGACTCTCTGTAAGAAGAGATCTTGTATCTCAGTGGGACCTTCCTGGCTAAATAAAGTATAAATGAAAATAAAAATTCTTTACACATCACAAGTTATTTCTTAAGTATTAAAATTGATTCGTTTGACTCGGCCTGACTCATTATTGTCAATGTTGTGTTAATAGAGTGATTTGCTGCCCCCAAGTGATCAAGAAAATAAATTACGCAGCTTTAATGTGACCACAGATTTCTCAGAATTATAATAAATTAATCTGATTTTTATGTTTTATTTTGTATATTTTGTTAAGAATAATGCCTCTATTCTATTTTAGAAAACAAAATCCTCACTCTTATTCTCCTTTAAGTTATGACAGGTGACCAAATTAAACACACATTAACCTTGAATCATATTATATCTTTAATATATAACTGTACTCACTACTGTTTTCATCGTCATAGCATGTTGAGACAACCTTTTGTTGTATTTTCTGTCATGTATAGTCACCTTATATTGTCATAAAATATGTATTTTTCACTTTAATTTATATTCAAAAAACACAATTATTCCATTTTAACTCTCTATTCTGCAGCGTAAGATGCAGAAACTGGCACTTTTAACCAAAACAAAATATTATATTAAAGATTCTGTAAAAAAAAAAAAAAAAATTATTTGTATGAAATAAACTAAACTGTAAAAATAATTTTCCATAAAAGTTTTTTTTTTTTTTTACAGTGTATATTATCCCGTAGGTACAGGACGGACCCTTCAACACACACCAACACACAGACTCTGACATGGTGTTAATGCAGAATTCTATGTTTATTAGAAAGATTTTCAACAAACATTTGGTCTTTTTACAGAGGAACTGCACACGTGTAAAAGTTCTACAAAATGCAGCTGGACTGGAGTAGAATAAAGTTTACAGGTCATGTTTCACAGCTCAGACCGCCATCATGGCTCCATCTCTTCTTTGGTCTGGTTCACCATCAGGTTGTCATGGTGACAAACGGCACCACGATGGCGGCTCTACCATACATACACATACACTCTGGATATGTGCAGCCCAAAAGGGAAAAGAAAACACACTGTACATCAACTCTCCTTCCTAGTGATAAACTATAAAATACAAATAAATTTACAATCTTTATCTAAATAAGTGCAGCGCTCTTTTATAGGTCAAAGATCTCAAATACAATAAAAATAAATCTGTCAGCCTATAGTCTTATTTTCTCTTGTTCTTTCTTTTTATCGTCCAACAGCTAAACGTGTTTAAATGACAGTAAGAGCTCATTTTCTGCTCGGTTATCACTTTGAATAATGTCTGCTATGTTTTTATTTTTTCAGTGTCACCTCGACAACAATGAAAATCTTCCTGTACGTGCAGCAGGATGCATCGTGCACGGTTTACCTGATGCCATTTACACAACGTGACTCATTCGTGACCTCTCATATTTTTGCATACATGAATGAGGAAGAAGAAGAGAGGGAGGGAGAAAGAGAGGAAGATAAACATCCTCCAACCTCCTTGGTCTCCTAGTTTATTTTCCTCTCCTCTTCACCTCCCTATCTTCACTCTTTTCCTCCATCCCTTTCCTCCTCTTCCTCTCCTCCTCCTCCTCCTCCTCCTCCTCCTCCTCTCCCGGTGTTTTCCTCAGTTCCACAGTTTGAGGAAGCTGTCCCAGGATCCTGTGCAGACGCCCATACCGTCCTCTGGGACGCCGGTGCAGCTCACCCTGTTGTCATGGCCGGACAGCACACCTGGAGGAGAATTGATTAGTGACATTACAGCTGATAGCATGCGATTATTTTACATATTCATGTTTTTTTGTTTAGTTTTTTTTACACTTCTAAAAGTCATACTTAGACACGATATCTTCCTTTTTCATGTGATTGATGATGATGATGTTCTCTGCTGGATATGTCAAAATAAAATCCTCTAACCATAAGCAGATCAACAATCGTTGTATCACTGCACCCAGGTCATAGCATATACTACGATGATGTCACCATGATGACGTCAGATCAGCCTCATGCCAAATTAACCTCATTTATTGACCCTTGAAGCCTCCTAGCATTTGGAATCACGTGTTTTCCATGATGGTAGATCTGGATCTATTTTTCATCTTGATATAATTTTCACAGATGCATGAAATCCATGTGAATCAGAGACACGTTGGTGGCAGAGCCATGTTTCCACCCCTCTCTGTGACCTCATACATATTAACCACCTCCACAAATAGATGTTAAGCCTCCAAATCTGAATTATGATCCACATCTGATGCACATAATGATGGAACACCATGCGTGGTCTATGTATGGGTATTTTTATTTAGATTGGTCTCTTATTATTTTTCATGATGATCCAGAATCCTCATCTGTACCAGGATCTGTCTCAAAATGTCATCAAATCTTTCCTGGCCAAAGTTTAAGTTTTTAAAGGTCTGTTGATGTTTTCTCATGAAGCTGTTTCAACAGGGCTTATTTAAATATCCCCATTCCCTGAGTTATGACATCATAGGAGTTTAATAAACTCAGCTTCTTAATTGTTTGTTTCTCTGACTCTTAGACTACACACTAACCTGTCAATGCATTCAATCAGAGAATGAATGAACATAGTAAAGCATAAAAGATCAAATAAATAAAATAAATAATTCCACTCACCGACTTTCTCTCCCTTCAGTGAGTCCCAGATGTGGCAGTTGAAGTCGTCATAGCCGGCAAAGATAAGGCGGCCTGAGCTGGACAGAGCCAGAGATGTGACTCCGGCGTTCAGGCTGCTGTCCTTGTAGCCAATCACCTCCTGGTCGGAGCGCAGGTCGTACATCTTGCAGGTGCAGTCGTCAGAGCCTGTGATGATAGCGTTTCCACTGGGGAAGAACTGAAGAAGAAACGGACAGTTTGTGTTTGTGTGTGGTGACGATTTAAAGACAACTATAATGGACTGAATACATCTAAATGTATTTGTTTGTTTTTTAAACTGCAAGTTTGTTAACTGCAAAGCCCTGATTACACTATGGAAGCCCATTTCTACAAAAAAACAAAAAGAAAATTTTTTACGAGGACGTGTGTATGGAAGCCCACTTACACCAAAATAAATATATTAAATAAAACTGTGAGTCATTGTTATGAGAATATGTATGGAAGCCCATTTATACAAAAAAAGGAGAAGAAATTTTAAATTTTTATGAGGATGTGAGTATGGAAGCCCACTTAGACCAAAAAAAAAAAAATTTTGTTAGTCATTGTTATGAGAATATGTATGGAAGCCCATTTCCACCAATGTAATGGGAAAAAAAGAGATGCTGTCAGACAATCTGTCATGACAATATTTCTCATGATAATGATTTAGCATCATAAAATAATGACTTACTATCTCAAAATAATGAGACACGTTTTCAATATTCTCTCTTAGGCCTTCGATCATAACGTTCCATACACGTTCTGTCATTGCTGCCAGAGCATAAATTTAGCTTGATGTTGAGAACACAACAATATCTACGAGGAGCTTTCTCTGCTCCTCTTTTCTGATAGCATTGAAAAAACAATCTAGCTACTGCATATAACGTCTCGATATTTGTCCTAATGGTTGATGTATACTCCCTCTACGTACAAAAATACAAACATGCATCCTTTACGATGGCATTGATACATCCACAAGAGGGCAGTGAAGAGTCAGAAGTTTCTACAATATGAGCATGTGATGATAGAGCAGATTATGATAATGTACGTTGTGAATAATAAGCAGAGGCAGCGACGTCCTCGGTGATGGTCTGTAAGGCCGTTAAATAAATGACAACAAACATAATTTCCAACGTCTTCTTCTTTGTTTCTGTAGACGTTTGTCGCGTCTTGCATGATTAAAGCTACAATGCCCCCAACAAGTTCTGGTGGAAACGTCCTTATCCGTATGCTTTCAGAAAATGTGCAGAAATACAGATGACATGAATGCAGGCTGCGGACAGAAGGCTCCATCCATTATTAATGTGGAGCATAAATGAGCCTTAAGACAAAACATTGATAAAGTGTCTCATTATGTTGAGATTTTCATTCATTAATTTGAGATAATAAGACATTATTTTGAGATATTAAATTACTTTTTGAGATAGTTTCTAACATTATTCTTCAGAAATACTAACAATATAATGACTTACATGATTTTTTTTTCCATAAGCTTGGCAGAAATGGGCTTCCATACATACTTGTAAGTGCCTTGCTCAAAAGCACCACAGTGGTGGTAATGCTGCTCTTTGACTCCCCCTGCCCAGATGTATCCTGCCTGTCTGGCCTTTCTAAAATTTTAAAACACACTAATCCTCTCCCAGCTTTGCCAAACAGGCACTAAAGTTATTTTCTTTCTGGTGCGGTGCTCCTCACAGCGATGGCGTTGATGTCGCTGGTGTGTCCAGAGAAGGTCTGCTTGCAGGTCCCTTCCCTCATGTCCCATAGCTTGGCCAGAGAGTCACAGGCTCCAGAGATGAAGGTGTTCATGTCGGAGGACAGAGCCAGGGTCATGCAGTCTCCAATGTGGTTGGTGAAGGTGACCTTCTGCTTACCAGTCTCCAGGTCCCACAGACAACTGCAGAGGAGAAAACACCAGAATGAAAGAATCGGGTTTAATTATCCTCTGAATTCTTCAGATTAGGTCTCTTTTAAAAAAAATAAAAAAAAGTTTAGAGTTTTTGTTTTTCTTGAGTCCATTTTGTGTCTGATCCAAAAAGTTAAAAAGGCTAAAATACTGCAAGCAAATCAAGCAGTGAGTTAAAATCATGTGGAGACGGCAAACAACCAAAATGATGTCGTAGTCCTTTAATAATGTCAGTATGAATATTAATGTGTTGGTTTTTTTAATGGAAGACAACATGTACTGGAAATGAAAGAGTGAAAATGAAGTAATAAATACTTTGAAATTCAAATTTAGTTGCTTTTTGTGACGTTTTTCATGTTTCTAATTTGTGAAATCAAAAATACTCTCCTGTTGGTTTCTGATTTTATTTTCTCTCACAGGACGGAAGATTTACAGAGTCGACGTTTCGTCACAGACAACAACAAAAAATCATCTAAATCATTTTAGTTGAGCGAGTTGGGAAACTTCAGCAAATAGCCATAGCCCATTGAGCTGCTTGTGTTGCATTCCTTATTTAAATATGACATTTTTGCCGTTGTTTCCATGGTAACCATGTATGCTAATGGTCGATGATAAACTCACCAGGTGGTGTCGCCGGAGGCTGTCAGGATCTCAGAGTCGCTAAGGAAACGGCAGCAGGACAGGTAGCCTGTACGGGACAGAGACATCTCAGTCTGCATCACTTCATTTGTTTCTATTCAACACAAACTTTATTTATACAGCAGAATGTTGACGCTGATGCTCACCTGTGTGTGCGTCCAGCTCCCTGAGGGTCTTGGGGCTGGCAGCCTTGATGTTGTACACTGTGCAAATGTTATCCAGCCCGCCGCTGGCCACCAGGTTACCAGAGGGGGCGAAGGCGACGCTCATCACCCAAGCCGACTTTAGCGGTACAGCAACCAACTGGAAGTAGAAATTTAACTTGAGCTGTTTGAAGCCAGTAATATATGCTGAAGATACTGATCGCTGATATTTTCCACCAGGACTCAGTTTAACGTCTGTTGTCAAAACTTAAAATCCATCATCTCACCAGGATTTAAGAGGAGATAGTCATCACTATCCCCCAATAATAGACTATAAAATGACATTCTTCCGTGTTTAACAGTCTTTGAGGAAACTTGTTCACATGAGGAACTCTGCAGTTAAGTACACATTTTTAATCAAGGGTCATAAACGCCACTAAAAACAGGTTTTCAGCAGTAATTTTCTAACCCAATTTACTATGTATGTGATATGAAGGAAGGGTTAAATTAATTAAATTAAACTAAATTACATTAAATTAGGATCTGACAGACAATAATAATGATAATAATAATTATAATAATTATAATAATTATAATAATTATAATAATATATGATAAATGAGCCTTTGTTTTAGGATTAAATCAAATAGAATCAACTGAACAAGTAACAGGTTAAATGAAGTCCCGTGGTTTAAAGTACATGAATGATAAATGCTGCTCAGTCTGTGGATACCTTCCTGACGTTTGTAGTTACTTTAAAGGTTCTGGGTTCTACATGTTGAACATGTTAGGGTTCTTCAGCTGAAGAGGTTGTGACTGAAGAACAACTCAAATCATATTTGATGTTTCCATAAACTCTTCAGTCACTGCAGAACAAGCTGAATCTTTAATACTAATTGTAGAAGCATCTGTGAAACACAGGTTGAATACAGCGGAGGGTCTGTGAGCTCACCTTGTTCCCTGAGAAGGCGTCCCAGATGAGAAGCTTTCCATCCTGTGATGCACTGACCATCTGCCTGTGTGAGAGAGGACGGCGTGTTTGAAGAAGAAAAGACAGAAACCGACGGAGAGAAACAGGTTTGGAGTTTTGTCGACAAACATGAAGTCAAGAGTTGGATCAACGAGGTCAAACTATTCGACTGATGTGTGGAGAAAGAAGTCGATGGAAGTGAGTAAGGTGGTTTCCAGGGAGGCCTTTTGTTCCCAAACCCAGTCAGTACAGACATCGTTGTACATTTGAACCTGGCTCACTTGTGTGTAGACAGAATTTTGGGGATGTGTGCTAAATGTGGAGATGACACGGAAACTGTGTTGAGGAGGGACCGTCCTACAAGGATCAGGACCAGGAGGAGGTGGAGCCATGAGGAGGCAGCTCTGATGAGTGATGACATCATACTAGAGTTTGTCTGCTTTTATATATGTTGTAAATTGTTCATTAAAAGTGTGCATCATAGTGACTTTACTCTTCTTCTATATAGAAAACTGTCTTCTAAAGCAGGGGGAGTCCTTTTTGTTTATTGATAGATGATCTATGAATTGGTTTACCAGCAGGTTGTAGCTGTCCAGTCTTGTTAGCAAGCCTGTTAGCATGACCTTTATGCCGCATTCATGTCACATCAGAAATTAGGAAACTCCAAGCTCCGCCTCAGACAAAATGGTTTAAACGCATGGTCGGGTTGTGTTATACTAGATATTAAAATCATGGTGCCCTGCACTGACAGTAATATGAGAAACAATAATTAATTTTAATTTACTAGTGGATGTCATATGTTTACATTCTTAATATATCAATGAAGCAGCCGGTGTTACAGTATTTTTAAAGATGTCTGTAATACTTGATATTATCCCACTGGTCTACTCAAGCGTTATTAATATAAACATGATTGGTAATTGATCAATCATCAGGGTATCCATACTGTTTTCATGTGAATGCACATTATTCAGAGATAGGAAATAACCAAATTGGTTTTAGTGAGTTTGAACGCAGCATTATTTCTTCACTTGTATTTGAGGAAGCTAACGTCAGCAGAAGAAGCACCTGAGCTGTCAAAGCAAGACAAAAGACGATTAAACCAAAACTTTATTTAAACCGACGATCTGAGTGCCTTCTTCCTCTGACCGTCACCGAGCCACTGAGATGATTTTATGAAATGTCAAAGGTCATAGCTGTGTTGGCTGGGTTCCATTTATCTGCGACAGTTTCAGGGGTTTGGTACTGTGCCACCGTCTCGCTGTCACGCCCTACTGAGACTCCTGTCCCCCTCCTCATCCTCACCTGGAGTCAGCTGACCAGTGCATGGCATAGATTTTAGCCAGGTGACCCTTGAGTGTCTTCCTGAGCTTCAGCTGGACCCGCCCCACCGAGGCCACGCCCCCTGCGGCTCCTGACATGCTGCCATCATTCACAGCTTTACGGGCCGCCTGGTGGTCACAAAGGGAAGTACATGCAGGGGAGAAAGAGGAGCAGTCAGGAGGTTAAACTCCAGATGGGTTTGATTATTTCACCTGTGATCAGGATCATAATTAAGTACTTTAATTTCATGTTAGTGTTCATTTAATATTCATCACATCAATTCAACATAAAGGGTCACAATTAATGTAATGTTTTTCTATCATTTGAATAAATTTGATTACTAGTGTAGTGATTTATTAAGAAGACAGAATAACCAATTCCTCTTAATATTCTATATAAGAATAAACACAAGGTTTATGCAAGAATTTTATTAATTTAATTTAATTAAACTATGTGATTTTTTTATGTTGAGTCAACATGAGAAGAAAACTGCATTAATTTGACCCTTATGTGATAAAATCATATGGAAATTTAAAAAGAGTCAACATGATGTAGTTCAAATTTTCTTATTTTGAATAAACATTGGCTGTCACTATATGCTCACCTCAATCTTTGTACGGAGGCCGTTGCACTCCTTTTTCAGTGCATCTATTTCAGCTTTCTCAGCTGCCATGGTGGCGGATTTTAGACGATGTTACTGACGGAAAAACGAAACTGTCACTCTGAAACATGAAATAAAGAGAAAGGGAGAGGAAACAGAGGAAAAAAACATCAGTTCAGTCTTGATCTTGGGTAAAAGCATGATTTAAACATCCTTGTGTTTATCCTGCAGTACTTAACAGTCCAGGTACACAAAGATCCACTGACCAGCCTGTGCATCACTCTGTGACCCTGATACACAATCAAGTCTAGAGCAAAGATTAGACACATACCTGACAGGTTTAATCCCTCCCTAAAGCAAAGCTGTAATGCTGTTAGCTCTCCCACTGGTCCAGTTATAAAGAGTGTGTAGGAAGTGAGAGACGAGGGAGGAAAAGGAGAGAGTAAAGATATGTGGAGATAAAGTGAGGGAAAGGTAAGCCGGAAAGGTGAGATGGCACAAATAACAGATTTAAAGGAGACATGTGAGATTAGAAAAAGAAGAAAAGAACAAATTTTATGAAGGAATAGGAAAAAGGGAGCAAAGAGATAGGAAGGCAGGAGGTGAAGAAGGGAGTGAAGATCTAATTTAGACGTTTAATGATGAATAAACATGGCATATCAGATGAGATCAATCAAAGATAACTTAAAAAATCCAATAACAAATATTACATATCAGGATTTTCCCCTTCAGGAATTTATGAGCAGCTCATTCATAAAAGTGGTTTCCAATTTAAAGCATTGTTGTCCATAATTTGTTTAGCTTTGTGTTCTTACTTATAAAATCAACTCTTGTTAGTTTGGAGTTAGTTTGTTTCAGTCACCCAGTCAAGAAAAAGGAAAAGAGTGAACAGTGTTTTCTAATATTTAATGTAATTATTATTATTGTTATTATTATTATTATTTCTACTTGTCATGTCCCCAAAACCCTGCAAGCATAACTTTACTATATGAGCCTAATGCTCTGTAACAGGATCCTGACAGCTGACTAATTTAATGCTGCCTCTGATTCTGCTCATTGGGGATGAAACTCCATAAAAACTAAAAGTTGCACCTTTTAATAATGAGGAAAATATAATAATAATAATAATAATAATAATAATAATAATAATAATAATAATACTGATAATAAAAGAAAAAATAATAATTCCGTAAAACTGACACACTTTGAAAGGTTGTAAGTGAATTATGTCTGTAAGGACTTTTTATTTATGCAACACTTTCAACCCTTTCTCCTGTTATGTTTGTATATTATCGGTTTACACCATTAAATATGAATACCCAGGCATGTGCATGTAAATAGATGTAATCTGCTTCATTAAATATGCAATGCAACACTGCACAAGTCAGACAGGAAAAATAAAAAAGCTAAGAAAGATTAGAGAATGAAAGATCAATGAATCTAATTTATTTATAACTAATTTATTTATTTTTTATAAGGTGTAAAACATTCCCTGGTTCCTGCTTCATGAAGTTTTGTACTGAATACCTCTAAGTTTTAAAAATGCAAGTGGCCAAAAAACAGATTATTTTAAGATGTCATCTTGGATAACTGTGATTCCAAACATTTCACAAGCAAATAATCATAAAATGAAATCCTTGTTTTCCATGTCTTGTGCAATGAGGTCAAATCCGTGGAGGTGAAGGTTCAGGACTACCTGCGCTGCACGTAGTCCTGAACCTGTGACAGGATGCAGGATGGAGGATGTGGGAGGGGCAGCGGCAGTGGTGGTGGTGGTGATGGTGGAGGAGGAGGAGGAGAAGGAGGGGGTCGCTGCAGGGCTTTAAATCCCAAGCAGGAGATCTTAAGGGAAGCTTTACCGGTCAAATCTCCTGTCATCCGATTACTGACTGCTCTTTACCTCGGGATCAGAGACGCAGGGAGGGAGGAGGTGGGAGATGTGGGAGGGCTGGACACCAGCAGCTCCTCCTCTACTGTCCTGTTCTCTCTATGTGACAGAAGTGACACATAAATGAAGCTAAAAGCTGAATAGTAGAAACACTTAAAACAGAAGGAAACCTTTCTTTGCATCAGAAACCTGCAGTGAGGAACTCTGCTGGTGTGACAGATCAGCTTACTGCAGCCACACCTGAGGCTCCAATCCTCTTTTCTCCTTCTCTTCCCTACAAGCCAAAGATCACCTTCAAAAGGTTTAAGGAATCACTATGATGAAGTCTCACACAGGACTGATAAGTCATTGTGACTCACAACAAATCAGCACTTCAAGATGAAAATATTAGTTGAACAATTAAAGAAAGTTCATGCTTCTTTAGAATCAGAGCAAAAACTGCAGCTGCCGCTCCATATAGTGGCCGTTTGGGTTAAATCTCTGTTCATTTCCAATCAATTTCCTATTTTGCACATTAAAAATTCCTGTTTTTCAAATCTCACAAAAGTTTAAAAAAAGAATCCACTCTTTCGATGCAGCTTCACAGCAGCTCCAAAAGTTCTCCAGCAGAG
Organism: Chaunax sp. Z400; assembly: GCA_037577475.1. Taxonomy (NCBI): domain Eukaryota; kingdom Metazoa; phylum Chordata; class Actinopteri; order Lophiiformes; family Chaunacidae; genus Chaunax; species Chaunax sp. Z400. Next base: position 24,222,535 of record CM075200.1, read on the forward strand.
GATGAGAGTCCAGCTACTGAAGCATTAAAGATGAAACTCACCTTTTCCACTCCTTCTCTTCTCCTGCTCTCAGACGCCTCCGGCTCCCCTTTGAGCTTTTTTAGATTCCAGTGTGCACAACCTGCAAGCTGGCTCCTCCGACGCTCTCCCCCAGCAGACTGATAGCAGCTTACTTGTGAAAAACTCTCTCTTTCTCTGTCCCGTCCTCCTCGGTGAAGAACAGATGAGGATTGGAGGGGATGAAGGAGATAAGGGATGAAGGGATAAAGCTCAAAGATGGAAATAGAGAGGGAAGGAGAGAGAGAGAGAGAGACGGGGAGGGAGAAAATCAGGTTATGAGGTCAAACGGCAAGAGCAGGTGAAGAAATGAAAGAACAAGACAGGAGGAGAAAGGGAGCAGGTGGAGGTGAAATGTGAGAAAATGAGAGAAGAAACTACACCTGCTGCACAAACTGAAGGAAGGGATGTGATGTGTCAGACATGCACAGAATTAAATATGGAAGAATATGTTTTATTCCCTGACAACCAGTTTGAGGTGCAAAACGAGAAAAATGAGCCTCATTCCAAAAACTTCATGGGAGCAAATCAAACCTCTTATTCTGAAATCTGAGATTTAATTTCTGGTTTCATTTCCAGGAATTATTCATCCTGGCATCACAGTGCAGGTTTTTTTTTTATCAGGATGCAGGAGCGAGGAAGGATAGTCTGGGGTGGAGGCTGACAGGGGTGAATTGGTTTGTCAGAGCTAATGAGCTGAGCCCGGTTAATCAGGGTCTAATGGGATATCCGGGGATGGGCAATCTCGTTAGGGAATTAAAGCAGGTCAGGAAAAACGTGCGTCACACCAGAGATGGAGACTGGATCAAGAGTCACAGGCTGAAGATGAAAAACGACGCCAAGAATGAATCCTGAACAGAACGAATCATCTGTGCAGACAGTGGGACGGGACAGGAGGGAGGTTTGGGGGTGAGGCGTGACAGGAAGGAGGGCAGGTATGGGTCTGGATTGGTCCATCCCCAGGACTGGTACCTCCGCCAACGCCAGACGTGAACCATCAGAAAGTAGTTCCTAGGCAACGTCAGGAAATCATGTAGATCGTCAGTTGTTTTATCATCGCATCCACGCCATAGGATGATGAAGCTATGATGATGTCGTCATGATGATGTCACTTTCCTCAGACCTGCCTCATGCCAAAATAAGTACCGCCAAATTCCTGGACCCTGGAAACCTTCACCTGTCATCCATCCATTTCATCCATCCATCCATCCATCCATCCATATTAATCCCACCAGGGGTGATTTTTTTGAGAAGTTCGTTGATGTAAGGAAAACATAGAAACATGTAAACAAATAAAATATAAAATAGATAATGTTTGTAAATAGTTTGATCAAACAACAGTTTAAAAAAACACCTACAGAAAGAGAGAGAGAAAGGGGTTGGAACTCATACACTTCTTTCTACTCCTATTCAAACGTTGTCATTCTTGTTTTGTTTGTCCTCCTTATTTTTATGTTTTGTTTTGTTTTTAATTCCATGATCTTTTTTTTCTTCTTTTTCTTGTTTTGTTTTGCATCTGGATTCAATGGAATACTCATTGTTTTCTGGAGAGTTTGTTGGTCATTAAAATAGTTCTAGTCCCCTCGTTTGACTCCTGATCTGAGAACAGATTTTAACAACCCTGTTCAGACTGTTTCTGTCTTTCAATGTGAAACCAGAAAAGAGAAACACAGAAGAAAAGATGGATAAAAACAACTGATGCGAAAAGGAGTTTTTCTCTAACAGCTTCAGGCTCCTGTTGATCAGCTGACACTGGGTCAGATTTATCAACAAAATAAGATTCTCACAAAATAAAACTTTATTTAAAATGAACTTTGGAAACTCATAACATCTAAATGTTACCAGAAAGAGATTTAAGTTCTGATTTTACACATTCAAACATGAAACAGGCTGTTGTGTCGCTTCAAACACATGAAAGTTTGTCAGATGGACTCTTTGTGTGTTTGTGCAATGATGTGTTCACCTTTAAGCACTTGGGACAGTGTGATACAAAATAAATGTGTTCAGCAATTCTGTGTTTGTGCATGTCAGGACAAAACGTCTACATGTTCTCCACGTTCTCCACGTTCTCCACGTTCTCCAACATTTCATTGACTTGAAACGTTTGCCTCTCTGCTCAGGCTCAGGTGATGTGTCCTCGTTCCTCTGCTGCAGCTCTAACCCTCATTCTCATTGGTTCAGAGAACCGTTAATCCCGTTTGTCTTCATGCATCCATGTTGAGACCATCAAAGATGCTTCATCACCTCCTCTGATGAGGACGATTCACCTCAGGCTGGGTCTGATTTTCGTAACCGATCCAACAGGTTTGACTCAGGCCTGATGACATCATACATCAGACTTACACAGGGGTGACTTCATCCAAGAGTCAAACACAGGTTTGATGTCTGCAGGGTCCATTTTGAATACTGACGTCTACCAGTATCTCACTATTTCTCAATGTATGGATCCAGATGAGGAAGTTATGTTAATTTCACTATAGCATAAATTTAGATTTAGATACATGAACATATAGATTTGACAATTCTGGACACAGAAATAGTTATTAGTCAGATTTGTGCTTCTGTTCTTTGTGAAGATTTATGCAATAAAAAATACTTTCTGCCTAAGTCCTAATTTGTCCTGTTTGATTCCTACAAAGATTCTGTATTAACACTTTTTCTCAGTTTTACAATTTTACCTCAGAATCCAATCAGGAAACTGTATTTTATTTATGACTCAGAAGAATCTCCTTATTGACCATTAGGAGGTCCTTTAACTCTGGTGCTATCTTAACTGTGTAAAAGAAAAAGAAGACCTTAAAAATGTGCACTTTATCGTCTTATTACATAGTGTTAGTGCAGAGCCTTCCCTTTCTGTCAGTAAACGTCGGCCTGTAATCCTAATGAGGTGTGACAGAAGAGGGCTAACGGACTTCCTGATAACTCCCGTCTGTAACGAGCTCAGGAGGGAAGCATGAGTACAAACTGCCCTCCTCCTTTGGCTTCTTCATACGGGGCAACTCTTAGACCACTTTGACAAGACCATCTTATACCACAAAACATTTCTGGAGCTTCACTTTACTGAGGAACATGTCCCAAAAAAAATTAAAAATTGAAAATTAAAATATTGATCTGTTTCGGCTCCAGTAAAATCTCACATTCAAGTATTCACAAGTTCCTGCATTCAGCAGTAGATTCATTTTGATCGATAATAATTTTTAGAATCTACAATATAATTTCTCTTAAAATTAGAACTTTATTCTTGTAATATTATGACTTTTTCTCAACTAAAGATTTTTACTCATAATATTACAACTTTATTGTCATAATATTTCTACTTTATTCTCAAAATCTCTTTTTTTTATTTCTCAGTGTGGCCCTAAAACTCTGTTGTGTGTTTTATGTTTGTTTTTGTTTGTTTCTTCTCCAGCTGTTAAGGAGAAAACTGCAACAAGCTTCAGAAGTATTGTGGAGTAAGAAATTTCATGTGACTTTCCATCGGCGTTGGGGGTAAATACAGTAGATTATAATGAGTGAATATTCATTTTTGGGTGAACTGTTTCATAACTGAGAAGCATCATGTTTTCTATGCAGAGTAAAAAGTAATAGTATCATAGAAATGCAGTTTTTAAAAAAAGAGAAAAGGAAATGCTGCACTATATTCTCCATTTTAACAGCAGGTGGCGGTAATGCGTCATAAAGCTGTTTGACTCTATGGCCACAAAGAGGAGGAAGAGGGGCGTCCTCTGGTGGTTGGTTGCGATATTTCCCACAGTCCCTGAAGTACACACCAGCCCGGTCCTCCTGCCCAGAGTTGAACGGATCCCCCGGACCTCCTCCACTTCTCCTCACCGTGTACCTACCACCATCAACCGTCCATGGCGCCCCGGAGGGCGATGAACGGGACCAAGGAGAGTCTGGAGGGGCTGATCAACACCCTGAACAGGACCAGGGTGCACGACCAGACCGGTAACCTACGATGCGTTCACGGACAGTCTGTAGATTAACTGTCGCACAGATCAGACACACTGATCGATACAGAATCAGTGTCTCACAGTGACATTGGAGGTCATGTGATCAGGATGAGTTGTATAAAGGCCTCTGACGTTTGTCCTCTGTGGGCCATAGTAACGAAGTAGTAGTAGTAGTAGAAGTACTTGTTTCAGTATTTTACTATTTTTCTTTATCTAGATCACTTATTTCCAGACTGAACTGAGTTATTTTAAGATGTCTCGACATGTAAAATTATTTTTTTCTTTTTGCAGTGTGGGTCTGATCTGAATTATTGAACATGATAACAAAATTAATAAAAACATAAAACATGCTAATAAAAACTGCCAAATAATTATTACAAAATAATTATTATTTATTTAATATTAATTTTTATTATTGTACTTGTTATCTGTGTGTAGTGTGAAAGGGATGACAAACTTTAAATAAAATAAATTACCTTAATCCTTGAAATAACAAAAATATAACTAAGCTTCTTTATGTTTCTTAGATATGCAAGAATCTCCTTGAAGAGGGATTCAAAGAAACATTTGTACTTGACACTGGCAATGAATTAAATTTAAAGTGGTTCATATTGGCAGGCTGGACATGTTCGAGAGAGAGTGAGAAAACTAAGAAACATAAATTAGATTTAAAACCATAACATCGGATAATGGGGGTAAAGCATATAAAATGTATTAATTTGTGCATAAATTAAAACTAAAACCTTAATCTGCAACACAAAAAAGACAAGAGCCGTTTAACTGCGATTGAAATTGTAAATGAACATTTTTTATTTCACACATCTTCACATTATTTTCATTGACAAGCATTCTGATATTTTTTTTGTTTTTCATTTTTTCCACACGGCTATTCTATGGACATTCAGGAGGAACAGAAGGAACAAAGGGAGGACAAATAATCAGAGTCACATCAGGTCGGGAAGAAAAAGAGGGCGAGAACAGGACAAGAAGAAAAAGTCAGAGGAAAAGAGGGCGGGGCGAGGACAGAAGTGGGCGGAGTGCGGGTACTCCAGTGTCCAGGTGAGTGTGGGAGTGTTTGTGTTTCAGTCCCTGAAGCTGCTGTTTTGTGTTTCTGCCCTCTTTTTATTTTTTCACCTCTTTCAGCTTCAGTCTATATTTTTCTGTTATATCTCTATTATTAATCTCTCTGTTTTTAACACCTTTAACCTCTGGCTGTACACAAACCATTCCTTTAAAACTACAGTAACAGTGCATGTCTGGCTTTTAAATTACATATGTCTATGATATTCCCCTGCATGTGCATGAGTGCCTCTTGCATCTGTGCACTCTGTGTGTGTGTGTGTGTGTGTGTGTGTGTGTGTGTGTGTGTGTGTGTGTGTGTGTGTGTGTGTGTGTGTGTGTGCATACAGCATCATCTCCCTACCTATAAGTGCATAATTTATTTCCTTTTATTGATCTATTTCCTTTTCTTTTTTTTGCATGGCTCTTTTGTTCACGTGTTTCTAATGAATCTATGTGATCGATCCGTCTACATGGCTCGTTCCACGTTGGTCGTGTCTGTCGGTTTGTGTGAGTGAGTCATTCGTCTGTCAGTTTCACAGGGCGCTGGGGTTCCTGAAGTTATGGCCTGCAAAACGAGCCTGGTCACCCAGCTCCTCCTCAATCCTGCAAAGAAGACCAGAAGAGAAGATGTCAGACAGTTATTTTTAAGAAGAGTTGATTTCATTCTGAGGAGGTGGATCCGGGTACAGATGTGGATTCTGGATCACTTTTTAAACATTTAGCAAATATCATAAGAAATAATAAATTACCCATGGACGACTCATGATGCTATAGTGATACATGCAGGGATTGTTTTTCTCTAATCATTGTTTGTGACTGTTTCTCTGTTGTTGTTTTTTATTTCTATAGTCAGCTGCTAATCTTTTATTCCCCATCTTATTCCCTTTACATTTTTATTTTATCACCCACTGGATAATTTTTCCATCCATAAATGTTACGGCTTTGGTAGCTGACAAAGACAGAATGATGCTTGATTTAGGGGTGAGTTTATTAGATAAGGCTTAGAAGGAGGTGAAGGCAGGGGACAGTCCGGTGGAAAGATGGCAGAGAAACAACAAGTTATCAGGAAGCACAAGGAGAAAGCACAAGGAATGATTCCAGTGCTTCTCCTCCACTGGAGGCTTCTGTCCTCCCTGAACCTGCCTTTGGACACCTGCCTCTCCGTTTCACAGGTGCACCGCCCCAGTCAAACTCTCCCCCTGTCACTGTCCCCAGCAGTGGCGGATCTAGAATTTTTCTAAATCAGGGGCCATAGAGGGGCCACATTTTTTCAGAGGGGCCAACTATATGTCCAACATTCATACACATTTCCTTATTCAGTAAGATGTATATACAGAATATTTCACCAGTCATTCATTGTTTGCTGTTGGCTCCATAGCTTTTAGTAAAGACACATATAATTGAATATATTATGCAAATTGTGCATTTTTCAAGCACATTTTGTTCATCAAAAAAGTTTAGCAATTATTGAATTTAAACTAGGATGCATAAATAAATATAAAAGATAAGACACTTTTTTCCAATTATGTAATACATAAAATAATTAAAAACATTTTTTTACATTAAAGAAAATACTTATATACTATATTACAGCATACACAACAGTTTAGAGGAGAAAAACTTGACACAGTTAAGTATTCAAGTTGTAAACAAATAGAAAAAACAGACAGACAAGTGACAGGACAGGGGCACTTCAGGGGCCAATCAGATTTCAGCTGGGGCCAGTGCCCCTCTGGCCCCGCCCCTGGATCCGCCCCTGGTCCCCAGAGTGGGTCATAATATTTAATTCCTTTATTTTGCTGCTCAACATCTTCCCCACTTTATCTCGGCTCCAAATCTAGCAGCAGCTCTGCTGCGGCTTGACTCCTCAGGTGCCAGTTCTGTGTTAGCGCTTAGCACTGAGAAGCTAATTCACAAGACGGCGCTGTCGGTGTCACCCCATGTGTCTGAGCCAGTCAGCAGAAAGAGCAGAGGGGGGAGGAGGGGGGAGGAGGGATTGGCTCAGCATTGTAATCCCATCAGACCGCTGAGGAGACGTGGGACAGGAGAGGTGGAAGGGGGAGACTTACAGGAGCATTAACCAGAGATAAATGCTAATCAGTGGAGCGTGCACAGACACACCAGAGACATTAGTGTTTTATATTTATATTTATAGTTATTAATGTAGTAGTGAGTCTCTGATTGTAGCTAAGATGACTTTTAAAGGACTATTCCAGACATTTAACAGTCATCTTTTAGATCAACGACAAACTTCATTTTCTGCATTTTTTCTGCATTTTTTCTGCAGAGAGCAACTCAGTGGTTTCTATTGATTAGACCACCAGTGAAAACTTACATCTTTAAATAAATGATAAGATAATAAATATCAAGATATCAGTGTGGTTTGACTGTTAGCAGGATCACACAAAAACCGCTTGACGGGTTTTCCTGAAACTTGGCAGGAAGGTTGGACATGTGGCAGGAAGGAACCCGTTAAATGTTGGGGCAGATCGGGTGAAGCCAGAGATCCACTTCTACACAAAAGGTCATCAAAATCCATGGACATGACACAAACGTGGATGATCCTGTAAATGAACTAATGAGGTTTGACACACTGACCTCATGAGTTGGTTGTACTTGGCCAGCCTCTCAGATCTGCAGGGAGCACCAGTTTTAATCTGCAGCAGAGAAACAGAGAAAAGGACATTTATTTTATTTGATTTGATTTGATTTGATGTGTTCCTGTGCTGTCTGTCCTGTCCTCTCTAGATCTGCCCAGGTGGTCTCCATGTGGAGTGGGGGACTGCTGGTCCTGGTGCCTCTCAGACTGGGATTTTTTACTATAGTTGTGTTTTTAATTTGATCTTTTTGGTAATATTTGTGTAACATTTTGGTTGATTGTATTTATGTTAATAAATCTCATAGATTTGGACATTTTGAAGGTGTCTTTGGTTACATTAATATTACAAACCAGACGGTTCACATTATAATCATAAATGACCTGTATGTAGCTCTAATGTGAACTCGTCTGTTCTCTGAAACAGTCATTGATCATTTGTGTCACATTTAGGCAAAAACAAAATTACGTTTAGTCGCCTCAGCCTCAGTGTTGGGCGTCAGGCGTGTAAGAAATATTGATACACTTGAATTTTGTGATATTTTGTTTTTGCGATACGTAGCTAAAGGTTTATTTTGTGGTGTGATTCCACTGTTCTGATTAATAAACGTTAACTTTCTTAAATCAGATTTTATTCTTTTTTACGATGAAAGCTCTCCTAAAAATATCACAATATATGGTATGGTAATATTCGGTAACTCTGTGTACTCTTCTTCTTCCATCCACAGCCCCAGTATGTACCTGTCCAGTACAGAGTCCCACCACCAGGTCAGCGATGAAGGTGTCCTCTGTCTCTCCTGAACGATGACTGACCATCACACCCCAACCGTTCGCCTGAGCCAGTTTACACCTGACAGACGGACACAGAGACAAAAGGTAGCTTTACTGAATTAATTTGATTTAACAGAATATCAGAACAAACACAACATCCTGATGTTGGGAGGATAATGCTGAAAAGACAGAAACTATTTCAGCAATTAAATTAAAGCTGTGGTTTTAAAGTTGGGGCCCTCGAATAAAGAGAAACATTTCTTATGTGAGAGAAAGTCATGAACTATTCCTGGATCTGTAGTGGGTGGGTTCTTTCCTCACTTATGCCTGAGTTTTATGGACATCATCCAGCAGCTTTTGTGAAATCCTGCCGACAAACAAACAGAAAACTCCTCCTTTGCTGGAGGTTAACAGATTGTGTGACGTTTGTGAAATCATTGTGCATCTCTCCCTGACATTAATTAATTTGAATGGATTTATTTGTAACTACTGCTCATCTGTCACGCTAACCTGCTAACGATTTGAAAATGAAAACTGATTTGATTTGAGGTTTTTAAAAAACGATCAAGGCCTCGTTCTGTTTCCATCTCAGCCTGCTGAGCTGTTAGAAGAATATATCAGATTAACGCGGCAGGAAGCTTTCCATGTAACGGGCATGAATACATCATATTTAACATCATTTAATCTGTCTCTCCTCCTGCTGTAATCCAGCTCCGCTGTCATGATAGCTTCATAACCCTGAGTGACGGTTCGTTAAGTCTGTGATTGATGGCCCGCATTGAAGGCTGGAGAAAAACACTCTCTCTACAAAGATATCAACAAATATGAGATAAATGTGCACAACAGTCCCAGTCGGCTGCATCAGTATGTTTGATTGACAGCTAATCTTCATGCTAAAAACCTCCTGTCGCCTCCCGTCGTTCATTCATCTCCTGTAAAGGTCTGTTTGCCGCTGCTCTTCTCAGCCACAAGGTCAACATGGCTGACGGGGGATGAGGGATGTGGGCAGCCGGGTCTCTCTGCATCTCCCTACAGACCTCTCAGCCAAGATGGATGACCTTCCTTCCAGTCCAAGTGCACCAGCCTGCCCATGGCGGCCATATTACCCCCCCCCCATCAAGCAAACTGTGTGACAGACCTCCCTCTCTCCAGCAGGAACAGGAAGTATTGTACCTTTTTGTAAACATGGTTTCGTAGCAGCGTTTCTTCTCACCTACGTCCTCAGACGTTATGGAACAGATTTTTAAAATGTAGTGGAAAAGGTCTGCATGGCCCAAAGACGATCCAGTTTAATTCTGGTGCAGATCCAGATCTCGAAGCGGGTCCATAATTTATTTTTAAACTTTTCTTTTACTTTTTTTCTACATTTATGTTAATTTCTGAAGGAAGAATGCTGCTGTCTAGGAGTGGTGAAGATCCAAATAAAAATGTGTATTGATTTAAATATGTTTTCATGGGGGTGCAGCCTTTTTTTTCAGCTGCTCTGTGGCAACGTTATTACCAATATTCACAACCTTATGGAGGGGTTGGACCGGGTCTGGGTCCAGGAACAAATCCAGATATAGATCCAGATCAGGATCTTTAACATTGGGAGATAGGGTGTGTGTTTGGGACAACAATATTACCATGGAATATCAGGATAGGTGTGTTACCACTGAATTTCAGGATAGATATATTGTAAAGAAGCAAACATACGCCTGAATGGCCTCAGTGACGGAGCCGATCTGGTTGACTTTGAGCAGCAGACAGTTGCAGGCTCGCTCCTCAGCAGCTTTCTCTATTCTCTTGGGGTTGGTCACCGTCAGGTCGTCCCCGACAACCTGGATCCCCACCTGGGCCGTCAGACGAGACCAGGCCTCCCAGTCGTCCTGGTCAAATGGGTCTTCGATTGACACCACTGGGAGGAAGGAAGGGAGGATAGGTGTAAAGTTACTGAAGACATTTAGTCTCCAAAGATGAGCAACAACAGATTTCGTCTACCTGGGTAGTTGTTGACGAAGCCCTGGTAGATGTCAGCCAGCTCCTCGGCAGAGATGTGTCTCTCTGGGTCTGGTGGGGATTTGAAGTCCAGGTCATACTTCCCCTCGCGGTAAAACTCTGAGGCGGCCACGTCCATCCCGACCACCACTTTGTCCGTGAACCCGGCCTTTTCTATGGCCGTCTGCAGCAGGTCCAGAGCTGGAGGGGAGTGACAGCAACAGGGATGAAGAAGAGGTAGAGAGGAGGGAGACCAGATGGACACAGGGGGAAATGTGATGGAAGAAAGAGAAGATATTTACAAATTGATGTCTTGTGAACCATGTAGATCTGCAAGATCCACATCTCAGCTGTAGAAAGCCTATAATGTGGATCTGCAGACTGAGCTCACTGATTATGATTCAAGTTTAAAATGAACTTCTGTAAACGGTCTAATAAATACTAAATATATCAACTCCTGATCCACCCATATCAATTTCAGGCTTAAATCAACAGCTTCCAGTTCAAGCCCCGCCCCTTCCAGTATGGATACAGGTAATTTAGTTGATTGACCAGATGCAGATGTTGGTGTGCTCACTGATCACTAACCGAAACAGATTTCCATCTCTTGGAGCAGAAACAGCTGATCCTTCATGTCACATTAAACGGCTAATGTTTCAAAGACGAGAAATTTCTTGGTGGATAAAAATTAATTTCATTCCTGGAATCTTTGCAATGACTTATTATTATAAAATGTAAACTATCAGTGACGTTATTACTCATTTAAGAAAGTATTTTATTTTATGTTGCTAAAACTTTAGCTATAAATGTCATATAGATTTGATTGTGGGCCATGAAAGTTCTCCACTTACTATGTAAAGACCATCACTTCTAATATTTAAAGGATCTGAGGTTGATATTTCATATTTAATAAAGACATCCTTCCTCCTCTTCCTCACCCTCACTGTTCTCCAGGATGTTGGGAGCAAATCCTCCCTCGTCTCCCACGTTGGTGGCATCCTGGCCGTATTTCTCCTGGATCACCCCTTTCAGTGTGTGGTACAGCTCCGATCCTATCCTCAACGCCTCCCTGGGAGTCAGACGGGAGGAAAACATGAAGAAACATCAGCAGGAGGGAAAGAATGAGAGAAATAAATGATGAGAGATGAAAGAAGGGAAGACATTAAGAAAGAATACAGAAGGAAAATGAACAAAGAAAGACATGATGATGTTGTCTTAGTTTAATTCTTACTTGAAAGACTCGGCTCCAACTGGAAGAACCATGAACTCCTGCATGGCCAGTTTGTTACCTGCATGGGAACCTCCATTTATCACATTAAAGGCCTGGAGAGGAGGACAGGAGAGGAGAGGAGAGGAGAGGAGAGGAGAGGAGAGGAGAGGAGAGGAGAGGAGGAGAGGAGAGGAGAGGAGAGGAGAGGAGAGGAGAGGAGGAGAGGAGAGGAGAGGAGAGGAGAGGAGAAGAGAGGAGGAGAGGAGAGGAGAGGAGAGGAGAGGAGAGGAGAGGAGAGGAGAGGAGAGGAGAGGAGAGGAGAGGAGAGGACGCAAGGAGATGAAGTTAGAAGAAATTAGGAGACAAAAAGAAGAGTTAAAAATGTCTTTGGAGCCTAAAATACTTATCAGTAAACATTCAGTTCACTTTTATGGTTAATAGCAAACATATCTGTGAGTGTGAAAATCATTCCAGATTATGATAAAGAACAAACATATTAGATAATCTGAGAATTAAATGCATGTAAAGAAGCAAAACTTTCACATTTTTAAAGGTACATTCATCATTATCTACTCTTGATGGAAGTCAGGTGACGTTTCTTAGTCCACGAAACATTTCTGGAGCTTAAAATCCAAACTTCATCAAATGAAGAAGATGGAGACTTGTTTAAGAAAAAACATATAAAATACAGCTGACAGCGTAATCCACGTCTTTAGAAGCAGTGAGATCTTAAATTGATTTTATTTACACCCTTATTTAAGATAAAACCTTCTCTGTAGCCGGTGAGCTGAAAGCATTAGTTCGCAGCCCGTCTGAGGTTTGGCTTTAAAATGAGCGTAAATGTTGTGTTTTCAAATCAATGTGGGATCCTGGTGCTTCCAGAGACGTGGATTAAACTGGATGGGTTGTCTGGAATAATCTATGGGGGTTTTTTAAATTGTTCTTTTAGTCTTTAAAACAAGGTTCCATTTTCTTCTGTTGTTTTTTCTTCTGTTGTTTTTTTTCTTCTTCTGTTGTTTTTTCTTCTGTTTTTCTGTGAAGCTCCAGAAATAATTAGTGGATAAAGAGACCTGATTTTACATTACATTACACAATAAGTATGCAGGTGTTAATTTTAGTCGAATTAGCAGGTATCCAAAGGCCGTATTTTTACGTTTATGCATCATAAACACGTCTATCAGACCAAAGCATTTACAGTGAAAATGGTCCAAACGTGTGTCTTTAGTGGTGACTGTGTTGTGTTTGTGTCTTACAGGAACCGGCAGCACCAGCTCTGTGTTTCCGGCCAGGTCAGCTATGTGGCGGTACAGGGGGACGTCTTTCTCTGCTGCACCGGCCTTACAGACGGCGAGAGACACGCCCAGGATGGCGTTGGCCCCAAACTGAGCTGTTTGACAAGAAATGATGTCATTTTTACATTTACTGTCCAGTTAATAAAGAACATATTGAAACCAGTGAGTATTGGAATATGATGTTTCTAATAGTTTATGAGAGTTTAAAGTTCATTATTACACCATGACAGTCGATAATAATTATCTACGTAAATTGGATTATATTGCCTTGCCTTTTATCATGATATAAGAACTTCACATGGTATTTTTAAATGTATTATTTTTTTTATATTTCAATTCCAGTTTAGTTTAACTTTACTCATAATACAGATTTGGGTTTTCAGATTTTCTTTAAAGTCCTTAAAATGGATATTTAATTATATATATATATTTTTTTTTATTTCAATAAAGAAAATAATTCTGACCAGAAACAAACATTTTGCACCAAAGTTTCACCATATATTCATATTTATAAGGGTAGTAATATTAATTTTAGTTTTATCACCTCAGAGGAGGAGGTTATGTTTTCACCTGTGTCTGTTTATTTGTTTGTTGGTTGAGGATTACATAATAACTACTAAACTGGTTTCTATGAAACTTTATGGAGGTTGGTGATGGACCAGTAAAGAACCAGTTTAATTTTGGTGTGGATCCAGATAAGGAGGTCATGTTTTTACCGGCGTGGGCAGGTTTTGGTCCAGGAGTCACATGATGAGGGTCAGACTATTGTGGGACTGTTGCGTTTAGGTGCAGTGACATCATGGGGAAAATGAGCTGCCTTGGCGGAGGTGTGTGGTGTCTGAGTGCCGTCTAGTTTATTCATAATGCTGTACACTAAGCAGGAGAATAAACTCTTTTTTTATTTAACAATGACAACTAGGTTTGTGTAAATATAATGATGTATTTCTGCATTGTCAGAAAATAAATTAGAATCTTATCACAACTCATCAGCTCTGCTTTAGTCTGGCTCAGATTCATTTCTAACATCATTACTTTCTGTTTACCTCTGCCTGTCGCCGGCATAAACAAATAAATAAACGGCTGGTGTATTTATTTATGAGGAGTTTGTGTTGGTCGAGCCAAAGCTTGTTTGCAGCAGCGATCTGTTTGCTCTGTCTTGTTCTCGTCTGTATTTATGCCTCTCTTGTTGTCACTTTGTGACAAACGGGCCTTTGGTTAAAAAAACAAAACATTTATCAAATTGTGTTTGGCTGCTGGTAGACTCTGATGAGTCGTCACGACTCACATTTGTTTTCTGTGCCGTCCATCTCAATCATCATGTTGTCCAGCTGCTCCTGCTCCACCACGCTGATGCCCTACAGGTACACAAATACAGAAACACACTGAAGGACACACACAGGGGCAGCAATATAGAATCTATGTGGGAATTAAAAGTTCATTTATGCATCATCTCTTTTTGTTTGCAGTGACAGCTACAGTAGCTACAACCTGAGAAGCTAGCAGATTCCCTGTAACAAGAACAACTCTAGTGTTAAAACATATAATAATTATATATTCCCTCTTCGAGTCTCTGGTCTGCTGTGGATTTACAGGGAACATGTTGTATATTGTTGTAAGTATCGTTGAACATACTGTATGAACTTTTAGGTGACTTACAGAGGCTATTAGGGCTGGACCCAGAGTATCATTGATGTGCCCGACTGCCTTCAAAACCCCTGGAAGAAAATACAAATGAAAAAGAGAAGAGAGTCAGAGACGGGGAATTAAAAATCCTGCAGCAACTAAAGAAGGAAAGAAAAAACATAGATGGACTTATATGAATTTAATTATTAAACTTAATGGAAATGTATCACATTTTATTACTGTTTGTATAAGTGAACAGTAGCATGCTGGCATTTCCTGTAAAATTACCATAAACCTACTTATCCTACTTTCACATATTGAAATCCAATATACAGTACAATACGGTGAAATGCTGTAAACTGCAAAGCAACCTGGGAGAAATAATGTGATTTTAGCACTTTAAGACAATGACATGATTGACAAGAATGTACTGTAAACAGCAGAGCATCATGGGAAGGTAAAATAAACTGGGTGAATGCTGGATGCATTGTAAAGTGTTCTGAGTGATCAGTCAGACTAGAAAGGTGATGCATAGATTCAAAAACAGTCAAATAAATAGAAATAAAAATGCAGTAATTTATTTTTATTTAATCAATTTATTTATTTTTATTTAATTAAGTAACTTTGCTAAAACTGTGACCAGTATTGTGTTGTAAATGTACATGAACACAGTAAGAAACTGTATTTAGTGGACAGAGCTGCTGCCACTTACTTACTTTAAATTTACAGTGACATGTTTGACAGTGTATATGCTATCATCTGTAACTGAATGTATTTGATCACATTCAGTTTGTTTTATTAGCTGATGATTTTCTGATATAAAGATAAATGAGTGTTTACTGTAGAATTTGAACTGAACTGATATTTTAAAGGTTTTAATCAAGAAAACTGAAAATACTTTGTTGTTAGCATTTAGCTTCATATCCTTTAGCTATTGACATGCTGTTAAAATTGATCAGGAATTGGAAAAAAAAAAGCAATAAGAGAAAATATCATGATTTGTATATAAGCTGGTGAAACAGAGGTGAGACAGGAAAGGGTTAAACATTGAATGTGTTTTAGGAATACAGTTCTGGCCCAACATCTGCACCCAAACCCAGCCGATCTGGTCCGTACCTTTGCCCTTGTAGCGACTCTTGTCTCCATCTCGGAGCTCCAGAGCCTCGTAGATCCCTGTAGACGCTCCGCTGGGCACCGCAGCCCTGAACAGACCTGAAGGAGTGGATGGAGTGGAAGGCAAGCATCATAGTTTTAACTCTACAGACTTTTATATTTCAAAAAATGCAAGGATAGAAGGAGGTGCTGTCTGGACAGGTATAAATGTATAATTATGATACCTTTACTGTCATGGTGGGGTCACGTTAGACCTGAAAAACCAGTGTGACTGACTTGGAGTTTATTTTTACTGTCTAACACGACCAAACTGTGACAATAAATACATTTAAATGGTTTAAAAGAGAGCATCTTGGAGTTTCCTTGTGATTTTCAAGACTTTTATGAAAGTTTGAATCAAACCTTTGCAGGCAGGAATATTTCTAGACACAGAGGTTTGCTTGTTTCAACACTGAGGACTGTGTGAATAACATTTGCTTGTTGTAATTATCCCTGACAGTCGTCTTACAGAGCTTGGGATGAAATTACTTCAAACTCTGTTTTTTTAGCTTTTTTAGCACATTTCTGCCATGATGCATGAGAGCAGACGTCATCCTTGTGAGCATTATGTTGTTTCTCTTCCTCTGATATTTGCAGTCAGCAGTCACCTTTCTCTGTGTGAAGGTCTACTTCCACAGTGGGGTTTCCCCGGGAGTCCAAGATCTCCCTGGCAACGACGCTGACGATCGACATCCTGAGAGACACAAGGAGGAGAAGCTCAGCAGGATCATGCTAAAAAAGCATATTTTATTTATCGTTACATGATCAATTGTGTGAGATTGGAACAAAACAAAGGTTTCACATCAGAAACTGTATGAAGAGACGTTTCAGCTGCTGCTGTGTCATCAGTCTCTGTAGCACAGAGGTCTGGTATGTGTGTAGTTTTTTAATTATCTTCATATGATAAATATAGATGTCAACTACACCCAGCATCCAACTTTCTGACAGTCCTTCCTCTGTTTTCAACCATTCCTGCCAGTGACCTGTCCCAGTCCAAACCCCTGTTCAAACAAGAAATAGACGGGATTATTCTGATCAAGAATGATCTGCTAGCATGTTAGCATGTTAGTATCCTGCTGAAATGGATCAGATATCCTCCCTGCACTCTCAGACTAGGATAAATAGAAGAACAGCAGTCAGGAAGGTATCAGCCTTAGCCTTGCGCTGCTTTCACAGTCATTGGGCCAACAGGCTCTCTTTTCTACCGCTGCTGTTTGCTGCTGCTGCTGCTTCTTCTCTCCCAGGAGAGACAACTCCTAAAATCCTGCAGCACTAATGCAGGAGAGAAGAATCTCTGGGCTTCATTCGACACTGAAAAACAGCTCCGCCACAAGAGCATCGTCCTAAGTAGGTTAGTGCACAGCAGCACCAGCCTCACAGGTGAGAGAAGCAGCATTTACAGGGCTTTACATCAGCTCATACTGTATATATGATACATATTATATATGTATAATATACTGTATATACATAACATATTATATTATACATTCTTTCATTTCAAATTCTGAAACTCTTCTAATGTGAATTTGAAGAAAATCAACCATTGCATAGCACAAACTGGTTCTTATATACATATCATTATAATATATACATCCTGCTGAGTCAGCAGCTCACCGGTAGCTAAATGGATTGTATGTAGTGTCTGCAAGTAAGTATAGTTAGGCAGACAAAATATGATTACTACTGTGTAAATAACATCAGAATTACGTTCCTGCCAGGTTGGTTAGCATTATCTGATATATTTCTGCATGAAGACTGCAACCTATGAAACATATTTCTTCATGTATGCATATATAAAAATAAGCTATATATACTGTATATATATATATATAAGATATATAATGTAAGAAGTCATATTCAAAAAGGACTTAGGGCAAATGTTTCATATAACGTTTTATAACTTTGAATGATGCAGTGACTTTATGTTCTGTTCCTAACAATTAATTTATTAATAATAATAATAATAATAATAATAATAATAATAATATGATACATTTTTTATGGTGTAGTTTGAAACTGGCTGGTTATTAAGATTTTACACACAAACTTAAGGATGGATTTTGAAATAGCAAATGTAACCCAATCACAGTAGAGAAACACGATGACATATTCAGGTCAGATGAGATCAGAAGGCTAGAAATCAGATGTGGATTTAAATTAAAGAGCAACCGAAGAAAACTCTCTTCATCTTTTCTCATTTTCAGGTCTAATTATTAAATGAAAGCATTTGTTTCCAGCTGTGTGTTCATTTATTCTTAACACACACAAACCTAACCTCAGAAACATGAGGAGCTCAGTCCTCATTTCACTACCATCCATCTGTTTCCCTCATCGTCCTCGTTGATATTCCAGCCACGCAGAGCTGCAACGATATGTCAAAAAAGGCCTTTCATGCCGTCCTCGTCTGCGTGCCGTATGAATACTTCAGCGGCCTGTGAGGAGCTAAATCTGGCTCACTGCTGGTCTGCAGAAACTTTTCACTGTCCTGAAGCTGTCCTATCAAATACAAGAGATTCAAGTAGAGGGTGTGTCAGCTCCTTATAGTGCTCCTCTTTAGTGCATTCATTAATGACAACTACACTGTGTAGTGTCATCAGTGTGGTGTGTATCAAGTCGAACGGGAAACTTGATTTCATGCTGCCGAGATTTAGAGCTTCCTCTTTCCATTTAGAGTAAGAAGTACAAATAATTACAGTAATAATGGCTGCGGTCCAGGTGCTGGCGAGCCAACATGCACATTAGGATATGTACTGATGTCACTCTTTGAAATGAGGCCAGCCTCCTCAGCAGAAATGAAAGGCAAAGCAAACCAGAAGGTGAGAGCCGGAAAACTGAGAGGGAAACAGATTCATACAGCAGTCAGTGATCAATAAGAGGTTATTGGTTCATATTCACTAAGGCTTTAGTATCGTAGGGCTTTAACTTCAGCCAGACGCACAGCATCAACTTTCACTGCTGGTGTCTGATTTACAAAAGGATCTAAAATTAGATTTGCTCATATCAACTGACATTTTTAACGGCATCATGAAGAAAGTGGTGATGGAGACGTGTGAATGAATAGTTCATGTATTATTGTGGATTGTTGTATAACATGTTGTATGTAATGCATTTTAATATGTGCGATTGGCTGCTGCCTTTTCCAGGTCTCTCCTGTAAAAGAGAGTTTTAATCTCAAGGAGACTTCCTGGTTAAATAAAGGTAGAATGAATATTAAAATAAATAAAATGCAGTTGTCAATCTGTTTATTCTACACTATTCTACACTATAACCTCCACCCTGCTTCTGTTTTTCCTTCTCAGCTCTCAGATGATCTGAAACAACTGAAGATCTTCCAGAGGAGGTCATGTGATCGCCAAGATCTGTTGGTTTGGCCGCAAGATATCTCAGAAAGTCGTCAACGGATTTTGATGACATTTTATGAAGGGCTGACTCTGGGACTATGGAAGAGGTGGCTGTGTTTTGAGGTGGATCCGGATATGAATGTGGATTCTGGATCCATTTTTTAGCATTGTCTAACACACAATAGGATCCAGGTTAATCATACAAAGCAGTGATACAAAATGTATCATTGAATCATTGTTACAGGATTTGGTTTTGACACAGGTTTAGTGACAATGTGGTGTGTTTTAGGACACGTATTGTTATTTTTTCTCTCTTTCTCTGTATAATCTACGTTTCTTTGCTGTCTTATTTTTCCCTCTGGTGTTTATCTGACTCCCAGCCTGTTTGTGTGAAACCTTCCTGAAGACATTAAACGCACCACGTTTCTTGTTCTCGTCTCCCTGTCACCTTTCGTCTCCTCCTCTGGGACATAAATCCCCCCCGTGTGCTGCTTTTTAAACCGCCGTGAAATTACATTACTCCTCCTGTCCTTGACTCCTTTGCTCAGCACTCCTCTATCGTATAAGTGATCCTTCTGGAATATTCCCATCCATTTTTACAGCAGCTCTGAACCTTGTTCCCCTCGCTGTTGGTCGATTATAACGTCGACGACCTGAGAATTTATGCTTATTCAGTTCTTACACTCATCGTAAGTCAGCAGGGATAAAAGAGTCAGCATATTTATAAATGGCCCTCAGCACAAGAAAAAGCAGATAAGGTGTCTGACTCGCTGCCAGAATGAAAAACTTTTACAGTCAAGCAGCTTTTCTCTACCAGCCTATATTAATTTATGACTTTTTCCCCTCCCTCTGTTTTGCTGCTGATTTGAAACCCCACTGACATTTTTCCAGTTATATCTGAGGCGGTGCAGCAGCATGCAGGACGCCTGCCGACACCTATAGACCTAAATTCTGCAGTTTCTACTGATGTCTTGTTCCTGCAGTCGCAGGAATAAAATGCTGGCATTATGTAAAACCACAGATGTGTTAGTTTTGTACATTTCACATCAACATATCCCGTTTATATTTTGTGCATATGAGCTGGTTCTTACTGGGAGGGCTTCTAGCATGTCACCTGGGCACAAGAGCTGCCTATAGCCACATACAATCCTAAAATATACACTGGTCAAAAAATTCCATATTTTAAATAGTTAACTTAACAAAAATTGTGGGGAAAAAGTAATTTTACTCCTTAAATCATTATGCAAATATTAATGAAACTGAGCTAACAGGAAGCCACTGTAAAAGGTAGTTAAACTATGTCGTTCACTCCTATATGACGTGAATACTTCTGCATGATGAGGTGTTTCTCAATATTTGCTGCACAGTCATCTCATATCCATAAACACATGTTCCTCCTCCTCTCATCTTCCTCTCCATCTCTGACTCTCTCCTGTTTGTGCATGCTGCTGTGAGTTATGTAAGCTCTACAGCAGCAGCAGAGGGAGGACACCCATGAACGCACCACACCACACCTACCAGAGACTGCAGTGCTCAGCAGAAAACATAGCAGCACTGAAAAAAAACACACGAGTGGGTGAGCGAGGGAGAGAGTGAACGAGGGAGAGAGAGAGGGGTGAAGGCACGCAAGGACAGAGCAGGGAGGATGGTATATGAGTATATGTACATTATCTCTGTATAAGGAGATAGAGGAGGAATCTGGGAGGAAGGAGGGAGGGATGGTAGAGAGAGAGAGAGACAAAAGCTGGTAGATGGAGAGGAGAGGAAATAGAAAATCAAGACAGAGAGAAGAGGGATGAGAAATGTTGAATCTCTTGTTGTTGAATGATTTCAATTTGATTTTGTTTGATTCTGAGAGATTAAAGGGATTTTAGACACACTGAGATCAGGTCATCATGATATCATCTCTTCTAAAGAATAACCCTATGATGTCATGTCATAGAAATGTAGACCAAAAAAGTGGGAGCAGCCGAAGGTTCCTCAACCTTTTCTTCCACATTTCCAATTCAATGTTTTTTCCTTTCAGTATTTCTTCAAAATGTGTGATGTTTTCATGATGCATTATAACTGTGAGATTTCAAAAGCTGCTAGTAGCAGTTAGCAGCTAACTCAAAGAAAAGGAAAATCAGCCCCAAAATGTCAAATTAGGGAGACGATGCGACGTCTGGGAAGCAGAGGACGAGATCATCCTCCATGAACCAGTAAACATGTAAATTATTTGTTTGTTTACAAAGCACTGCTCGACGTGAAACATCACGCTAGACACTTGTGTAACACCAGCATGCTAAGATCACACATGGAGCGGTGGTGGAGGCGAGGAGAAGGGTCTCTGTCTGGATGTATGTGTGGTCCCCTATACGGGGATTGGGTTCCATCCCACCTCCTTCACCTGCTGAGGATCCTAATTGGAGGGTCCTGTTATAATTATTATTATATTGTTTGTGTGAATTAGTATTGAAGTTGGAGTTTCAGCTGCTTGGGGATGAGGCAATGGTGTAAATGTGTATGTGTAGAAGCAGCAGGTGCAGAGATGCTGTTCTGTTTTTATCAATAATGAGGCTTTCACTTTAGTTGTATTTCATTTAAGTGACTTGCTCCCATCCTATTATTTTATATCCAAGATAATACGATGTTCATTTTACCAGAAACACCTGCTTTTATGTTGCTTCCTTTTTCTCCAACGACCAGAGTTCTATCAATATATATGAAAATAAAGTTGGACCATTTATAAAAAAGACACCACAGCCTAATATATACAATTTAACTGAGACCTGACAAAAATGTAAAAATCAATTATTATTGGATTATTGAACTGAAAACCATAAATATATGTGATGAGAGAGGAGGAGATGGATATGAAAGTGCAAAGGGATGGAGGGAGAGAGGCAAGGAGGTGGGTGGAGGATGGAAATGCAAGAGAGAGAGAGAGAGAGGGAATGGCCAGGAGGAAGGAGAGAGACAGAAAGACTGAGGGAGTGATGGAGGACAAAATGGAGGTGGAGAGGAAATGAGGCAGGGTGAGAGAGATAGAGGAGAGATAAATAATTAAATGACTCTGTTTGGCTGGAGAAGAGAGGAAAAATGGAGGGATGAAGAGGAGGAGGAGGAGGAACAGAAGGCTACACTCACACACACTCAGAGGAAGTAGAGAAGTCTCTCACATCCTAATAATGGGTCACGTAGACTGTAAAACTATCCACTGTAAATCTACACTGATTAACTGCACTTATAGTAGGGCTACTGTAGTTTTACAGTGTTACTGTAATACTACTACTAAAATGTACTT
Source organism: Chaunax sp. Z400 (assembly GCA_037577475.1). Classification (NCBI taxonomy): domain Eukaryota; kingdom Metazoa; phylum Chordata; class Actinopteri; order Lophiiformes; family Chaunacidae; genus Chaunax; species Chaunax sp. Z400. The sequence continues at coordinate 24,244,855 of CM075200.1, forward strand.
ATATGGCACCTTTCTAGTCTTATTGACCACTCACAGTGCTTAAGAACTTAAGCCAGCATTCAACCAATCACACAGAGGCTACCTGCATGGCAAGGCGGAGCTTCCAAAAAGTGGATGACTGCTATAGCTTCGCAGCCACAGCTGCCCCTATAACAACTACAGTACTACTACTACGAATAATAATAATAATAATAATAATAATAATAATAATAATAAATATGCTATTAATATATATAAATATGTTGAGGTATTATGTATGAGGTCTTAAATACATGTAGGTTGTTCATAAATATAATGTGTTAATATTCATTTAATGCTCCTGTCGCATTTCAAAATTAATTTAAAGATTAATTTATCATTTTTTTCGATTCTGTTTATCACATCTTCTGTACACACAGGTCTGTGATTGAATTAATTTACTTTGCAAATAACTAGGACTCCAATATTCCTTCATATCCGGCATAGTTTTTTTTACCAGTATGGACATGAAGTAAAATATAGGTCATAAATTTGATTTATAAAGGATTTAAAAAGGTATTAAATTCAACTAATTGAAACCTGCAGAAATGTGTGCTTTAATTTTCAAATCATAGCTCTGACACTTTTCTCTCACCTTC